>BQMZ01000159.1:0-510744 GCA_036984285.1 Chlamydomonas sp. KOR1 | reverse complement strand
GCAAGGCGTATCGCAAGTTTGCCAGTGCAACATATTCAACCACAAGTTCCGGCTAGTTCTTTTAGGATACCAAAGAGCGGCGGAAACTAACGACCGCTGTCGTCTCACAGGTTGGAACCCTTCCCGCGCTGCTGCTGATGCGGCTCGCCAGCTTGGCAGCTATCCAGGTATGTTATTGGCGCCTGTTGCTGGATCCATGCCGACCCTGGCAACGTGCACCCTCATGCCGTGGGCCGCCCGCACTCAGGGCACAGTAGCAGGGTGCATGCGTGGTACGGAGCGGCATGCTCCTGCACGCATGCACGCAGCTCCGCACACTGCAGTACCGGCATCCCAACCCACCTGTGCCGCATGACCAGCTATGCGTATCGCTTTTGACACAGAGTTTCCACGGACTCCCACTACGCACGCCCTGTCGCACTTCTCAGTGGCCCCACGGCTGACGCGCTCCTTCCCCTGCCCGCCTTGATCCGTGCTCCCTCTTCGCCCCAGCCCTGGGCCAGTTGTGCAACACACCACCGTCCTGCCCACGGCCCTGTCGCTCTCCCTCCCCGGCCCCCGACGTGCTGCACCTGAGAGGCCTGCTCCAGCCCCAGCTGCGTGGGCCTGGCCGACCCTGGCAACCAGCCCCACCGGCAGCCCGCAGCTGTACCCGTGCTCGGGCGTGGAAGGACCTGTTGAGGGGCAGCCGGTCGCCACCATCGGCCTCAAGCACTGCCCGTATCCTTCGACAGGAGTGAGTAGTAGCACCGCTGCGCGCCGTGGTGTCGTGCCATTATTTGGGCTGGCGCCGTGCCCTTACTTCAATTGTTCGTGTGCATGCGAACTGGTATGCAGCAGGGGGCTATCGAGCTGATGGATAAGGCTAGTGCCTTCCAGTCGGCGCGCTCAGGCCTGCGGCCCGCCGCTTCGCGCAGTAGGGGACCCCACGACGCACGCTAGAGCGGAGGGCGGCACTGCCGATGGTGGGCGCAACTGCCCCAACGGCTACACTGGCTTCACTCGGCCCGCGGCGGCTACTTCCAGGACGACCTGACGGTCAGGCTCCCGAGCAGCACTAACTCTGGGCCCCCGCCACCGACCCCACCGCCCTCTTCTGCCCATCGTCCTCATCAGCCGCCCAACGGACAAGGCTGGCACCTGGGGCGCCGACTGCCGCAAGTGGCCGTCGCAGACGTCACCACCTCCGCAGCGCCCTCGATATTGAGGACGAGATCATGGGAAGAACAAGGAGATGTGGCGTACTCGAGCAGGACGGATACGCTGCGACTGAGTACGGCATTGACATCCCATGGTAAGCGGCTGGTGGCGTACGAAACCCAAGTGTGCAGCCGAGCCAACATCATTCCTCATCAGTGCCGTGATGAGTGTTGCGCAAGTCTTCTGGCACTCCTGTTGGCCTCGTTTGTTTGCACGCCGCGTTTGCACGAAGAGCCCGTTGCACTTGACGCCACATGTGCTGCGTAACGTGCAGTTATCTAAAACGGCGACACGCCTCACTACACGCCCTCTGTTACACATGCATGTGCGCCCACACACGTGCTCCATCTACTGTGCACACACCCGGCCAGCGCATGTATCAAACCAGCTACAGCAGCTGAGGTCACTATCCGGTACCGAGGGGTGCCCTGCCTCGTGTGGTGCTGTCTGTGCCCGCAGCCCCCGCTCAACAAGTGGGCGCATGGAGGTGCTCACGCGCTCAGCGCACCGCCTTCCACGTCTCACGACAGCTACACGGAGGGCGCTGAGCCCGTGCACCGCACCTTCCCCAACCGCCAGCCTGTCACCCTGGGGCGGACCAGCTGATCCTGGTGTCGACAAGTGAGCAACCCACGTGGCATACACGTGCGAATGCGTACACGAGCCCTGCAGTCAGTGGTGCAGTGGCAACCAAGGCGAGCACGGCAGTCTGTTGCAGCAGTGGACTGGTCTGTTGTGCATCGTACGGCCGCGGGTATCCCTGTCCCAGCCCACCCCGCACCCGTTGCCGCCTACCCACCCACGCCCGTTGCCTCACACCCGCGCTGTGGCGCCAGGCGCAACCTGACCTGGGGCTGGGCGGCGAGAGTGGCTGTACGGCGACATTGCCGTGCTGTCCGTGTACAACCGCGAGCTGATGTTCAAGAAGAGCAGCCCTGGCCCAGGCCTACGGCTGCCGCTTCAACCTCGTGCCCGAAGGTACGTGTTGCGCCTACCTGTGCGTGTGGGCCATCAACCTGTCGCCCAGCTCGTTACTCACCAACGTCAGACACCTCCTTTGCCGGTCAGCTCATCAGTCGGCCATGGCGGTATGGCATGTTTGTCTGGCACGTGCGCCTAGGGACCGGCGCGTCGTGTACAGGACGCCTCGCTGTGCCACATCCGTGCCAGCAACGCGCAAGCCGCCCAGGTAATAGGCTGTCCACATCCCCGCCGCTTGGGCAGTATATCTTCCGCACTACCACGTCACGACTGTGTTTTAGCAGGGTTAGTATATATCTTGCAGCTGCTCCCCGCCTCAATCTTACGCAAGCCTGCACTTCACCGCACACCGCGTGCAGAGTGCACCGTTGTGAATGGCTACACGGTGGTTGCCGCCAACCTGACCAAAGGGGGCGACCTGGCGCCGGGCTGCACCAGCCGACCCCTCTGCTTACGAGCGTCGCCAACCAGGGCGCTGCGTTGTGCACGGGCAGCAGCAACTGCGCGGGCTTCACCACCTTCCAGTGGGCGGCCAGTCGTGGGCCTGCCCCAAGGCCGCCCTCAGCCGCAAGCTGGTTACCCAACCGCAGGACATGCAGTTCTGCCTGTACAAGAAGAAGAGCACGTAACGTGCGCATCAGTTGGATCAAGTAGCGCATTCATTATACCTCTTAATTTATTGCGCCCTATTGATATATGATTTGGGGTGTGTGATGGCTGTGGTGCCTATTCGTTCATGCACCACGCCTTGCATGTACCACGCGTGGTCACGTGCACGTGTCCCCAACTGCCGCTACGATACGAAAGCGAGCCGAACCCCTGCAATTTGCATTCATCCTAGCTCCCTGCTTGATGTTCACGAAAAGCACGGTTGATGCCGCTATTTTGGGCACCTAGCATGGCTTTTCCTCACCTGTTTGCGCTGCAGCACGAAGCGGGGCTTGGTACACCAAGCACAACTTGAGGTCTGGCCGGAGCCGCTGGAGTTGCTCACCTGATGGAAAGTTAAGAGTCGACACGGCACGCATTAGGTCATGACGGTGTTTGGCGCTCCTAGGCGTGCCTTGCTGGCGATGTGGCCGTTAGTTGCAGGTGTTTGCTGCTGCGCTCTTGCTTGCTTTTATATGGTACTTGCAGTGGACCACACGCTCACTCACAACCTGCTACCATTCATCCATTTGCGTTGCACTGTAGCTGGCAGGTAGCTGAGCATTCATCCGTCCACCCGCTGTTGTCCTTCAGGCCAGGGTGCCTGTACGTAGCACGGCTGTGCCCCTGAGCTGACAGAGCCACGTGCCGCAACGAGTTCCTTGTGTGGGCTGAGCGGGCAGTTGTACACGCCCCTGAAAACCAGAGCGGGCGCTGAGGGCCTTGGGTGGGGGCAGTTGGGTAACCCGTTGGCAACCCGAACGCCATGCCTGCCCATGCCGTTCCCAGACACCGTGCACTGCGTTGTAGCTGCAGTGCCAATGTACGCAGATACAGCCACGGCTGCTTTTGGCTACGGTGGACCGAGTGCATCAGATCCGCGGCTCCGGAGCTTTTGAGACGTCCATCCCATCAGCAAGCACCTATAACGCATACTGATACTGATAAACGCAATACTCCGTCAATGTTACTGCGGTGCAGCTTGTCTCGCTAGGTCAACGCTTCGCAAACTGCTTACGCTGTGACGGACTTTCCTTCTGTCGGAGGCAAGCCAGCAACATGCATAAGAAATATGGCAGATACAACATCTGACACCAGTGAGATGTGCTCAGCTGTAAGCTGGAGCGGGCCTTACTGCCAGCCGCAGCAGCGTGCGTTGCCACGCGCCGTGCCCCAACGGCCAGCAATCATGTCTCTTGAGCTGTGGAGACTGCCTGAGCCTGCAACTGCGCAATCAGGACGCCGTATGCTGCCGCGCGCGCTGCCAGCAGCATTGGGTGTGGTTCGGAGGGGTTCACCTGCACGAATGCTACCCGCATGCCGGCGGGGCCTGGCAGTTAGCAAGAGCTACGCCATAGATGCCCAGCCGTACGAAGACCTGCTGGCCTGGTGGGTGGCGACGCCCCTGCTTGTGACTACCGCAGCGCGGTGCAGCGTACAGTGATGCGCAGTGCAGTCCGTGGCGCCACCGGGTGCAGCGCCCAGCGGCAGGCCTGGAGGGCGGACGCCTGCGGATGACAGCCCCAGCGGCAGCACTGGCGGTAGCTGCTGTGCTGCTCAGTGCGTTGCATTGCAGGGCGCAGTAAATGGCATGTGCATATCTGAGGGCTTGGGGCTTGCCGGCTGGGTGGCGCTGTGTTGCTCGCGGCAGCGCAGTGGTGCCACGGACAGGCAGCTGCAGGCTCCAGTCACCTGATACCTCCATCAACGCCACTGTTTATGACTTGTGCGTGGAAGCCTGGAGGCGGCGGAGGCAGCTGGCAGTGGCGCTTGGTCTGCGCGTCGGGTGCCAGCCTGCGCTACGCTGACGCCACCGCCACCGGTACGTACGGTGGCGCATTGTGCCACATTCAGAGCGTGGGATACCAGGTTGTTGCCGCTTGTGGTGGGGAGCACTGGGAGTTACGGTTGTGCGTGTTTGGTGCCTGGCGTGATGCATCGCGCTCACGAGTCTGATGCATGGATGGTGCTGGTACAAGGTTCCCTGTGTCTGGAAAGGACCTCTGTGCACGCTGCTGCTGCTAGCGCACGAGCACGAGCATCTGAGGCCCCCACGGCCCCTGCTGCCTCCACTGCCAACCGCCCCACCCCTAATCGCAGGGCGGCGTCTCCTTCGACTCTCAGCCCATTCATCATTGCGGCCCTTGCTGCACCGCCCGGTGCACAGCGCTTGCCGCACTTGCACTGCCCATGTGGCGGAAGGGGAGGAGGCATGACAGCAGCCGGCAGAACCGAGGAAGTCAACGCACTACGGGGTTTTGCTGGGCCCCACAAGGGGCCCACACAAGCAGGTGAGGGTATAGCTGGAGGCTGGTGGATAGGCAGCATGAGCACCAGTAGGCAGGCCGCGGGGCACGTGTGGATGACGCTACTTGCTCCCAGGCGCAGGCTGGAGCTTTGGGCCCGGCTGCGCCCTTGTTGGCACACGCTTTGCGCGCACGGAAGTGACACAGGAGGGGGACGACGAAACCGAGCGCGCTTCCCTGGGAGTGCCAACAGCCATTCACTCTGGTGTGCTCCAACGCACTGGGAGATTTGGGCCCCAGGCTGGGTGCCCCTTGTTGGCACACGCTTTTGCGCGCACGGAAGTGACACAGGACGACGGAAACCGGAGCGCGCTCCCTGGGAGTGCGCAACGCCAGCCATTCACTCTTGGTGTGCTCCAACGCACTTGCAGCACGTGGCCTTTCGTACTGGCGTGAGCTGACAGCTACGTAGCTACTATGTCCAGCTGCACCGGGGGCTTGCTTGTCGCAGTTGCGTCATCACAGGGCGCAAGTAAGTTCGGGGTGTGAAGCTCGACGGGGTTACGGTCCGTTTGGTTCCGTCTGCTATCCACGCCGGACGGACGAAACGCCACAGCGCAAACCTTTAGCAAACTATGACGTGTCGCACATGTAGATCCAAAAAATGTAATAACTGCAACTGTTGTCCTCAGTTTTGGGTCCAGTGAGGCATCGTGGCAGTTGCACCCTACTCCGAAAAAAGTGGCCGTGACAGTGCTGGCTGTCAGCCTGCGGCGCGCTGACAGTAAGAAATGACGAAGCAAATGAAGAAGCTTCATGTTTGTACAATTACAAATAACGTGACCATGCTGGTCAAGTCGTTACCTCACCGATTCTTCCTGTCACACCTTGGTTGGCCCACCTACCTGGGCCCACGCGCGCCGGGCATCGGTCCGCCACTGTGCGCGTACCGCTGGGCCAATCGCCCAGTGCTTCTTAAACTGGTGCCCAATGAGGTTTGACACATCGTCTGCGGCCCGCTCAGCGCTCACCCAAGCGGCAACTAGATTGTTGAACGCACCTAACCAGACTGTCGTACATACGGTGCTGGAACAGCAACCGTAGAAAGCTGGTCTCTTTCTGCAAGCCAGAGCTCTCGCCTGCAAAGGCCACTCAGTAAGGTCCGTGCAACCACTTAGGCACCGATGTGCCTTGTTCTCACTTACGGTCTTAGTGCGGCCCAATAACAGCTTTTTAACGCCGTGTCACTCGAGATGAAGCCCCTTTCCAGAAGCCGCCTGCTGGTGCCAGGGCCCTGCCCGTTCCGTTCGAAGTGCCCTGTTGCACCCACGTCCGCACCTGCCTCTCTAGGCACCAACCAACAACAACGCAACATCTTCCTTGATCCACGGCTTGCTTGCCTGCAGGCCACACGACACCTACATTCCCTCCTCGCACGCCACGCCTGGCCCAACCGCCAGCCATCATGGGCCGACAGCCGCCGCCCACCATCGCCCAAGACGCCCGTGCGCACCTCCTCCTCGCCACCGCCGCTAGCGCCCTGCCGCTTCCTCCCCTTCTCCTGCTAGCCGGTCCAGGCCCCCAGCCGGCCGCTGCGCACGCCCGGCCTCCTCCCCTCCCCGTGCGCCCTCCCCGCCTGCTCCGCTGGACCCCCAGCTGCGCCGCCCTGGTTGAGGCGTACGGGATCGTGCCCGCCCACACCGATTGGGGCACCGGCCACCCGAGGCGCGACCGCATACGCCTATGCAGGTGGGGGCTGGCACGCATGTACTGGGGTCCTTGCACTGGCCCGCGGATGCTTTTCTTGCCATACGCTTGGGGCCAGCGCCGCGAGCAGCGAACCCCACCCTGTACCGGTCCCCAGCCAACCCACCTTACGATGCTGGCCTGCCCCTGCCTCCCTTGTCACGCCTCCCGGCCCTGCCGCCCTGCAGAGTGACGTCCTCCTGTGCGAGTACTGGAAAGCTCGCTACGGAGTGGTGCCCTACAGCAGCTGGGGCAGCATGCCCGGCCACCTGTGGCCCGCATGGGACTACGGCCGGCCCTCGCGCGGCGGACAGAACTGCAACACGCTGTTTGCGGGTGAGCACGGACTGCATGGCGACCAGGGACCAGGTCCCCCCTGATGGCTGCAACACAACGCAACGGTCGCTGGCTTGCCTGCTCCTGTACTGGAAGTATGTTGGAGCGGCTTGTCTGCCCCTGCCTTCTCCGCCGACCCACAACGGCCCTGGCCCGCTCCCTGTTCCCCTGTCCCTCGCTGCCCGGCCCGCAGACACTGCCCGCTCGCCGCCGCTTCGCCTGCGTGCTGCAGTTCCACCCCGACCAGCGGGGCTACCCCTCCACGCCGCAGGCCTACTTCGACGCAGGCTGCCACGCCAAGGCCTGCAGCAAGGACGAGTGGCTTAGCAAGCCGCGGGACCCCAACGCACACGTGTACTACGCGTGACCACCTGCGGAGGGCAGGTGCGTCGAGGGCCTTGTCGCGGACATGCGGCTTGGGCACCACAACACCGAATGCGCCTGACGCAGCCGGCGGTAAGCGCTGTATGCGTTTCCGTCCGTCTTGCCGCCCTACCGTACTCGCTTGCCCACGCAACCACGGCCCGCTGCCGCTGTGCCGCCAGGTCCGCATCAGTACCACTTCTTCTACGCCTGGCAGCCGCCGCCCTGCATGACGGAGCCGATGGAGAAGGGCGCGCACCAGGCGGACTGGGAGGCTGTCTGCTGCTGTCCGAGGACATGACACGTGTGGCGGCGGTCACGTTCGAGCAGCACGGAGGGAGGTACACGCGCGTGGCGGGCCGCGACGGGTTCCAGGTGAGCGCGGCGCGCGCCGGATTGCATGTACCCTTCGCTGATTGTCACGACTCCACCTAGCCAGGGGCTTCCAGTGTCCTCACAAGCTACCAACCCACGCCCCTGGTTCCTGGTCCTACCGTTCACGTCCCCGCAGACCAGTTCCGGCAAGCCCGTGGTGTACGTGCAAGTACTGCACGGCTCCTACCACGACTCCCAGGCCGACCCCGCGGTGGGTGCCCTGGCGTGCGCCTACTCGGCGACCCCGGGCGCGGCGTGGCGTGGGACACCGGCCGCACCGTGCTGGTGGACCTGCAGGCCGCCGCCTCCGCCGCCTCCGAGCCCTGGATCGCCGCCATGCTGGCCGCCCGGCCAGGCCCTCCTGTGGGAGGCAGGCAACGGCGTGCTTCGCCGTGTCGCAGTGGGCGCCCAGCTGCAGCGTGGCCGCCTGCACCGGCACGGGGCTGGACCTGTCGGGGCTGGTGGGCGTTGGCGTAAGCGACGCGGGTGAGCATGGAGGGCGCAGGGGTCGTACCGCGACACGTGCATGCTCCTGTCCGCCTGCGCACCAGCGTGCGGTGTGCCACGCATGCTTTGCGGCACATACAGGTTGAGTTTAGCTTGACACCGCCTCGTCCCCGTCCACGCCTACCCACAGGCTGCAGCCGTCCCAGTGCCGCACGGGCTGGAAGGACACCGGCATCCTCAACGGCTGCTACCGCTGCCCCTCCGCTACATCGACGCGGGCGGCTCCTGCGCGAGGGGCACCAGCGGCTGGGACTGCGTCAACCCCTTCAACACCGGCCGACAGGTGTACGACACGTCGCAGTACGACTACACGCTGCCCATCACCGACGAGGGGCTGCTGTGAAGAGGGACATCCCCTGATGGACGCGAACGCTGGTTTTGCATGGGGCCCTGTGGCTAGGAGCGACGGTGCTGCTGTGCAGTATTCACGATTAGCGGCTTGTGAGGATATCAGTGGCATGTCGGCGGACATGCAACCTGCTGAGGCACGAGTCGTGCCTGAGGTTCAGGAGCTGCAGGCATTAAACGTTGTTATTATTGATTCTGCCTTGCACGCTAGCAGAATTGTCGTGCTTACATTCATCCCGGCCTCTGTGCATGCGAGGGCACAGCGCTGCGAAGTGTGTCTTGTGACGTTAGGAGTCGGCATAGCACGCGTTAGGCACCAGGGTGTTTGGGGCAGGGCGGGGCTCCAGCGCCTAGGTGAGGCTTGCTGGGTTCGGTGTGGCCGTTGCATTTTTGCTAACCACTTATACGTACGTGTAGAACGTGTGCTAAGCAACAACCTGCTACCATTCATCCATTTTACTGAGACCTGTCATTCGTCCATCGTTTTGTGATGGGGAGATTGCCTGGTATGCAGGGCCGTGCGATTGGTGAGCTCACGTTGACGCCTGCCTCCATACGTACGTATCATGCCCGGGCAAATGGGCTTCTGGCTTTCACTTTTGAACTTGTAATCTGTCATGTAGCGGGGGATGTCTGATGTCGCTATACGATAAGACCACGGAAACCTACCAAGCTCAGACCTGCCCAAGCGACACGTGCCCCAAGCAGAAACAAGCCTCTCCTGCTGTACTACTTAGCTGACGGTGCGCAGTTCGTGCACGCCGATGGCCCACATTGCTCTTATCTTTATCAAAATATAAAGTATATCACAGCCGAGCCACGTTGTAGCCATAGCCGCTACTGCCGCGTCCTCCCGCGCTGAGCATGTCGTTGACAGGCATAGCGGGCGATAGCACGCAGATTAGAGCAGCTGCTGCCTTTAATGGATGTCTTACGTCAACGTTGACCAACTGCACAAGGTCACAATGCCACGGGCAAAAGCCTTTCGAAACGGCAAGTCGACAGCGATAAGCTGATGCTTGATGATCAAAAAAACTCATGCATGACATCTGCAAGCTGTCGGCTTCATTATTTACAGCGTAAGCTAGCCGGCAGCGGCGCAGCGGGCAAACGTGGGCAAGTGGAGAAGCTCGGTCAGCAGCCATGCCACAGGCACCATACAGATCTTCATCGTCAAAGCAGCTGGTGTAGCAATCCACTACTTGCTATGCCTGCATGGCGTCTCAGGTGGAGCACGCAGGGTTACCTGTGAGCAGCACAGGTCAAGCCCTGCTCGGGTCCTCTGCAGCAGGTGCTAGGGCCTGCACCGCAGCCGTCGCCACCCCTCCCAGCTAGCAATGAGCGGGAACTTGCAGGGTCAGCAGCACACAACCGCAGCCCTTATGGTAGCTGCATCGCAGCGACCAGCAGGCCGTGCAGCGGTGTGCATGGCAAGAGCTTGCGCGGGATGTGGCCCTGGCGCAAGTCGGTGCCAGGCCCCATCTCCTGGCGGTGTGCTGGTGAGGCAGTGGGCAGGGCATTGGCGGGCTGCCAGGTCTCCGACGTCAGCTAGCTCTGTGGGTATGCAGTACCTCACGGCTGGGCTGGCGGTGGCATGCAGGCGGGGGCCCAGCAGCAGCTGCCGGGGCTCGGGGCCCGACTTGTCTCTCTGGCAACCCCGGGGCCCGGAGTTCCGTTGAATGTGCGCTGGGCGTGAGCGCTGTCCATGTCCTTGCGTCCGTTCCGCAGAGTGCAAGGCGAGCCCACATGCACCACTTGCTGTACCATGGACCAGGGGGACGGTGCCGCCAGCAGGCATGGGGCACGGCACCCCGTTTTCGGCCTGGAGTTCGGGGCAGGTAAGCCCAACAGGGGAACGGAGCTGCATGCAGGGTATGGCTGAGGCGTGGGAGGGGCCTGTTGGAACCAGGTGCTCGCGGTCGATATGTGATGTGGGCATTCGGATGGGAGCTGGGTGACGCGAGTGGCCACACCTGCGCCTTGTCGGGCCTTCTGGGTCAACACGGACCTGCCCACCAAACTTGTGAAAGCGCGCAGACCAGGATGAAAGCCATGCTTGCATATCTCCTGATGTCCTTCACATCGATTTACAAGACGGTGTACACTTTATCGGGTCTTCGCTTCAATGGTCGCGTGTGGCACGACTGACGGTTGGGCGTCCACGTCAAAAGTGTGGGATGGACCACACCCTTCCGATCGCTTTTGCAGACTGAAGCGCTCAAGTGGTTAGAAAGGTTGAGTGCATTCGTGTTCTTGCGTTGAGCCTGGTCCCACAAGGGTGATGTCCGGTATTCGTACGTCAGTCCGTCGACGCCCGCGTGGGCCCAGCCGGTGAACATCCATATATCAACCCTCCGCGCCTTTGACCGCATTCACATCACGACAAGCAAGGCGTGTCGCAAGTTTCAGTGCAACATATTCAACCACAAGTTACGGCTTAGTTCTTTTAGATACCAAAGAGCGGCGGAAACTAACGACCGATGTCGTCTCATAGGTTGGAACCCTTCCCCGCGCTGCTGCTGATGCTGCTCGCCAGCTTGGCAGCTACTCCAGGTATGTTATTGAGCGCCTGTTGCTGGATCCATGCCGACCCTGGCAACGTGCACCCTCATGCCGTGGGCCGCCCGCACTCAGGGCACAGCAGCAGGGTGCATGCGCACACGGAGCGGCATGCCTCCTGCACGCATGGCACGCAGCTCCGCACACTGCAGTACCGGCATCCCAACCCACCTGTGCCGCATGACTAGCTATGCGTATCGCTTTTGACACAGAGTTTCCACGGGACTCCTTACTACGCACGCCCTGTCGCACTTCGTGCCGCCCTACCTGCTGACGCGCTCCTTCCCTGCCCGCCTTGATCCGTGCTCCCTCCTTCCCGCCCCCAGCCCTGGGCCAGCTGTGCAACACCACCGTCCCGCCCACGGCCCTATCGCCCTCCTCCCTGGCCCCCGACGTGCTGCACCTGGAGGCCTGCTCCAGCCCCAGCTGCGTGGGCCTGGCCGACCCCCTGGCCACCAGCCCCACCGGCAGCCCGCAGCTGTACCCGGTGCTCGGTGCGTGGAAGGACCTCAGGAGGGACAGCCGGTCGCCACCATCGGCCTCAAGCACCGCTCCGTATCCTTCGACAGGAGTGAGTAGTAGCACCGCTGCGGCCGTGTGTCGTGCCATTACTTGGGGCTGGTGCCGTGCCCTTTCTTCATTTGTTCGTGTGCATGCGAACTGGCATGCCGCAGGGGGCTATCGAGCTGCGGATGGATAAAGCTAGTGCCTTCCAGTCGGCGCTCAGGCATGTCGCTGTGCGGCCTCGCTCCTGCGTGCAGGGGACCCCTACGACTGCACGTACGAGACGGAGGGCGGCACCGCCGATGGTGGGCGCAACTGCCCCAACGGCTACATTGGCTTCCACGGCTCCTGCGGCGGCTACTTCCAGGACGACCTGACGGTCAGCTCCTCGGGCAGCACCAACCCCTGGGCCCCCGCCACCGACCCCACCGCCCCCTTCACCATCGTCCTCATCAGCCGCCCCACCGACAAGGGGTCCGGCACCTGGGGCGCCGACTGCCGCAAGTGGCCCTCGCAGACCTTCTTCACCACCTCCCGCAGCGCTTCGGATATTGAGGACGAGATCATGTGGAAGAACAAGGAGATTGTGGCCTACTCGAGCAGGACTGGATACGCGCTGAAGCTGGAGTACGGCGTTGACATCCCATGGTAAGCGGCTGGTGGCGTACGTAAAACCCGCCAAGTGTGCAGCCGAGCCAACATCATTCCTCATCAGTGCCGTGGTCACTGTTTCGCAAGTGACCGGCATGGCAATCGGTTGGCTTCCGTTGTCTGTTCAGCAGCTTGCACGCAGAGCCCGCTGCGCACTGACGCCACATGTGCTGCATAACGTGCAGTTATCTGAATGGCGACACGCCCCTCACTACACGCCCTCTGTTACACATCCATGTGCGCCCACACACGTATTCGTCAACTCGTGCACACACCCGGCCAGTGCATGTATCAAACCAGCTACAGCAGCTGAGGTCACTATCCGGTACCGATGGGGTGTGCCCTGCCTCGTGTGGTGCTGTCCGTGCCCGCAGCCCCCCGCTCAACAAGTGGCGCATGGAGGTGCTCACGCGCTCGGCCGGCGGCACCGTCTTCCACTACGACAGCTACACGGAGGGCGCTGAGCCCGTGTTCCGCACCTTCCCCAACCGCCAGCCTGTCACCCTGGGGGCGGACCAGCTGATCCTGGGTGTCGACAAGTGAGTGCTAACCCACGTGGCATACACGTGCGAATGCGTACACGAGCCCTGCAGTCAGTGGTGCAGTGGCAACCAAGGCGAGCACGGCAAGTCTGTTGCAGCAGTGGACTGGTCTGTTGTGCACGTGCGTACGGCTGCGGGGTATCCCTGTCCCAGCCCACCCGCACCTGCCGCCTACCCACCCACGCCTCCGTTGCCTCACACCCGCGCTGTGACGCCTGCAGGCGCAACCTGACCTGGGGCTGGGCGGCGAGTGGCTGTACGGCGACATTGCCGTGCTGTCCGTGTACAACCGCGAGCTGAGCGTTCAAGAAGAGCAGCTCCTGGCCCAGGCCTACGGCTGCCGCTTCAACCTCGTGCCCGAAGGTACGTGTTGCGCCTACCTGTGCGTGTGGGCCATCAACCTGTCGCCCAGCTCGTTACTCACCAACGTCAGACACCTCCTTTGCCGGTCTAGCCTCATCAGTCGGCCATGGCGGTATGGCATGTTTGTCTGGCACGTGCGCCTAGGGACCGGCGTCATGTGTACAGGACGCTCGCTGTGCCACATCCGTGCCAGCAACGCGCAAGCCGCCCAGGTGCAATAGGCTGTCCACATCCCCGCCGCTTGGGCAGTATATCTTCCGCACTACCACGTCACGACTGTGTTTTTAGCAGGGTTAGTATATCTTAGGCAGCTGCTCCCCCGCCTCAATCTTACGCAAGCCTGCACCCCCCAATCGCACACCGCGTGCAGAGTGCACCGTTGTGAATGGCTACACGGTGGTTGCCGCCAACCTGGACCACAAGGGGGGCGACCTGGCGCCGGGCTGCACCAGCTTCGACCCCTCTGCTTACGAGCGCGTCGCCAACCAGGGCGCTGCGTTGTGCACGGGCAGCAGCAACTGCGCGGGCTTCACCACCTTCCAGTGGGGCGGCCAGTCGTGGGCCTGCCCCAAGGCCGCCCTCAGCCGCAAGCTGGTTACCCAACCGCAGGACATGCAGTTCTGCCTGTACAAGAAGAAGAGCACGTAACGTGCGCATCAGTTGGATCAAGTAGCGCATTCATTATACCTCTTAATTTATTGCGCCCTATTGATATATGATTTGGGGTGTGATGGCTGTGGTGCCTATTCGTTCATGCACCACGCCTTGCATGGTACCACGCGTGGTCACGTGCACGTGTCCCCAACTGCCGCTACGATACGAAAGCGAGCCGAACCCTGCAATTTGCATTCATCCTAGCTCCCTGCTTGATGTTCACGAAAAGTACGGTTGATGCCGCTATTTTGGGCACCTAGCATGGCTTTTCCTCACCTGTTTGCGCTGCAGCACGAAGCGGGGCTTGGTACACCAAGCACAACTTGAGGCTCTGGCCGGAGCCGGCTGGAGTTGCTCACCTGATGGAAAGTTAAGAGTCGACACGGCACGCATTAGGTCATGACGGTGTTTGGCGCTCCTAGGCGTGCCTTGCTGGCGTTGATGTGGCCGTTAGTTGCAGGTGTCGGTGCTGCTGCGCTGCTTGCTTTTTATATGGTACTTGCAGTGGACCACACGCTCACTCACAACCTGCTACCATTCATCCATTTGCGTTGCACTGTAGCTGGCAGGTAGCTGAGCATTCATCCGTCCACCCGCTGTTGTCCTTCAGGTCAGGGTGCCTGTACGTAGCACGGCTGTGCCCCTGAGCTGGACAGAGCCACGTGCCGCAACGAGTTCCTTGTGTGGGCTGAGTTGCGGGCAGTTGTGACACGGCCCCCTGAAAACCAGAGCGGGCGCTGAGGGCCTTAGGGTCGGGGGCAGTTGGGTAACCCGTTGGCAACCCGAACGCCATGCCTGCCCATGCCGTTCCCAGACACCGTGCACTGCGTTGTAGCTGCAGTGCCAATGTACGCAAGATACAGCCACGGCTGCTTTTGGCTACGGTGGACCGAGTGCATCAGATCCGCAGTGGCTCCGGAGCTTTTGAGACGTCCATCCCATCAGCAAGCACCTATAACGCATACTGATACTGATAAACGCAATACTCCGTCAATGTTACTGTGCAGCTTGTCTCGCTAGGTCAACGCTTCGCAAACTGCTTACGCTGTGACGGACTTTCCTTCTGTCGGAGGCAAGCCAGCAACATGCATAAGAAATATGGCAGATACAACATCTGACACCAGTGAAGATGTGCCTCAGCTGTAAGCTGGAGCGGGCCTTACTGTTCAGCCGCAGCAGCGTGCGTTGCCACGCAAGCCGTGCCCCCAACGGCCAGCAATCATGTCTCTTGGAGCTGTGGAGACTGCCTGGAGCCTGCAACTGCGCAATCAGACGCCGTATGTGCCGCGCGCGCTTTCGCCAGCAGCAATTGGGTGTGGTTCGGAGGGGTCTACCCCCTGCACGACCATGCTACCCGCATGCCGGCGGGGCCTGGCAGTTAGCAAGAGCTACGCCATAGATGCCCAGCCGTACGAAGACCTGCTGGCCTGGTGGGTGGCGACGCCCCTGCTTGGTGACTACCGCAGCGCGGTGCAGCGTACAGTGATGCGCAGTGCAGTCCGTGGCGCCACCGCGTAGCGCCCAGCGGCAGGCCTGGAGGGCGGACGCCTGATGACAGCCCCCAGCGGCAGCACTGGCGGTAGCTGCTGTGCTGCTCAGTGCGTTGCATTGCAGGGCGCAGTAAATGGCATGTGCATATCTGAGCGAGGGCTTGGGGCTTGCCGGCTGGGTGGCGCTGTGTTGCTCCGTGGCAGCGGCAGTGGTGCCACGGACAGGCAGCTGCAGGCTCCAGTCACCTGATACCTCCATCAACGCCACTGTTTATGACTTGTGCGTGGAAGCCTGGAGGCGGCGGAGGCAGCTGGCAGTGGCGCTTGGTCTGCGGCCGGGGTGCCAGCCTGCTGCTACGTTCGCACGCCACCGCTTACCGGTACGTACGGTATGCGCATTGTGCCACATTCAGAGCGTGGGATACCAGGTTGTTGCCGCTTGTGGTGGGGAGCACTGGGAGTTACGGTTGTGCGTGTTTGGTGCCTGGCGTGCGTACCGCGGCTCACGAGTCTGATGCATGGATGGTGCTGGTACAAGGTTCCCTGTGTCTGGAAAGGACCTCTGTGCACGCTGCTGCTGCTAGCGCACGAGCACGAGCATCTGGAGGCCCCCACGGCCCCCTAAGGCTGCCTCCACTGCCAACCGCTCCCACCCCTAATCGCAGGGCGGCGTCTCCTTCGCACTCTCAGCCCATTCATCATTGCGGCCCGCACCGTCCGGTGCACAGCGCTTGCCGCACTTGCACTGCCCATGTGGCGGAAGGGGAGGAGGCATGACAGCAGCCGGCAGAACCGAGGAAGTCAACGCACTACGGGGCCTTGCTGGGGGCCCCACAAGGGGCCCACACAAGCAGGTGAGGGTATAGCTGGAGGCTGGTGGATAGGCAGCATGAGCACCAGTAGGCAGGCCGAAGGGCACGTGTGGATGACGCTACTTGCTCCCAGGCGCAGGCTGGGAGCTTTGGGCCCCGGGCTGGGTGCCCCTTGTTGGCACACGCTTTTGCGCGCACGGAAGTGACACAGGAGGGGGACGACGTGGGGAAACCGGAGCGCGCTTCCCTGGGAGTGCGCAACGCCAGCCATTCACTCTTGGTGTGCTCCAACGCACTGGGAGATTTGGGCCCCAGGCTGGGTGCCCCTTGTTGGCACACGCTTTTGCGCGCACGGAAGTGACACAGGAGGGGGACGACGTGGGGAAACCGGAGCGCGCTTCCCTGGGAGTGCGCAACGCCAGCCATTCACTCTTGGTGTGCTCCAACGCACTTGCAGCACGTGGCCTTTCGTACTGGCGTGAGCTGACAGCTACGTAGCTACTATGTCCAGCTGCACCGGGGGCTTGCTTGTCGCAGTTGCGTCATCACAGGGCGCAAGTAAGTTCGGGGTGTGAAGCTCGACGGGGTTACGGTCCGTTTGGTTCCGTCTGCTATCCACGCCGGACGGACGAAACGCCACAGCGCAAACCTTTAGCAAACTATGACGTGTCGCACATGTAGATCCAAAAAAATGTAATAACTGCAACTGTTGTCCTCAGTTTTGGGTCCAGTGAGGCATCGTGGCAGTTGCACCCTACTCCGAAAAAAGTGGCCGTGACAGTGCTGGCTGTCAGCTCCGCGGCGCGCTGACAGTAAGAAATGACGAAGCAAATGAAGAAGCTTCATGTTTGTACAATTACAAATAACGTGACCATGCTGGTCAAGTCGTTACCTCACCGATTCTTCCTGTCACACCTTGGTTGGCCCACCT
Source organism: Chlamydomonas sp. KOR1 (assembly GCA_036984285.1). Lineage (NCBI taxonomy): Eukaryota > Viridiplantae > Chlorophyta > Chlorophyceae > Chlamydomonadales > Chlamydomonadaceae > Chlamydomonas > Chlamydomonas sp. KOR1. The sequence continues at coordinate 493,488 of BQMZ01000159.1, read as the reverse complement.
ACCTGGGCCCACGCGCGCCCGGGCATCGGTCCGCCACAAGTGCCGTACCGCTGGGCCAATCGCCCAGTGCTTCTTAAACTGGTGCCCAATGAGGTTTGACACACATCGTCTGCGGCCCGCTCAGCGCTCACCCAAGCGGCAACTAGATTGTTGAACGCACCTAACCAGACTGTCGCATACATACGGTGCTGGAACAGCACACCGTAGAAAGCTGGTCTCTTTCTGCAAGCCAGAGCTCTCGCCTGCAAAGGCCACTCAGTAAGGTCCGTGCAACCACTTAGGCACCGATGTGCCTTGTTCTCACTTACGGTCTTAGTGCGGCCCAATAACAGCTTTTTAACGCCGTGTCACTCGAAATGAAGCCCCTTTCCAGAAGCCGCCTGCTGGTGCCAGGGCCCTGCCCGGTTCCGTTCGAAGTGCCCTGTTGCACCCACGTCCGCACCTGCCTCTCTAGGCACCAACCAACAACGCAACATCTTCCTTGATCCACGGCTTGCTTGCCTGCAGGCCACACGACACCTACATATACCTCCTCTCGCACGGCCACGCCTGGCCCAACCGCCAGCCATCATGGGCCGACAGCCGTACCGCCCACCATCGCCCAAGACGCCCGTGCGCACCTCCTCCCTCGCCACCGCCGCTAGCGCCCTGCCGCTCCTCCTCCCCCTTCTCCTGCTAGCCGTGTCCGTGGGCCCCCAGCCGGCCGCTGCGCACGCCCGGCCTCCTCCCTCCCCGTCGCCCCCCTCCCCGCCCGCTCCGCTGGACCCCCAGGGCTGCGCCGCCCTGGTTGAGGCGTACGGGATCGTGCCCGGCCCAATCACCGATTGGGGCACCGCGCCACCGGAGGCGCGCACCGCATACGCCTATGCAGGTGGGGGCTGGCACGCATGTACTGGGGTCCTTGCACTGGCCCGCGGATGCTTTTCTTGCCATACGCTTGTGGGGCCAGCGCCGCAGCAGCGAACCCCACCCTGTACCGGTCCCCAGCCAACCCACCTTACGATGCTGGCCTGCCCCCAAGCTGCCTTCCCTTGTCACGCCTCCGTGGGCCCTGCCGCCCTGCAGAGTGCGACGTCCTCCTGTGCGAGTACTGGAAAGCCCGCTACGGAGTGGTGCCCTACAGCAGCTGGGGCAGCATGCCCGGCCACCTGTGGCCCGCATGGGACTACGGCCGGCCCTCGCGCGGCGGACAGAACTGCAACACGCTGTTTGCGGGTGAGCACGGACTGCATGGCGACCAGGGACCAGGTCCCCCCTGATGGCTGCAACACAACGCAACGGTCGCTGGCTTGCCTGCTCCTGTACTGGAAGTATGTTGGAGCGGCTTGTCTGCCCCTGCCTTCTCCGCCGACCCACAACGGCCCTGGCCCGCTCCCTGTTCCCCCCTGTCCCCTCGCTGCCCGGCCCGCAGACACTGCCCGCCTCGCCCGCCGCCGCTTGCGCCCGTGCTGCAGTTCCACCCCGACCAGCGGGGCTACCCCTCCACGCCGCAGGCCTACTTCGACGCAGGCTGCCACGCCAAGGCCTGCAGCAAGGACGAGTGGCTTAGCAAGCCGCGGGACCCCAACGCACACGTGTACTACGCCGTGACCACCTGCGGAGGGCAGGTGCGTCGAGGGCCTTGTCCGCGGACATGCGGCTTGGGCACCACAACACCGAATGCGCCTGACGCAGCCGGCGGTAAGCGCTGTATGCGTTTCCGTCCGTCTTGCCGCCCTACCGTACTCGCTTGCCCACGCAATCTCACGGCCCCGCTGCCGCTGTGCCGCCAGGTCCGCATCAAGTACCACTTCTTCTACGCCTGGCAGCCGCCCTGCATGACGGAGCCGATGGAGAAGGGCGCGCACCAGGCGGACTGGGAGGCTGTCACGCTGCTGCTGTCCGAGGACATGACACGTGTGGCGGCGGTCACGTTCGAGCAGCACGGAGGGAGGTACACGCGCGTGGCGGGCCGCGACGGGTTCCAGGTGAGCCGCGGCGCGCGCCGGATTGCATGTACCCTTCGCTGATTGTCACGACTCCACCTAGCCAGGGGCTTCCAGTGTCCTCAAATTCAAGCTACCAACCCACGCCCCTGGTTCCTGGTCCTACCGTTCACGTCCCCCGCAGACCAGTTCCGGCAAGCCCGTGGTGTACGTGGGCAAGTACTCGCACGGCTCCTACCACGACTCCCAGGCCGACCCCGCGGTGGGTGCCCTGGCGTGCGCCTACTTCGGCGACCCCCGGGGCGGCGGCGTGGCGTGGGACACCGGCCGCACCGTGCTGGTGGACCTGCAGGCCGCCGCCTCCGCCGCCTCCGAGCCCTGGATCGCCGCCATGCTGGCCGCCCCGGGCCAGGCCCGCCAGCTGCCGGGCATGCGACCCATGGGTCAGTCCGCCGCCGCCGCCGGTGCCGTCAGCGCACACGCGTCCACTCGGCGGCCGACGGAGCGCCGTCACGCGTCACGGAGGAGCTTTGCGCTGTCATCGGCTGCAGCATCAGCGACAGGCGCAGCGGCGGCGGCGGTGGCGCGCCACCCGGGGTTCAGCGGCAGCGCCTTCTCGGGCGTCCTGAACCCGCCGTCGCCGTCAGCCGCCGTCGCGACTCTGCGGCCAACCCACAACAACCACAACGTCCCTTCCACGCAGCAAGGCAGCTGCAGCCCTAGCAGTGCTGCGGCCAGGGCGTCCACACAGCAGCTGGCTGCAGCGGCAGGCAGCGCGCTGATAGCGCCGAGTCGGAGCCCGCTGCTTTACCCAGGGCTGGGCTCCGGCCAGGCCACGGGGCAGGCCGTGGGTTACCAGGGTACCGGGCTGGACCCAGGTGAACCTCCGTTGCTCGCTGAGCGGCCCAGCCCAGTCCTGAACGTGCCGCCGCCAGGCCTCGAACGGAGGAAGCATCAGCATGCGAGTGGGCGTGGGGGCAGCGTGGTTGCAGGGGCAGCAGCCAGGACGTGTCGGCTTCCGTAATGTCCGGGTCGATAGGGGCCTCGCACAGGACAGTGGCGATGGCCCCAGAGCTGGGGCAGCCGCAGCCGCATTCGCGGCCCGGCTCCCTCCGACCAGCTTCCTCCGACCTCGTCCCCATGTCCCCATAACAACTGGGCGGCCACATCCGATAACTTCCGCGCAACAGCAACGTGTCCCCGTTCCACCACCCGGGTACACCCAACGCGCGCGGGCAGCTCGTCAGCGCACAGCAGCCCCACCACCAGTACCTGGCCGCGCCTCCCGTCACGCTGCTGGCATCCAACAGCCATGGCAGTTCGTGGTCACAGCTGGCGGCTCTGTCCAGTGGCGCCAGGCTCGAGGTCCCGCCGCGCTGGCGGCTGCAGCGCACGCCGTGCTGTCTGGATCACCCCACGCCGCTCCCGCTGGTGCAGCGGGCGCTGCAGGCGCTTACCACGCGAGGCGGCGACGCAGCCGCGACTTCAGCGGTCGCACGCGCTCGGTTGCAGGCGGTGCAGGGCGGCGGGGTGCACTGTGCAGTGGGGACGCAGCAGTTGAGCTGTTGTCTCTGGGCGGCTCCACGGCGCCTGGTCCCGGGCGGCGGCGGCGGTGGGAGGCTGGCCGCCGCGCTGTCGGTCGAGGGTGCATCAGGTGGGTATGCGGACTTTGAACTGCCTAACAGTCGCTTCACGCTTGCTGCGCCCTACTTCCATTTCGGCTGGCCTCATTGCGTCATGCGTGCTGCAGCGCAAGGGATCTGTATTTGCCGTTACGCTTTGCCTAACAAGTAAACCGTTCCTCTGCCCTGTGGTCCATGCATCCCGCCTACAAGCAGAGGTCTTTCTGCTCACCCTCGCGCCGGGCAGCGGAAGCGCCTCCAACTCAAACCGTGCCCTCAGCAGCGCCTTGTCCTCCGGAGACCCCATGCGCACCCGGGCAGACGCCATCGCAGCCGCCGTTGCTGCCGCCGCCGCCGCAGCAGCAGCCGCAGCAGCAGCCGCAGCAGCAGCACCCTCCACTCCCACACCCACACCCTTGGCCGCGGGTGGGGATGCCACGAGGCCCCACAGGCCTCCCTCTGCCATGGTGCACCCTGGGGCTCAGGAGGGCGGCGTGCACGTGGCAACGGCAGACACGCTCTGGCCTGCGACCCACGGGGCGGCACGTGGTGCAGCCGCATGCCCTGACGCAGTCAGCTGCGAAAGGGGCTTTGGTAGCATGGAGCCTGTAGTAGACGCAACGCACGTAGGTGTATTGAGTCCCAAGCGGACTCTGGGGCCTGTCTGCAGCGCTACCGCTGCCGCTGCTGCTGGTGCGGGCATCGTCGCTGTAAACGGAACCCCAGCGCCAGCGGGAGACAAGGCGTCGTGGCCTGCACCGACACAGAGCAGCGGCGGTGCGCCGACCTGCGAGCAGCGGGGACGCTGGGGCCCAGAACCCCTGCGTGCCTGATTCAGCAGGGCTTCCTTGGTACCCTATGCCACAGACGCCGACGCCTTGGCCAGCGACTGCGCTAGCGCGGCGCGCAGCAACTTGCTGGGGTACGGCAGCAGCAGCTACGCAAGTGGCGGTACTCGCGCGGAACTGGGATACCCTGCGATCCGTCCGTCGTTTGCCAGCGTGCAGGGCCAGGGCCAGGGGCAAGGGCGGGCGAAGGGGCAGCTGCAGCTGCTGCGGCCTGTCGCCTCGCCCACCAAGGGCCATCCGCCGGCGCTGTCATTGAGGCCGGCGGCGGCCGTGGTGGTGGCGCCGCCGCTCTTCCGCGGCTGAGCCGTGCGTCGAAGGTCGCCGACGAGCGGACGGCTGTACGGCACAGCGGGGCGGCGGCGGTGGCGGCGGGAGGCAATGCGGGCGCACAGAAACAGGTGCGGGCGGCCGGGGCTGCGGCGGCGACGACGGCAGCGGCTTGTGTCGGGGCAGCGTCGGCAGGAGAGCTGACGTCGCCGTTCACGAGCCGTCAGCATCCGTGTGCGGGTCACCAGTGCGCAAATGGCGGCAGCGGCAGCGGCGGCGGCGGCCGGCCGGGGCCGCTACCAAAGGGCGTGGCGCTGATGCTTGCGGCGTCGGAGTCGGCGGTGGCGCCAGCCGGCGGCAGCAGCAGCGGAGGCGGAAGAGAAGTGAGCGTTCAGGTGCGTGGGGTAACAGCAAGACGGCCAAGTGAGGTCTTAGGCTATCATCGGAGCCCTACACATGCACACTGCACTTGTGCCAACGAGGAGACTGCTGCACTCCTGGTCAAGGCACGCCCATGGCCCCAGGGCACATGTACGCCATGCGCCCCGCCTGGGCATGTCCGCAACATGCCCCTGCTCCCGGGACACGTGTACGTCATGCCCATGGGCCCCGGCCACCTGTGTAGGAATGCAGTTGCGGGGTCACAGTAGCATATTACAAAACAAGTACTAGTTACAAGCAAGCGACAGGTTGCTATTCTAGTGACTGCGTACATCATGCCCATGGGCCCCGGCCACCTCTGCGCCATGCTCCCCTTTCTGTCCGTGTGGCCGCAGGCGTGGCATTCCTCCCTCGCCCGAACGGGCTCGTCTCCGCCTTCACAAGCGGGCGCACGGCAGCCAGGTGCGGTACCCCCGGCAGCAAACGGACCTAGTGTTACGAACTTGCAATGTAATGGAACGGCAGCATCAGAATGCGCCCAAGACGCAGCCCTTCACGTGCCTTGCCTGCAACGTTCATCTTTCTGGTGTCCGTACATGCGTGAGATTGTGCATGCATGCGCTTGCAAGGGATTCGATCCCGCACTGCTCCTCGGCCTGCTTGTCGTTTTGCTTGGTTGGGTTCTTTACAGGGGACCCCTTTCGGTCGGGGTGTCGTACCACACCCACTACCCCGACCGTGTCGTACGTTGATGGCATTGCAGGTAGCTCTGCCGCGTTGGCTACCTTTGCCCTGCTGGGATCAAGCACCCTCACGCGGCCCACGCCGCATCTCAGCCCCCTGGCAGCCCCTGACCGTACCCGTCTAGCCGCCGGTGCAGCCGCCAACCCGAGCGGAAATTCACCTGGAGCCAATCGCAACGGTTTGAACCTCGGACCCGGCAGAAGCCAAAGCGAAGCGGACAGCATGGGTGACACACGCGACAGCGGCAGCAGCAGCGAACCGCAGGGGGATGTGGGCGTGGGCGCGGAGGCCACAGGGGCCGGCCCGCCGCCGCCAGGGCGACGGCGTCGCAGCAGCACCGGGAGCTGTGCTGTGCTGCCGGTGGCGACTGTGGGGACGGCGGTGGCTGCGGTTGCAGGAGCGGGGCTATGGCAGGATGTCGTGTGGCCCCCAGCAGCCGGGGGCATGTCTCGGCTCACCATTGCAGTGCCGTCGCCCTTTGCCAGGTCCCCCGGGCATGAACGGGTGGTAGGTGTGGAGTGCGGCATGGGGGGTGGTGCCAACAGCAGCAGCGGCAGCACGGATGTGGTGGCCCTTCTGCCGCCCGGGCTCCCAGCGGCGGCTGGGGAGTTACTGGGGCTGGCGGCGGCGCCGGGGCTGGGGGCAGGGATGCACAAGCAGCCCAGTGCAGTTGGCATCGGTGCCCTGCCGCACCGCCAGGCCAGTGACCGCCACCAGCCTGGCTGCGACACCGTTGCCGCACCAGCAGCAGGAGGGCAAGGGCCGGGTGCGGGTGCGGGTGCGGAAGCGGCGGCTGGAGAGGTTGCGGGGGTGCAGCAGCCCAGTCGGGTGGGCAGCTTGGCGGCGGCCGGGGCGGCGGCGGCGGCGGCAGGTGGCGGTGCGATGAGCACTTTGCCTGCGACCGTCGCCCGGCGGTTGCGAGGGGTGGTGCGCCGCAACACGTCGTTCAACATTACGGCCGACCACGGCGCTCCAGACACTGGTGGCCGCTACTGCCCCAACGGCTACATTGGCTTCCACGGCTCCTGCGGCGGCTACTTCCAGGACGACCTGACGGTCAGCTCCCCGAGCAGCACCAACTCCTGGGCCCCCGCCACCGACCCCACCGCCCCCTTCACCATCGTCCTCATCAGCCGCCCAACGGACAAGGGGCCGGGCACCTGGGGCGCCGACTGCCGCAAGTGGCCTTCGCAGACCTTCTTCACCACCTCCCGCAGCGCTTCGGATATTGAGGACGAGATCATGTGGAAGAACAAGGAGATTGTGGCGTACTCGAGCAGGACTGGATACGCGCTGCGACTGGAGTACGGCATTGACATCCCATGGTAAGCGGCTGGTGGCGTACGTAAAACCCGCCAAGTGTGCAGCCGAGCCAACATCATTCCTCATCAGTGCCGTGATGAGTGTTGCGCAAGTCTTCTGGCACTCCTGTTGGCCTCGTTTGTTTGCACGCGCGGCTTGCACGAGAGCCCAAGCTGCGCACTTGTGCTGCGTAACGTGCAGTTATCTAAACGGCGACACGCCCCTCACTACACGCCCTCTGTTACACATGCATGTGCGCCCACACACGTGCCCATCTACTCGTGCACACACCCGGCCAGCGCATGTATCAAACCAGCTACAGCAGCTGAGGTCACTATCCGGTACCGATGGGGTGTGCCCTGCCTCGTGTGGTGCTGTCCGTGCCCGCAGCCCCCCGCTCAACAAGTGGCGCATGGAGGTGCTCACGCGCTCGGCCGGCGGCACCGTCTTCCACTACGACAGCTACACGGAGGGCGCTGAGCCCGTGTTCCGCACCTTCCCCAACCGCCAGCCTGTCACCCTGGGGGCGGACCAGCTGATCCTGGGTGTCGACAAGTGAGTGCTAACCCACGTGGCATACACGTGCGAATGCGTACACGAGCCCTGCAGTCAGTGGTGCAGTGGCAACCAAGGCGAGCACGGCAAGTCTGTTGCAGCAGTGGACTGGTCTGTTGTGCACGTGCGTACGGCTGCGGGGTATCCCTGTCCCAGCCCACCCCGCACCTGCCGCCTACCCACCCACGCTCCGTTGCCTCACACCCGCGCTGTGACGCCTGCAGGCGCAACCTGGACCTGGGGCTGGGCGGCGAGTGGCTGTACGGCGACATTGCCGTGCTGTCCGTGTACAACCGCGAGCTGAGCGTTCAAGAAGAGCAGCTCCTGGCCCAGGCCTACGGCTGCCGCTTCAACCTCGTGCCCGAAGGTACGTGTTGCGCCTACCTGTGCGTGTGGGCCATCAACCTGTCGCCCAGCTCGTTACTCACCAACGTCAGACACCTCCTTTGCCGGTCTAGCCTCATCAGTCGGCCATGGCGGTATGGCATGTTTGTCTGGCACGTGCGCCTAGGGACCGGCGTCATGTGTACAGGACGCTCGCTGTGCCACATCCGTGCCAGCAACGCGCAAGCCGCCCAGGTGCAATAGGCTGTCCACATCCCCGCCGCTTGGGCAGTATATCTTCCGCACTACCACGTCACGACTGTGTTTTTAGCAGGGTTAGTATATCTTAGGCAGCTGCTCCCCCGCCTCAATCTTACGCAAGCCTGCACCCCAATCGCACACCGCGTGCAGAGTGCACCGTTGTGAATGGCTACACGGTGGTTGCCGCCAACCTGGACCACAAGGGGGGCGACCTGGCGCCGGGCTGCACCAGCTTCGACCCCTCTGCTTACGAGCGCGTCGCCAACCAGGGCGCTGCGTTGTGCACGGGCAGCAGCAACTGCGCGGGCTTCACCACCTTCCAGTGGGGCGGCCAGTCGTGGGCCTGCCCCAAGGCCGCCCTCAGCCGCAAGCTGGTTACCCAACCGCAGGACATGCAGTTCTGCCTGTACAAGAAGAAGAGCACGTAACGTGCGCATCAGTTGGATCAAGTAGCGCATTCATTATACCTCTTAATTTATTGCGCCCTATTGATATATGATTTGGGGTGTGATGGCTGTGGTGCCTATTCGTTCATGCACCACGCCTTGCATGGTACCACGCGTGGTCACGTGCACGTGTCCCCAACTGCCGCTACGATACGAAAGCGAGCCGAACCCTGCAATTTGCATTCATCCTAGCTCCCTGCTTGATGTTCACGAAAAGTACGGTTGATGCCGCTATTTTGGGCACCTAGCATGGCTTTTCCTCACCTGTTTGCGCTGCAGCACGAAGCGGGGCTTGGTACACCAAGCACAACTTGAGGTCTGGCCGGAGCCGGCTGGAGTTGCTCACCTGATGGAAAGTTAAGAGTCGACACGGCACGCATTAGGTCATGACGGTGTTTGGCGCTCCTAGGCGTGCCTTGCTGGCGTTGATGTGGCCGTTAGTTGCAGGTGTCGGTGCTGCTGCGCTCTTGCTTGCTTTTTATATGGTACTTGCAGTGGACCACACGCTCACTCACAACCTGCTACCATTCATCCATTTGCGTTGCACTGTAGCTGGCAGGTAGCTGAGCATTCATCCGTCCACCCGCTGTTGTCCTTCAGGTCAGGGTGCCTGTACGTAGCACGGCTGTGCCCCTGAGCTGGACAGAGCCACGTGCCGCAACGAGTTCCTTGTGTGGGCTGAGTTGCGGGCAGTTGTGACACGGCCCCCTGAAAACCAGAGCGGGCGCTGAGGGCCTTAGGGGTCGGGGGCAGTTGGGTAACCCGTTGGCAACCCGAACGCCATGCCTGCCCATGCCGTTCCCAGACACCGTGCACTGCGTTGTAGCTGCAGTGCCAATGTACGCAAGATACAGCCACGGCTGCTTTTGGCTACGGTGGACCGAGTGCATCAGATCCGCATTGGCTCCGGAGCTTTTGAGACGTCCATCCCATCAGCAAGCACCTATAACGCATACTGATACTGATAAAACGCAATACTCCGTCAATGTTACTGTGCAGCTTGTCTCGCTAGGTCAACGCTTCGCAAACTGCTTACGCTGTGACGGACTTTCCTTCTGTCGGAGGCAAGCCAGCAACATGCATAAGAAATATGGCAGATACAACATCTGACACCAGTGAAGATGTGCCTCAGCTGTAAGCTGGAGCGGGCCTTACTGTTCAGCCGCAGCAGCGTGCGTTGCCACGCAAGCCGTGCCCCAACGGCCAGCACTCATGTCTCTTGGAGCTGTGGAGACTGCCTGGAGCCTGCAACTGCGCAATCAGACGCCGTATGTGCGCGCGCTTTCGCCAGCAGCAATTGGGTGTGGTTCGGAGGGTCTACCCCTGCACGACCATACTACCCGCATGCCGGCGGGGCCTGGCAGTTAGCAAGAGCTACGCCATAGATGCCCAGCCGTACGAAGACCTGCTGGCCTGGTGGGTGGCGACGCCCCTGCTTGGTGACTACCGCAGCGCGGTGCAGCGTACAGTGATGCGCAGTGCAGTCCGTGGCGCCACCGCGGTGCAGCGCCCAGCGGCAGGCCTGGAGGGCGGACGCCTGCGGATGACAGCCCCCAGCGGCAGCACTGGCGGTAGCTGCTGTGCTGCTCAGTGCGTTGCATTGCAGGGCGCAGTAAATGGCATGTGCATATCCGAGGGCTTGGGGCTTGCCGGCTGGGTGGCGCTGTGTTGCTCCGTGGCAGCGGCAGTGGTGCCACGGACAGGCAGCTGCAGGCTCCAGTCACCTGATACCTCCATCAACGCCACTGTTGATGACTTGTGCGTGGAAGCCTGGAGGCGGCGGAGGCAGCTGGCAGTGGCGCTTGGTCTGCGGCCGGGGTGCCAGCCTGCTGCTACGTTCGCACGCCACCGCTTACCGGTACGTACGGTATGCGCATTGTGCCACATTCAGAGCGTGGGATACCAGGTTGTTGCCGCTTGTGGTGGGGAGCGCTGGGAGTTACGGTTGTGCGTGTTTGGTGCCTGGCGTGCGTACCGCGGCTCACGAGTCTGATGCATGGATGGTGCTGGTACAAGGTTCCCTGTGTCTGGAAAGGACCTCTGTGCACGCTCCTGCTGCTAGCGCACGAGCACGAGCATCTGGAGGCCCCCACGGCCCCCTAAGGCTGCCTCCACTGCCAACCGCTGCCCACCCCTAATCGCAGGGCGGCGTCTCCTTCGCACTCTCAGCCCATTCATCATTGCGGCCCTTGCTGCACCGTCCGGTGCACAGCGCTTGCCGCACTTGCACTACCCATGTGGCGGAAGGGGAGGAGGCATGACAGCAGCCGGCAGGACCGAGGAAGTCAACACACTACGGGGCCTTGCTGGGGGCCACACAAGGGGCCCACACAAGCAGGTGAGGGTATAGCTGGAGGCTGGTGGATAGGCAGCATGAGCACCAGTAGGCAGGCCGAAGGGCACGTGTGGATGACGCTACTTGCTCCCAGTCGCAGGCTGGGAGCTTTGGGCCCCGGGCTGGGTGCCCCTTGTTGGCACACGCTTTTGCGCGCACGGAAGTGACACAGGAGGGGGACGACGTGGGGAAACCGGAGCGCGCTTCCCTGGGAGTGCGCAACGCCAGCCATTCACTCGTGGTGTGCTCCAACGCACTTGCAGCACGTGGCCTTTCGTACTGGCGTGAGCTGACAGCTACGTAGCTACTAGGTCCAGCTGCACCGGGGGCTTGCTTGTCGCAGTTGCGTCATCACAGGGCGCAAGTAAGTTCGGGGTGTTAAGCTCGACGGGGTTACGGTCCGTTTGGTTCCGTCTGCTATCCACGCCGGACGGACGAAACGCCACAGCGCAAACCTTTAGCAAACTATGACGTGTCGCACATGTAGATCCAAAAAATGTAATAACTGCAACTGTTGTCCTCAGTTTTGGGTCCAGTGAGGCATCGTGGCAGTTGCACCCTACTCCGAAAAAAGTGGCCGTGACAGTGCTGGCTGTCAGCTCCGCGGCGCGCTGACAGTAAGAAATGACGAAGCAAATGAAGAAGCTTCATGTTTGTACAATTACAAATAACGTGACCATGCTGGTCAAGTCGTTACCTCACCGATTCTTCCTGTCACACCTTGGTTGGCCCACCTACCTGGGCCCACGCGCGCCCGGGCATCGGTCCGCCACAAGTGCCGTACCGCTGGGCCAATCGCCCAGTGCTTCTTAAACTGGTGCCCAATGAGGTTTGACACACATCGTCTGCGGCCCGCTCAGCGCTCACCCAAGCGGCAACTAGATTGTTGAACGCACCTAACCAGACTGTCGCATACATACGGTGCTGGAACAGCACACCGTAGAAAGCTGGTCTCTTTCTGCAAGCCAGAGCTCTCGCCTGCAAAGGCCACTCAGTAAGGTCCGTGCAACCACTTAGGCACCGATGTGCCTTGTTCTCACTTACGGTCTTAGTGCGGCCCAATAACAGCTTTTTAACGCCGTGTCACTCGAAATGAAGCCCCTTTCCAGAAGCCGCCTGCTGGTGCCAGGGCCCTGCCCGGTTCCGTTCGAAGTGCCCTGTTGCACCCACGTCCGCACCTGCCTCTCTAGGCAGCAACCAACAACGCAACATCTTCCTTGATCCACGGCTTGCTTGCCTGCAGGCCACACGACACCTACATACCTCCTCTCCTCGCACGGCCACGCCTGGCCCAACCACCAGCCATCATGGGCCGACAGCCGTACCGCCCACCATCGCCCAAGACGCCCGTGCGCACCTCCTCCCTCGCCACCGCCGCTAGCGCCCTGCCGCTCCTCCTCCCCCTTCTCCTGCTAGCCGTGTCCGTGGGCCCCCAGCCGGCCGCTGCGCACGCCCGGCCTCCTCCCTCCCCGTCGCCCCCCTCCCCGCCCGCTCCGCTGGACTCCCAGGGCTGCGCCGCCCTGGTTGAGGCCTACGGGATCGTGCCCGGCCCAATCACCGATTGGGGCACCGCGCCACCGGAGGCGCGCACCGCATACGCCTACGCAGGTGGGGGCTGGCACGCATGTACTGGGGTCCTTGCACTGGCCCGCGGATGCTTTTCTTGCCATACGCTTGTGGGGCCAGCGCCGCAGCAGCGAACCCCACCCTGTACCGGTCCCCAGCCAACCCACCTTACGATGCTGGCCTGCCCCCAAGCTGCCTTCCCTTGTCACGCCTCCGTGGGCCCTGCCGCCCTGCAGAGTGCGACGTCCTCCTGTGCGAGTACTGGAAAGCCCGCTACGGAGTGGTGCCCTACAGCAGCTGGGGCAGCATGCCCGGCCACCTGTGGCCCGCATGGGACTACGGCCGGCCCTCGCGCGGCGGACAGAACTGCAACACGCTGTTTGCGGGTGAGCACGGAGTGCATGGCGACCAGGGACCAGGTCCCCCCTGATGGCTGCAACACAACGCAATGGTCGCTGGCTTGCCTGCTCCTGTCCTGGAAGTATGTTGGAGCGGCTTGTCTGCCCCTGCCTTCTCCGCCGACCCACAACGGCCCTGGCCCCGCTCCCTGTTCCCCCCTGTCCCCTCGCTGCCCGGCCCGCAGACACTGCCCGCCTCGCCCGCCGCTTCGCGCCCGTGCTGCAGTTCCACCCCGACCAGCGGGGCTACCCCTCCACGCCGCAGGCCTACTTCGACGCAGGCTGCCACGCCAAGGCCTGCAGCAAGGACGAGTGGCTTAGCAAGCCGCGGGACCCCAACGCACACGTGTACTACGCCGTGACCACCTGCGGAGGGCAGGTGCGTCGAGGGCCTTGTCCGCGGACATGCGGCTTGGGCACCACAACACCGAATGCGCCTGACGCAGCCGGCGGTAAGCGCTGTATGCGTTTCCGTCCGTCTTGCCGCCCTACCGTACTCGCTTGCCCACGCAATCTCACGGCCCCGCTGCCGCTGTGCCGCCAGGTCCGCATCAAGTACCACTTCTTCTACGCCTGGCAGCCGCCCTGCATGACGGAGCCGATGGAAAAGGGCGCGCACCAGGCGGACTGGGAGGCGGTCACGCTGCTGCTGTCCGAGGACATGACACGTGTGGCGGCGGTCACGTTCGAGCAGCACGGAGGGAGGTACACGCGTGGCGGGCCGCGACGGGTTCCAGGTGAGCCGCGGCGCGCGCCGGATTGCATGTACCCTTCGCTGATTGTCACGACTCCACCTAGCCAGGGGCTTCCAGTGTCCTCAAATTCAAGCTACTAACCCACGCCCCTGGTTCCTGGTCCTACCGTTCACGTCCCCCGCAGACCAGTTCCGGCAAGCCCGTGGTGTACGTGGGCAAGTACTCGCACGGCTCCTACCACGACTCCCAGGCCGACCCCGCGGTGGGTGCCCTGGCGTGCGCCTACTTCGGCGACCCCCGGGGCGGCGGCGTGGCGTGGGACACGGGCCGCACCGTGCTGGTGGACCTGCAGGCCGCCGCCTCCGCCGCCTCCGAGCCCTGGATCGCCGCCATGCTGGCCGCCCCGGGCCAGGCCCTCCTGTGGGAGGCAGGCAACGGCGTGCGCTTCGCCGTGTCGCAGTGGGCGCCCAGCTGCAGCGTGGCCGCCTGCACCGGCACGGGGCTGGACCTGTCGGGGCTGGTGGGCGTTGGAGTAAGCGACGCGGGTGAGCAGGGAGGGCGCAGGGGGTCTTACCCGCGACACGTGCATGCTCCTGCTGTCCGCCTGCGCACCAGCAGTGCGGTGTGCCACGCATGCTTTGCGGCACATACAGGTTGAGTTTAGCTTGACACCGCCTCGTCCCCGTCCACGCCTACCCACAGGCTGCAGCCTGTCCCAGTGCCGCACGGGCTGGAAGGACACCGGCATCCTCAACGGCTGCTACCGCTGCCCCTCCGGCTACATCGACTGCGGCGGCTCCTGCGCGCGGGGCACCAGTGGCTGGGACTGCGTCAACCCCTTCAACACCGGCCGACAGGTGTACGACACGTCGCAGTACGACTACACGCTGCCCACCACCGACGAGGGGCTGCTGTGAAGAGGGACATCCCCTGACGGACGCGAACGGTGGTTTCGCTTGCATGGGGTCCTGTAGCTAGGAGCGACGGCGCTGCTGTGCACTATTCATGATGAGCGGCTTGTGAGGATATCACTGGCACGATAGTCGTGCCATGCACACAGGAGGAGGGGGTGCACGCTGCGTGCACCAGGTTGTGGAGGTCGGTGCCTGGCACAGCGGCAGTCGGGGCACGGACGTGCTGTATGGGCAGCGTGTGTGCGGTGGAGCCTGATGTTCAGGAGCTGCAGGCAGGCTTTAACGGAGCTTGGCGTACCTTGTTATTATTGATTCTGACTTGCATGCTAGCAGAATTGTCGTGCTTACATTCATCCCGGCCTCTGTACATGCGAGGGCATGTCTTGTGACGTTAGGAGTCGGCATAGCACGCGTAAGGCCACCTGAGGGTGTTTGGGGCAGGGCGGGGGGCTCCGTAGCGCCTGTGGCTTGCTGGGTTCGGTGTGGCCGTTGCAGCTGTGATGCACTCTTGCTAACCCATTTTACTTACGTGTAGAACGTGTGCTAAGCAACAACCTGCTCCCATTCATCCATTTCACTGAGACCTGTCATCCGTCCACCGTTTTGTGATGGGGAGATTGCCTGGTATTGCAGGGCCGTGCGATTGGTGAGCTCACGTTGACGCCTGCCTACTGTACATACGTACGTATCATGCCCGGGCAAATGGGCTTCTGGCTTTCACTTTTGGTCTTGGAGTCTGTCATGTAGCGGGGGATGTCTGATGTCGCTATACGATAAGACCACGGAAACCTACCAAGCTCAGAGCTGCCCCAGCGACACGTGCCCCAAGCTGGTACAAGCCTCTCCTGCTGTACTTGGCTGACGGTGCGCTGTTCGTGCACGCCGATGGCCCACATTGCTCTCATCTTTATCAAAATATAAAGTATATCACAGCCGAGCCACGTTGTAGCCATACGCTGCTGCCACGTCCTCCCGCGCTGAGCATGTCATTGACAGGCATAGCGGGCGAAGCACGCAGACTAGAGCAGCTGCTGCCTTTTAATACATCTCTTACGTTAAGGTTGACCAACTGCACAAGGTCACAATGCTGCGGGCAAAAGCCTTTTGAAGAGCTATGGCCGCATCCCCGACGGGACAATCAGGGTGGCTCGGGGAGGTCCAAAAGGAGCGTAAAACGCGCCTTCGGGGAAGGATGTATCTCCCCGAGTATGCAATGACCACTAAGACAATATCTGTGCCGGGCTGGAGTGAGCTGCAAAGGGTCGCGGCATAGCCCCCGTGCATGGGAGAACGCGCGCGGCCACCGCGATGCACAGTTGCACTCGCACCTGCGACGGCAGCGTTGATACCGTCGCCCCTGTCCTGTACCTTGAACAGCATATAAGCTGCACTGCGCTTGACGTCCTAAGTGTGCAACACAGAGGATTGGAGGTGAACTGCGACATGCAGCTGCGAGAACCTTACAAGCATGTCGATATATAGCCCCTTAGGTAACCGTAGAACTAGGAGACGTTTAATTAGGCACGACTCGGATGATGAAGGCGAGGGCGGAGAGCGTAGGCGGCGGGGGCGGGCAGCTGCAGAAGATGCCGGCCCCCAGCCTCCCAGGGGACCCGGAGGGCGTTATCAGGCAGCTGTGCCCCTACAAGAAAATGTTGCCCATATGGTTGATGGGGCTGGGGACGCGTTGGGCGATGGTGGAGTTTGGGAGGGCGGAACGACGGCAGACAGGGACACTGGGGACTCAGGGGGTGAGGAGGGCAGCGAGGACAGCGGTGATGAGGACATCGAGGACGCTACGGGCAGTGTTGCAGTATGCGCTGCCATCTTGGCACACTATACTGAGGCACGGAGCATGCAGAGCTCAGCCCTTGGGGCGCTGGCGGGCGTGTACAGTCAGGGGGCGCAAGACGCAGCTGCCGCAGCACGCAGATTAGAGCACGGCAGCTGCTGCCTTTTAATGGATGTCTTACGTCAACGTTGACCAACTGCACAAGGTCACAATGCCACGGGCAAAAGCCTTTTGAAACGGCAAGTCGACAGCGATAAGGTGTTGCTTGACAAACAACTCATGCATAGCATCTGCAACCTGCCGGCTTCATTTTTTACAGCGTAAGCTAGCCGGCAGCGGCGCAGCGGGCAAACGTGGGCAAGTGGAGAAGCTCGGTCAGCAGCCATGCCACAGGCACCATACAGATTTGCATCGTCAAAGCAGCTGGTGTAGCGATCCACTACTTGCTATGCCTGCATGGCGTCTCAGGTTGAGCACGCGGGGTTACCTGTGAGCAGCACAGGTCAAGCCCTGCTGGCATCCTCTGCAGCAGGTGCTAGGGCCTGCACCGCAGCCGTCACCACCCCTCCCAGCTAGCAATGAGCGGGGACTTGCAGGGTCAGCAGCACACAACCGCAGACCTTGTGGTAGCTGCATCGCAGCGACCAGCAGGCCGTGCAGCGGTGTGCATGGCAAGAGTTGCGCGGGATGTGGCTCTGGCGCAAGTCGGTGCCGGCCCCATCTCCTGGCGGTGTGCTGGTGAGGCAGTGGGCAGGGCGTTGGCGGGCTGCCAGGTATCCGGCGTCAGCTAGCTCTGTGGGTACCGGTATGCAGAACCTCACGGCTGGGCTGGCGGTGGCATGCAGGCGGGGGCCCAGCAGCAGCTGGCGGGCTCGGGGCCCGACTTGTCTCTGGCAACCCCGGGGCCCGGAGTTCCGTTGAATGTGCGCTGGGCGTGAGCGCTGTCAATGTCCTTGCGTCCGTTCCGCAGAGTGCAAGGCGAGCCCACATGCACCACTTGCTGTACCATGGACCGGGGGGACGGTGCCGCCAGCAGGCATGGGGCACGGCACCCCGCTGCCTGGAGTTCGGGGCAGGTAAGCCCAACAGGGGAACGGAGCTGCATGCAGGGTATGGCTGAGGCGTGGGAGGGGCCTGTTGGAACCAGGTGCTCGCGGTCGATATGTGATGTGGGCATTCGGATGGGAGCTGGGTGACGCGAGTGGCCACACGTGCGCCTTGTCGGGCCTTCTGGGTCAACACGGACCTGCCCACCAAACTTGTGAAAGCGCGCAGACCAGGATGAAAGCCAATTCTTGCATATCTCCTGATGTCCTTCACATCGATTTACAACACGGTGTACACTTTATCGGGTCTTCGCTTCAATTGTCGCGTGTGGCACGACTGACGGTTGGGCGTCCACGTCAAAAGAGTGTGGGATGGACCACACCCTTCCGATCGCTTTTGCAGACTGAAGCGCTCAAGTGGTTAGAAAGGTTGAGTGCATTCGTGTTCTTGCGTTGAGCCTGGTCCCACAAGGGTGATGTCCGGTATTCGTACGTCAGTGCGTCGACGCCC
The DNA here is from genome assembly GCA_036984285.1 of Chlamydomonas sp. KOR1. NCBI lineage: Eukaryota > Viridiplantae > Chlorophyta > Chlorophyceae > Chlamydomonadales > Chlamydomonadaceae > Chlamydomonas > Chlamydomonas sp. KOR1. The sequence continues at coordinate 475,556 of BQMZ01000159.1, read as the reverse complement.
GCGTGGGCCCAGCCGGTGAACATCCATATATCAACCCTCCGCGCCTTTGACCGCATTCACATCACGACAAGCAAGGCGTATCGCAAGTTTCAGTGCAACATATTCAACCACAAGTTACGGCTTAGTTCTTTAGATACCAAAGAGCGGCGGAAACTAACGACCGATGTCGTCTCACAGGTTGGAACCCTTCCCGCGCTGCTGCTGATGCTGCTCGCCAGCTTGGCAGCTACTCCAGGTATGTTATTGAGCGCCTGTTGCTGGATCCATGCCGACCCTGGCAACGTGCACCCTCATGCCGTGGGCCGCCCGCACTCAGGGCACAGCAGCAGGGTGCATGCGCACACGGAGCGGCATGCCTCCTGCACGCATGGCACGCAGCTCCGCACACTGCAGTACCGGCATCCCAACCCACCTGTGCCGCATGACTAGCTATGCGTATCGCTTTTGACACAGAGTTTCCACGGGACTCCTTACTACGCACGCCCTGTCGCACTTCGTGCCGCCCTACCTGCTGACGCGCTCCTTCCCTGCCCGCCTTGATCCGTGCTCCCTCCTTCCCCGCCCCCAGCCCTGGGCCAGCTGTGCAACACCACCGTCCCGCCCACGGCCCTGTCGCCCTCCTCCCTGGCCCCCGACGTGCTGCACCTGGAGGCCTGCTCCAGCCCCAGCTGCGTGGGCCTGGCCGACCCCCTGGCAACCAGCCCCACCGGCAGCCCGCAGCTGTACCCGGTGCTCGGGGCGTGGAAGGACTCCAAGGAGGGGCAGCCGGTCGCCACCATCGGCCTCAAGCACCGCTCCGTATCCTTCGACAGGAGTGAGTAGTAGCACCGCTGCGGCCGTGTGTCGTGCCATTACTTGGGGCTGGCGCCGTGCCCTTACTTCAATTGTTCGTGAGCATGCGAACTGGTATGCAGCAGGGGGCTATCGAGCTGAGGATGGATAAGGCTAGTGCCTTCCAGTCGGCGCTCAGGCTGTGCGGCCTCGCGCCTGCGTGCAGGGGACCCCTACGACTGCACGTACGAGACGGAGGGCGGCACCGCCGATGGTGGGCGCAACTGCCCCAACGGCTACATTGGCTTCCACGGCTCCTGCGGCGGCTACTTCCAGGACGACCTGACGGTCAGCTCCTCGGGCAGCACCAACCCCTGGGCCCCGCCACCGACCCCACCGCCCCTTCACCATCGTCCTCATCAGCCGCCCAACGGACAAGGGGCCGGGCACCTGGGGCGCCGACTGCCGCAAGTGGCCTTCGCAGACCTTCTTCACCACCTCCCGCAGCGCTTCGGATATTGAGGACGAGATCATGTGGAAGAACAAGGAGATTGTGGCGTACTCGAGCAGGACTGGATACGCGCTGCGACTGGAGTACGGCATTGACATCCCATGGTAAGCGGCTGGTGGCGTACGTAAAACCCGCCAAGTGTGCAGCCGAGCCAACATCATTCCTCATCAGTGCCGTGATGAGTGTTGCGCAAGTCTTCTGGCACTCCTGTTGGCCTCGTTTGTTTGCACGCGGCTTGCACGAAGAGCCCAAGCTGCGCACTTGACGCCACATGTGCTGCGTAACGTGCAGTTATCTGAATGGCGACACGCCCCTCACTACACGCCCTCTGTTACACATGCATGTGCGCCCACACACGTGCCCATCTACTCGTGCACACACCCGGCCAGCGCATGTATCAAACCAGCTACAGCAGCTGAGGTCACTATCCGGTACCGATGGGGTGTGCCCTGCCTCGTGTGGTGCTGTCCGTGCCCGCAGCCCCCCGCTCAACAAGTGGCGCATGGAGGTGCTCACGCGCTCGGCCGGCGGCACCGTCTTCCACTACGACAGCTACACGGAGGGCGCTGAGCCCGTGTTCCGCACCTTCCCCAACCGCCAGCCTGTCACCCTGGGGGCGGACCAGCTGATCCTGGGTGTCGACAAGTGAGTGCTAACCCACGTGGCATACACGTGCGAATGCGTACACGAGCCCTGCAGTCAGTGGTGCAGTGGCAACCAAGGCGAGCACGGCAAGTCTGTTGCAGCAGTGGACTGGTCTGTTGTGCACGTGCGTACGGCTGCGGGGTATCCCTGTCCCAGCCCACCCCGCACCTGCCGCCTACCCACCCACGCTCCGTTGCCTCACACCCGCGCTGTGACGCCTGCAGGCGCAACCTGGACCTGGGGCTGGGCGGCGAGTGGCTGTACGGCGACATTGCCGTGCTGTCCGTGTACAACCGCGAGCTGAGCGTTCAAGAAGAGCAGCTCCTGGCCCAGGCCTACGGCTGCCGCTTCAACCTCGTGCCCGAAGGTACGTGTTGCGCCTACCTGTGCGTGTGGGCCATCAACCTGTCGCCCAGCTCGTTACTCACCAACGTCAGACACCTCCTTTGCCGGTCTAGCCTCATCAGTCGGCCATGGCGGTATGGCATGTTTGTCTGGCACGTGCGCCTAGGGACCGGCGTCATGTGTACAGGACGCTCGCTGTGCCACATCCGTGCCAGCAACGCGCAAGCCGCCCAGGTGCAATAGGCTGTCCACATCCCCGCCGCTTGGGCAGTATATCTTCCGCACTACCACGTCACGACTGTGTTTTTAGCAGGGTTAGTATATCTTAGGCAGCTGCTCCCCCGCCTCAATCTTACGCAAGCCTGCACCCCAATCGCACACCGCGTGCAGAGTGCACCGTTGTGAATGGCTACACGGTGGTTGCCGCCAACCTGGACCACAAGGGGGGCGACCTGGCGCCGGGCTGCACCAGCTTCGACCCCTCTGCTTACGAGCGCGTCGCCAACCAGGGCGCTGCGTTGTGCACGGGCAGCAGCAACTGCGCGGGCTTCACCACCTTCCAGTGGGGCGGCCAGTCGTGGGCCTGCCCCAAGGCCGCCCTCAGCCGCAAGCTGGTTACCCAACCGCAGGACATGCAGTTCTGCCTGTACAAGAAGAAGAGCACGTAACGTGCGCATCAGTTGGATCAAGTAGCGCATTCATTATACCTCTTAATTTATTGCGCCCTATTGATATATGATTTGGGGTGTGATGGCTGTGGTGCCTATTCGTTCATGCACCACGCCTTGCATGGTACCACGCGTGGTCACGTGCACGTGTCCCCAACTGCCGCTACGATACGAAAGCGAGCCGAACCCTGCAATTTGCATTCATCCTAGCTCCTGCTTGATGTTCACGAAAAGTACGGTTGATGCCGCTATTTTGGGCACCTAGCATGGCTTTTCCTCACCTGTTTGCGCTGCAGCACGAAGCGGGGCTTGGTACACCAAGCACAACTTGAGGCTCTGGCCGGAGCCGGCTGGAGTTGCTCACCTGATGGAAAGTTAAGAGTCGACACGGCACGCATTAGGTCATGACGGTGTTTGGCGCTCCTAGGCGTGCCTTGCTGGCGTTGATGTGGCCGTTAGTTGCAGGTGTCGGTGCTGCTGCGCTCTTGCTTGCTTTTATATGGTACTTGCAGTGGACCACACGCTCACTCACAACCTGCTACCATTCATCCATTTGCGTTGCACTGTAGCTGGCAGGTAGCTGAGCATTCATCCGTCCACCCGCTGTTGTCCTTCAGGTCAGGGTGCCTGTACGTAGCACGGCTGTGCCCCTGAGCTGGACAGAGCCACGTGCCGCAACGAGTTCCTTGTGTGGGCTGAGTTGCGGGCAGTTGTGACACGGCCCCCTGAAAACCAGAGCGGGCGCTGAGGGCCTTAGGGGTCGGGGGCAGTTGGGTAACCGTTGGCAACCCGAACGCCATGCCTGCCCATGCCGTTCCCAGACACCGTGCACTGCGTTGTAGCTGCAGTGCCAATGTACGCAAGATACAGCCACGGCTGCTTTTGGCTACGGTGGACCGAGTGCATCAGATCCGCATTGGCTCCGGAGCTTTTGAGACGTCCATCCCATCAGCAAGCACCTATAACGCATACTGATACTGATAAAACGCAATACTCCGTCAATGTTACTGTGCAGCTTGTCTCGCTAGGTCAACGCTTCGCAAACTGCTTACGCTGTGACGGACTTTCCTTCTGTCGGAGGCAAGCCAGCAACATGCATAAGAAATATGGCAGATACAACATCTGACACCAGTGAAGATGTGCCTCAGCTGTAAGCTGGAGCGGGCCTTACTGTTCAGCCGCAGCAGCGTGCGTTGCCACGCAAGCCGTGCCCCCAACGGCCAGCAATCATGTCTCTTGGAGCTGTGGAGACTGCCTGGAGCCTGCAACTGCGCAATCAGACGCCGTATGTGCCGCGCGCGCTTTCGCCAGCAGCAATTGGGTGTGGTTCGGAGGGGTCTACCCCCTGCACGACCATACTACCCGCATGCCGGCGGGGCCTGGCAGTTAGCAAGAGCTACGCCATAGATGCCCAGCCGTACGAAGACCTGCTGGCCTGGTGGGTGGCGACGCCCCTGCTTGGTGACTACCGCAGCGCGGTGCAGCGTACAGTGATGCGCAGTGCAGTCCGTGGCGCCACCGCGGTGCAGCGCCCAGCGGCAGGCCTGGAGGGCGGACGCCTGCGGATGACAGCCCCCAGCGGCAGCACTGGCGGTAGCTGCTGTGCTGCTCAGTGCGTTGCATTGCAGGGCGCAGTAAATGGCATGTGCATATCCGAGGGCTTGGGGCTTGCCGGCTGGGTGGCGCTGTGTTGCTCGTGGCAGCGGCAGTGGTGCCACGGACAGGCAGCTGCAGGCTCCAGTCACCTGATACCTCCATCAACGCCACTGTTGATGACTTGTGCGTGGAAGCCTGGAGGCGGCGGAGGCAGCTGGCAGTGGCGCTTGGTCTGCGGCGGGGTGCCAGCCTGCTGCTACGTTCGACGCCACCGCTTACCGGTACGCACGGTATGCGCATTGTGCCACATTCAGAGCGTGGGATACCAGGTTGTTGCCGCTTGTGGTGGGGAGCGCTGGGAGTTACGGTTGTGCGTGTTTGGTGCCTGGCGTGCGTACCGCGGCTCACGAGTCTGATGCATGGATGGTGCTGGTACAAGGTTCCCTGTGTCTGGAAAGGACCTCTGTGCACGCTCCTGCTGCTAGCGCACGAGCACGAGCATCTGGAGGCCCCCACGGCCCCCTAAGGCTGCCTCCACTGCCAACCGCTGCCCACCCCTAATCGCAGGGCGGCGTCTCCTTCGCACTCTCAGCCCATTCATCATTGCGGCCCTTGCTGCACCGTCCGGTGCACAGCGCTTGCCGCACTTGCACTACCCATGTGGCGGAAGGGGAGGAGGCATGACAGCAGCCGGCAGGACCGAGGAAGTCAACACACTACGGGGCCTTGCTGGGGGCCACACAAGGGGCCCACACAAGCAGGTGAGGGTATAGCTGGAGGCTGGTGGATAGGCAGCATGAGCACCAGTAGGCAGGCCGAAGGGCACGTGTGGATGACGCTACTTGCTCCCAGTCGCAGGCTGGGAGCTTTGGGCCCCGGGCTGGGTGCCCCTTGTTGGCACACGCTTTTGCGCGCACGGAAGTGACACAGGAGGGGGACGACGTGGGGAAACCGGAGCGCGCTTCCCTGGGAGTGCGCAACGCCAGCCATTCACTCGTGGTGTGCTCCAACGCACTTGCAGCACGTGGCCTTTCGTACTGGCGTGAGCTGACAGCTACGTAGCTACTAGGTCCAGCTGCACCGGGGGCTTGCTTGTCGCAGTTGCGTCATCACAGGGCGCAAGTAAGTTCGGGGTGTTAAGCTCGACGGGGTTACGGTCCGTTTGGTTCCGTCTGCTATCCACGCCGGACGGACGAAACGCCACAGCGCAAACCTTTAGCAAACTATGACGTGTCGCACATGTAGATCAAAAATGTAATAACTGCAACTGTTGTCCTCAGTTTTGGGTCCAGTGAGGCATCGTGGCAGTTGCACCCTACTCCGAAAAAAGTGGCCGTGACAGTGCTGGCTGTCAGCTCCGCGGCGCGCTGACAGTAAGAAATGACGAAGCAAATGAAGAAGCTTCATGTTTGTACAATTACAAATAACGTGACCATGCTGGTCAAGTCGTTACCTCACCGATTCTTCCTGTCACACCTTGGTTGGCCCACCTACCTGGGCCCACGCGCGCCCGGGCATCGGTCCGCCACAAGTGCCGTACCGCTGGGCCAATCGCCCAGTGCTTCTTAAACTGGTGCCCAATGAGGTTTGACACACATCGTCTGCGGCCCGCTCAGCGCTCACCCAAGCGGCAACTAGATTGTTGAACGCACCTAACCAGACTGTCGCATACATACGGTGCTGGAACAGCACACCGTAGAAAGCTGGTCTCTTTCTGCAAGCCAGAGCTCTCGCCTGCAAAGGCCACTCAGTAAGGTCCGTGCAACCACTTAGGCACCGATGTGCCTTGTTCTCACTTACGGTCTTAGTGCGGCCCAATAACAGCTTTTTAACGCCGTGTCACTCGAAATGAAGCCCCTTTCCAGAAGCCGCCTGCTGGTGCCAGGGCCCTGCCCGGTTCCGTTCGAAGTGCCCTGTTGCACCCACGTCCGCACCTGCCTCTCTAGGCAGCAACCAACAACGCAACATCTTCCTTGATCCACGGCTTGCTTGCCTGCAGGCCACACGACACCTACATACCTCCTCTCCTCGCGCGGCCACGCCTGGCCCAACCACCAGCCATCATGGGCCGACAGCCGTACCGCCCACCATCGCCCAAGACGCCCGTGCGCACCTCCTCCCTCGCCACCGCCGCTAGCGCCCTGCCGCTCCTCCTCCCCTTCTCCTGCTAGCGTGTCCGTGGGCCCCAGCCGGCCGCTGCGCGCGCCCTCCTCCCTCCCCGTCGCCCCCCCCCCCGCTCCGCTCGCTGGACTCCCAGGGCTGCGCCGCCTGGTTGAGGCCTACGGGATCGTGCCCGCCCAATCACCGATTGGGGCACGCGCCACCGAGGCGCGCACCGCATACGCCACGCAGGTGGGGGCTGGCACGCATGTACTGGGGTCCTTGCACTGGCCCGCGGATGCTTTTCTTGCCATACGCTTGCCAGCGCCGCAGCAGCGAACCCCACCCTGTACCGGTCCCCAGCCAACCCACCTTACGATGCTGGCCTGCCCCCAAGCTGCCTTCCCTTGTCACGCCTCCGTGGGCCCTGCCGCCCTGCAGAGTGCGACGTCCTCCTGTGCGAGTACTGGAAAGCCCGCTACGGAGTGGTGCCCTACAGCAGCTGGGGCAGCATGCCCGGCCACCTGTGGCCCGCATGGGACTACGGCCGGCCCTCGCGCGGCGGACAGAACTGCAACACGCTGTTTTCGGGTGAGCACGGAGTGCATGGCGACCAGGGACCAGGTCCCCCCTGATGGCTGCAACACAACGCAATGGTCGCTGGCTTGCCTGCTCCTGTCCTGGAAGTATGTGCGATCGGAAGGGTGTGGTCCATCCCACACTCTTTTGACGTGGACGCCCAACCGTCAGTCGTGCCACACGCGACAATTGAAGCGAAGACCCGATAAAGTGTACACCGTGTTGTAAATCGATGTGAAGGACATCAGGAGATATGCAAGAATTGGCTTTCATCCTGGTCTGCGCGCTTTCACAAGTTTGGTGGGCAGGTCCGTGTTGACCCAGAAGGCCCGACAAAGGCGCCGTGTGGCCACTCGCGTCACCCAGCTCCCATCCGAATGCCCACATCACATATCGACCGCGAGCACCTGGTTCCAACAGGCCCCTCCCACGCCTCAGCCATACCCTGCATGCAGCTCCGTTCCCCTGTTGGGCTTACCTGCCCGAACTCCAGGCCGAACGGGGTGCCGTGCCCCATGCCTGCTGGCGCACCGCCCCCGGTCCATGGTACAGCAAGTGGTGCATGTGGGCTCGCCCACTCTGGAACGGACGAAGGACATTGACAGCGCCACGCCCAGCGCACATTCAACGGAACTCCGGGCGGGTTGCCAGAGACAAGTCGGGCCCGAGCCCCGCCAGCTGCTGCTGGGCCCCGCCTGCATGCCACCGCCAGCCCAGCCGGAGGTTCTGCATACCGGTACCCACAGAGCTAGCTGACGCCGATACCTGGCAGCCCGCCAACGCCCTGCCCACTGCCTCACCAGCACACCGCCAGGAGATGGGGCCGGCACCGACTTGCGCCAGAGCCACATCCCCGCGCAACTCCTGCCATGCACACGGCTGACGCGGCCTGCTGGTCGCTCGCGATGCAGCTACCACAAGGTCTGCGGTTGTGTGCTGCTGACCCTGCAAGTCCCCGCCATTGCTAGCTGGGAGGGGTGGTGACGGCTGCGGTGCAGGCCCTAGCACCTGCTGCAGAGGATGCCAGCAGGGCTTGACCTGTGCTGCTCACAGGTAACCCCGCGTGCTCAACCTGAGACGCCATGCAGGCATAGCAAGTAGTGGATCGCTACACCAGCTGCTTTGACGATGCAAATCTGTACGGTGCCTGTGGCATGGCTGCTGACCGAGCTTCTCCACTTGCCCACGTTTGCCCGCTGCGCTGCGGCCTAGCTTACGCTGTAAAAAATGAAGCCGGCAGGTTGCAGATGCTATGCATGAGTTGTTTGTCAAGCAACACCTTATCGCTGTCGACTTGCCGTTTCAAAAGGCTTTTGCCCGTGGCATTGTGACCTTGTGCAGTTGGTCAACGTTGACGTAAGACATCCATTAAAAGGCAGCAGCTGCTCTAATCTGCGTGCTGCGGCAGCTGCGTCTTGCGCCCCCTGACTGTACACGCCCGCCAGCGCCCCAAGGGCTGAGCTCTGCATGCTCCGTGCCTCAGTATAGTGTGCCAAGATGGCAGCGCATACTGCAACACTGCCCGTAGCGTCCTCGATGTCCTCATCACCGCTGTCCTCGCTGCCCTCCTCACCCCCTGAGTCCCCAGTGTCCCTGTCTGCCGTCGTTCCGCCCTCCCAAACTCCACCATCGCCCAACGCGTCCCCAGCCCCATCAACCATATGGGCAACATTTTCTTGTAGGGGCACAGCTGCCTGATAACGCCCTCCGGGTCCCCTGGGAGGCTGGGGGCCGGCATCTTCTGCAGCTGCCCGCCCCCGCCGCCTACGCTCTCCGCCCTCGCCTTCATCATCCGAGTCGTGCCTAATTAAACGTCTCCTAGTTCTACGGTTACCTAAGGGGCTATATATCGACATGCTTGTAAGGTTCTCGCAGCTGCATGTCGCAGTTCACCTCCAATCCTCTGTGTTGCACACTTAGGACGTCAAGCGCAGTGCAGCTTATATGCTGTTCAAGGTACAGGACAGGGGCGACGGTATCAACGCTGCCGTCGCAGGTGCGAGTGCAACTGTGCATCGCGGTGGCCGCGCGCGTTCTCCCATGCACGGGGGCTATGCCGCGACCCTTTGCAGCTCACTCCAGCCCGGCACAGATATTGTCTTAGTGGTCATTGCATACTCGGGGAGATACATCCTTCCCCGAAGGCGCGTTTTACGCTCCTTTTGGACCTCCCCGAGCCACCCTGATTGTCCCGTCGGGGATGCGGCCATAGCTCTTCAAAGGCTTTTGCCCGCAGCATTGTGACCTTGTGCAGTTGGTCAACCTTAACGTAAGAGATGTATTAAAAGGCAGCAGCTGCTCTAGTCTGCGTGCTTCGCCCGCTATGCCTGTCAATGACATGCTCAGCGCGGGAGGACGTGGCAGCAGCGTATGGCTACAACGTGGCTCGGCTGTGATATACTTTATATTTTGATAAAGATGAGAGCAATGTGGGCCATCGGCGTGCACGAACAGCGCACCGTCAGCCAAGTACAGCAGGAGAGGCTTGTACCAGCTTGGGGCACGTGTCGCTGGGGCAGCTCTGAGCTTGGTAGGTTTCCGTGGTCTTATCGTATAGCGACATCAGACATCCCCCGCTACATGACAGACTCCAAGACCAAAAGTGAAAGCCAGAAGCCCATTTGCCCGGGCATGATACGTACGTATGTACAGTAGGCAGGCGTCAACGTGAGCTCACCAATCGCACGGCCCTGCAATACCAGGCAATCTCCCCATCACAAAACGGTGGACGGATGACAGGTCTCAGTGAAATGGATGAATGGGAGCAGGTTGTTGCTTAGCACACGTTCTACACGTAAGTAAAATGGGTTAGCAAGAGTGCATCACAGCTGCAACGGCCACACCGAACCCAGCAAGCCACAGGCGCTACGGAGCCCCCCGCCCTGCCCCAAACACCCTCAGGTGGCCTTACGCGTGCTATGCCGACTCCTAACGTCACAAGACATGCCCTCGCATGTACAGAGGCCGGGATGAATGTAAGCACGACAATTCTGCTAGCATGCAAGTCAGAATCAATAATAACAAGGTACGCCAAGCTCCGTTAAAGCCTGCCTGCAGCTCCTGAACATCAGGCTCCACCGCACACACGCTGCCCATACAGCCGCGTCCGCCCCGACTGCCGCTGTGCCAGGCACCGACCTCCACAACCTGGTGCACGCAGCGTGCACCCTCCTCCTGTGTGCATGGCACGACTATCGTGCCAGTGATATCCTCACAAGCCGCCATCATGAATAGTGCACAGCAGCGCCGCCGCTCCTAGCTACAGGACCCCATGCAAGCGAAACCACCGCTAGCGTCCGTCAGGATGTCCTCTTCACAGCAGCCCCTCGCGGTGGTGGGCAGCGTAGTCGCACTGCGACGTGTCGTACACCTGTCGGCCGGTGTTGAAGGGGTTGACGCAGTCCCAGCCACTGGTGCGCGCAGGAGCCGGCAGCGATGGGATAGCAGCAGGTGAGGTGTCCTTCCAGCCGTGCGGCACTGGGACAGGCTGCAGCCTGTGGGTAGGCGTGGACGGGACGAGGCGGTGTCAAGCTAAACTCAACCTGTATGTGCGCCAAAGCATGCGTGGCACACCGCACTGCTGGTGCGCAGGCGACAGCAGGAGCATGCGTGTCGCTGGGTAAGACCCCTGCGCCCTCCCTGCTCACCCGCTGCCGCTACTCCAACGCCCACCAGCCCCGACAGGTCCAGCCCGTGCGGTGCAGGCGGCCACGCTGCAGCTGGGCGCCCACTGCGACACGGCGAAGCGCGACGCCGTTGCCTGCCTCCCACAGGAGGGCCTGGCCCGGGCGGCCAGCATGGCGGCGATCCAGGGCTCCGAGGCGGCGGAGGCGGCGGCCTGCAGGTCCACCAGCACGGTGCGGCCCGTGTCCCACGCCACGCCGCCGCCCGGGGTCGCCGGCAGGCGACGCCAGGGCACCCACCGCTGGGTCGGCCTGGGAGTCGTGGTAGGAGCCGTGCGAGTACTTGCCCACGCACACCACGGGCTTGCCGGAACTGGTCTGCGGGGACGTGAACGGTAGGACCAGGAACCAGGGGCGTGGGTTAGTAGCTTGAATTTGAGGACACTGGAAGCCCCTGGCTAGGTGGAGCGTGACAATCAGCTTAAGGGTACATGCAATCCGCGCGCCGGCTCACCTGGAATCCGCCGCGTCCCGCCACGCGCGTGTACCTCCCTCCGTGCTGCCCGAACGTCACCGCCGCCACACGTGTCATGTCCTCGACAGCAGCAGCGTGACCGCCTCCCAGTCCGCCTGGTGCGCGCCCTTTCCATCGGCTCCGTCATGCAGGGCTGCCAGGCGTAGAAGAAGTGGTACCTGATGCGAACCTGGCGGCACAGCGGCAGCGGGGCCGTGAGATTGCGTGGGCAAGCGAGTACGGTAGGGCGGCAAGACGGACGGAAACGCATACAGCGCTTACCGCCCGGCTGCGCAGAAGCGCGTGTTGTGGTGCCAAGCCGCATGTCCGCGGACAAGGCCCTCGACGCACCTGGCCTCCGCAGGTGGTCATTGCGTAGTACACGTGTGCGTTGGGGTCCCGCGGCTTGCTAAGCCACTCGTCCTTGCTGCAGGCCTTGGCGTGGCAGCCTGCGTCGAAGTAGGCCTGCGGCGTGGAGGGGTAGCCCCGCTGGTCGGGGTGGAACTGCAGCACGGGCGGCGGCGGGCGAGGCGGGCAGTGTCTGCGGGCGGGCAGAGGGACAGGGGGAACAGGGAGCGGGCCAGGGCCGTTGTGGGTCGGCGGAGAAGGCAGGGCAGACAAGCCGCCCAACATACTTCCAGGACAGGAGCAGGCAAGCCAGCGACCATTGCGTTGTGTTGCAGCCATCAGGGGGGACCTGGTCCCTGGTCGCCATGCACTCCGTGCTCACCCGCAAACAGCGTGTTGCAGTTCTGTCCGCCAGCGAGGCCGAGTCCCATGCGGGCCACAGGTGGCCGGGCATGCTGCCCCAGCTGCTGTAGGGCACCACCCGTAGCGGGCTTTCCAGTACTCGCACAGGAGGACGTCGCACTCTGCAGGGCGGCAGGGCCCACGGAGGCGTGACAAGGGAAGGCAGCTTGGGGGCAGGCCAGCATCGTAAGGTGGGTTGGCTGGGGACCGGTACAGGGTGGGGTTCGCTGCTGCGGCGCTGGCCCCACAAGCGTATGGCAAGAAAAGCATCCGCGGGCCAGTGCAAGGACCCCAGTACATGCGTGCCAGCCCCCACCTGCGTAGGCGTATGCGGTGCGCGCCTCCGGTGGCGCGGTGCCCCAATCGGTGATTGGGCGGGCACGCATCCCGTAGGCCTCAACCAGGGCGGCGCAGCCCTGGGAGTCCAGCGGGCGGGGGAGAGGGAGGGCGGGCGCGCAGCGCGGCTGGGGCCCACGGACACGGCTAGCAGGAGAAGGGGGGGAGGAGGGCGGCAGGGCGCTAGCGGCGGTGGCGAGGGAGGAGGTGCGCACGGGCGTCTTGGGCGATGGTGGGCGGTACGGCTGTCGGCCCATGATGGCTGGTGGTTGGGCCAGGCGTGGCCGTGCGAGGAGAGGAGGTATGTAGGTGTCGTGTGGCCTGCAGGCAAGCAAGCCGTGGATCAAGGAAGATGTTGCGTTGTTGGTTGCTGCCTAGAGAGGCAGGTGCGGACGTGGGTGCAACAGGGCACTTCGAACGGAACCGGCAGGGCCCTGGCACCAGCAGGCGGCTTCTGGAAAGGGGCTTCATTTCGAGTGACACGGCGTTAAAAGCTGTTATTGGGCCGCACTAAGACCGTAGTGAGAACAAGGCACATCGGTGCCTAAGTGGTTGCACGGACCTTACTGAGTGGCCTTTGCAGGCGAGAGCTCTGGCTTGCAGAAAGAGACCAGCTTTCTACGGTGTGCTGTTCCAGCACCGTATGTATGCGACAGTCTGGTTAGGTGCGTTCAACAATCTAGTTGCCGCTTGGGTGAGCGCTGAGCGGGCCGCAGACGATGTGTGTCAAACCTCATTGGGCACCAGTTTAAGAAGCACTGGGCGATTGGCCCAGCGGTACGGCACTTGTGGCGGACCGATGCCCGGGCGCGCGTGGGCCCAGGTAGGTGGGCCAACCAAGGTGTGACAGGAAGAATCGGTGAGGTAACGACTTGACCAGCATGGTCACGTTATTTGTAATTGTACAAACATGAAGCTTCTTCATTTGCTTCGTCATTTTACTGTCAGCGCGCCGCGGAGCTGACAGCCAGCACTGTCACGGCCACTTTTTTCGGAGTAGGGTGCAACTGCCACGATGCCTCACTGGACCCAAAACTGAGGACAACAGTTGCAGTTATTACATTTTGGATCTACATGTGCGACACGTCATAGTTTGCTAAAGGTTTGCGCTGTGGCGTTTCGTCCGTCCGGCGTGGATAGCAGACGGAACCAAACGGACCGTAACCCCGTCGAGCTTAACACCCCGAACTTACTTGCGCCCTGTGATGACGCAACTGCGACAAGCAAGCCCCCGGTGCAGCTGGACCTAGTAGCTACGTAGCTGTCAGCTCACGCCAGTACGAAAGGCCACGTGCTGCAAGTGCGTTGGAGCACACCACGAGTGAATGGCTGGCGTTGCGCACTCCCAGGGAAGCGCGCTCCGGTTTCCCCACGTCGTCCCCCTCCTGTGTCACTTCCGTGCGCGCAAAGCGTGTGCCAACAAGGGGCACCCAGCCCTGCCCAAAGCTCCCAGCCTGCGACTGGGAGCAAGTAGCGTCATCCACACGCGTTCTTCGGCCTGCCTACTGGTGCTCATGCTGCCTATCCACCAGCCTCCAGCTATACCCTCACCTGCTTGTGTGGGCCCCTTGTGTGGCCCCCAGCAAGGCCCCGTAGTGTGTTGACTTCCTCGGTCCTGCCGGCTGCTGTCATGCCTCCTCCCCTTAGTGCAAGTCAAGCGGCAAGCGCTGTGCACCGGACGGTGCAGCAAGGGCCGCAATGATGAATGGGCTGAGAGTGCGAAGGAGACGCCGCCCTGCGATTAGGGGTGGGCAGCGGTTGGCAGTGGAGGCAGCCTTAGGGGCCGTGGGGCCTCCAGATGCTCGTGCTCGTCGCTAGCAGCAGGAGCGTGCACAGAGGTCCTTTCCAGACACAGGGAACCTTGTACCAGCACCATCCATGCATCAGACTTCGTGAGCAGCGGTGCACGCCAGGCACCAAACACGCACAACCGTAACTCCCAGCGCTCCCCACCACAAGCGGCAACAACCTGGTATCCCACGCTCTGAATGTGGCACAATGCGCATACCGTACGTACCGGTAAGCGGTGGCGTGCGAACGTAGCAGCAGGCTGGCACCCGGCCGCAGACCAAGCGCCACTGCCAGCTGCCTCCGCCGCCTCCAGGCTTCCACGCACAAGTCATCAACAGTGGCGTTGATGGAGGTATCAGGTGACTGGAGCCTGCAGCTGCCTGTCCGTGGCACCACTGCCGCTGCCACGGAGCAACACAGCGCCACCCAGCCGGCAAGCCCCAAGCCCTCGGATATGCACATGCCATTTACTGCGCCCTGCAATGCAACGCACTGAGCAGCACAGCAGCTACCGCCAGTGCTGCCGCTGGGGGCTGTCATCCGCAGGCGTCCGCCCTCCAGGCCTGCCGCTGGGCGCTGCACCGCGGTGGCGCCACGGACTGCACTGCGCATCACTGTACGCTGCACGCGCTGCGGTAGTCACCAAGCAGGGGCGTCGCCACCCACCAGGCCAGCAGGTCTTCGTACGGCTGGGCATCTATGGCGTAGCTCTTGCTAACTGCCAGGCCCCGCCGCATGCGGGTAGTATGGTCGTGCAGGGGGTAGACCCCTCCGAACCACACCCAATTGCTGCTGGCGAAAGCGCGCGCGGCACATACGGCGTCTGATTGCGCAGTTGCAGGCTCCAGGCAGTCTCCACAGCTCCAAGAGACATGAGTGCTGGCCGGTGGGGGCACGGCTTGCGTGGCAACGCACGCTGCTGCGGCTGAACAGTAAGGCCCGCTCCAGCTTACAGCTGAGGCACATCTTCACTGGTGTCAGATGTTGTATCTGCCATATTTCTTATGCATGTTGCTGGCTTGCCTCCGACAGAAGGAAAGTCCGTCACAGCGTAAGCAGTTTGCGAAGCGTTGACCTAGCGAGACAAGCTGCACAGTAACATTGACGGAGTATTGCGTTTTATCAGTATCAGTATGCGTTATAGGTGCTTGCTGATGGGATGGACGTCTCAAAAGCTCCGGAGCCAATGCGGATCTGATGCACTCGGTCCACCGTAGCCAAAAGCAGCCGTGGCTGTATCTTGCGTACATTGGCACTGCAGCTACAACGCAGTGCACGGTGTCTGGGAACGGCATGGGCAGGCATGGCGTTCGGGTTGCCAACGGGTTACCCAACTGCCCCCGACCCCTAAGGCCCTCAGCGCCCGCTCTGGTTTTCAGGGGGCCGTGTCACAACTGCCCGCAACTCAGCCCACACAAGGAACTCGTTGCGGCACGTGGCTCTGTCCAGCTCAGGGGCACAGCCGTGCTACGTACAGGCACCCTGACCTGAAGGACAACAGCGGGTGGACGGATGAATGCTCAGCTACCTGCCAGCTACAGTGCAACGCAAATGGATGAATAATAGCAGGTTGTGAGTGAGCGTGTGGTCCACTGCAAGTACCATATAAAAAGCAAGCAAGAGCGCAGCAGCACCGACACCTGCAACTAACGGCCACATCAACGCCAGCAAGGCACGCCTAGGAGCGCCAAACACCGTCATGACCTAATGCGTGCCGTGTCGACTCTTAACTTTCCATCAGGTGAGCAACTCCAGCCGGCTCCGGCCAGAGCCTCAAGTTGTGCTTGGTGTACCAAGCCCCGCTTCGTGCTGCAGCGCAAACAGGTGAGGAAAAGCCATGCTAGGTGCCCAAAATAGCGGCATCAACCGTACTTTTCGTGAACATCAAGCAGGGAGCTAGGATGAATGCAAATTGCAGGGTTCGGCTCGCTTTCGTATCGTAGCGGCAGTTGGGGACACGTGCACGTGACCACGCGTGGTACCATGCAAGGCGTGGTGCATGAACGAATAGGCACCACAGCCATCACACCCCAAATCATATATCAATAGGGCGCAATAAATTAAGAGGTATAATGAATGCGCTACTTGATCCAACTGATGCGCACGTTACGTGCTCTTCTTCTTGTACAGGCAGAACTGCATGTCCTGCGGTTGGGTAACCAGCTTGCGGCTGAGGGCGGCCTTGGGGCAGGCCCACGACTGGCCGCCCCACTGGAAGGTGGTGAAGCCCGCGCAGTTGCTGCTGCCGTGCACAACGCAGCGCCCTGGTTGGCGACGCGCTCGTAAGCAGAGGGGTCGAAGCTGGTGCAGCCCGGCGCCAGGTCGCCCCCCTTGTGGTCCAGGTTGGCGGCAACCACCGTGTAGCCATTCACAACGGTGCACTCTGCACGCGGTGTGCGATTGGGGTGCAGGCTTGCGTAAGATTGAGGCGGGGAGCAGCTGCCTAAGATATACTAACCCTGCTAAAACACAGTCGTGACGTGGTAGTGCGGAAGATATACTGCCCAAGCGGCGGGGATGTGGACAGCCTATTGCACCTGGGCGGCTTGCGCGTTGCTGGCACGGATGTGGCACAGCGAGCGTCCTGTACACATGACGCCGGTCCCTAGGCGCACGTGCCAGACAAACATGCCATACCGCCATGGCCGACTGATGAGGCTAGACCGGCAAAGGAGGTGTCTGACGTTGGTGAGTAACGAGCTGGGCGACAGGTTGATGGCCCACACGCACAGGTAGGCGCAACACGTACCTTCGGGCACGAGGTTGAAGCGGCAGCCGTAGGCCTGGGCCAGGAGCTGCTCTTCTTGAACGCTCAGCTCGCGGTTGTACACGGACAGCACGGCAATGTCGCCGTACAGCCACTCGCCGCCCAGCCCCAGGTCCAGGTTGCGCCTGCAGGCGTCACAGCGGGTGTGAGGCAACGGAGCGTGGGTGGGTAGGCGGCAGGTGCGGGGTGGGCTGGGACAGGGATACCCCGCAGCCGTACGCACGTGCACAACAGACCAGTCCACTGCTGCAACAGACTTGCCGTGCTCGCCTTGGTTGCCACTGCACCACTGACTGCAGGGCTCGTGTACGCATTCGCACGTGTATGCCACGTGGGTTAGCACTCACTTGTCGACACCCAGGATCAGCTGGTCCGCCCCCAGGGTGACAGGCTGGCGGTTGGGGAAGGTGCGGAACACGGGCTCAGCGCCCTCCGTGTAGCTGTCGTAGTGGAAGACGGTGCCGCCGGCCGAGCGCGTGAGCACCTCCATGCGCCACTTGTTGAGCGGGGGGCTGCGGGCACGGACAGCACCACACGAGGCAGGGCACACCCCATCGGTACCGGATAGTGACCTCAGCTGCTGTAGCTGGTTTGATACATGCGCTGGCCGGGTGTGTGCACGAGTAGATGGGCACGTGTGTGGGCGCACATGCATGTGTAACAGAGGGCGTGTAGTGAGGGGCGTGTCGCCATTCAGATAACTGCACGTTACGCAGCACATGTGGCGTCAAGTGCGCAGCTTGGGCTCTTCGTGCAAGCCGCGGCGTGCAAACAAACGAGGCCAACAGGAGTGCCAGAAGACTTGCGCAACACTCATCACGGCACTGATGAGGAATGATGTTGGCTCGGCTGCACACTTGGCGGGTTTTACGTACGCCACCAGCCGCTTACCATGGGATGTCAATGCCGTACTCCAGTCGCAGCGCGTATCCAGTCCTGCTCGAGTACGCCACAATCTCCTTGTTCTTCCACATGATCTCGTCCTCAATATCCGAAGCGCTGCGGGAGGTGGTGAAGAAGGTCTGCGAAGGCCACTTGCGGCAGTCGGCGCCCAGGTGCCCGCCCCTTGTCCGTTGGGCGGCTGATGAGGACGATGGTGAAGGGGGCGGTGGGGTCGGTGGCGGGGGCCCAGGGGTTGGTGCTGCCCGAGGAGCTGACCGTCAGGTCGTCCTGGAAGTAGCCGCCGCAGGAGCCGTGGAAGCCAATGTAGCCGTTGGGGCAGTTGCGCCCACCATCGGTGCCGCCCTCCGTCTCGTACGTGCAGTCGTAGGGGTCCCCTGCACGCAGGCGCGAGGCCGCACAGCCTGAGCGCCGACTGGAAGGCACTAGCCTTATCCATCCTCAGCTCGATAGCCCCCTGCTGCATACCAGTTCGCATGCACACGAACAATTGAAGTAAGGGCACGGCGCCAGCCCCAAGTAATGGCACGACACACGGCCGCAGCGGTGCTACTACTCACTCCTGTCGAAGGATACGGAGCGGTGCTTGAGGCCGATGGTGGCGACCGGCTGCCCTCCTGAGTCCTTCCACGCCCGAGCACGGGTACAGCTGCGGGCTGCCGGTGGGGCTGGTTGCCAGGGGGTCGGCCAGGCCCACGCAGCTGGGGCTGGAGCAGGCCTCCAGGTGCAGCACGTCGGGGGCCAGGGAGGAGGGCGATAGGGCCGTGGGCGGGATGGTGGTGTTGCACAGCTGGCCCAGGGCTGGGGGCGGGGAAGGAGGGAGCACGGATCAAGGCGGGCAGGAAGGGCGTCAGCAGGTAGGGCGGCACGGTGCGACAGGGCGTGCGTAGTAAGGAGTCCCGTGGAAACTCTGTGTCAAAAGCGATACGCATAGCTAGTCATGCGGCACAGGTGGGTTGGGATGCCGGTACTGCAGTGTGCGGAGCTGCGTGCCATGCGTGCAGGAGGCATGCCGCTCCGTGTGCGCATGCACCCTGCTGCTGTGCCCTAAGTGCGGGCGGCCCACGGCATGAGGGTGCACGTTGCCAGGGTCGGCATGGATCCAGCAACAGGCGCTCAATAACATACCTGGAGTAGCTGCTGCTGGCGAGCAGCATCAGCAGCAGCGCGGGGAAGGGTTCCAACCTATGAGACGACATCGGTCGTTAGTTTCCGCCGCTCTTTGGTATCTAAAAGAACTAAGCCGTAACTTGTGGTTGAATATGTTGCACTGAAACTTGCGACACGCCTTGCTTGTCGTGATGTGAATGCGGTCAAAGGCGCGGAGGGTTGATATATGGATGTTCACCGGCTGGGCCCACGCGGGCGTCGACGGACTGACGTACGAATACCGGACATCACCCTTGTGGGACCAGGCTCAACGCAAGAACACGAATGCACTCAACCTTTCTAACCACTTGAGCGCTTCAGTCTGCAAAAGCGATCGGAAGGGTGTGGTCCATCCCACACACTTTTGACGTGGACGCCCAACCGTCAGTCGTGCCACACGCGACCATTGAAGCGAAGACCCGATAAAGTGTACACCGTCTTGTAAATCGATGTGAAGGACATCAGGAGATATGCAAGCATTGGCTTTCATCCTGGTCTGCGCGCTTTCACAAGTTTGGTGGGCAGGTCCGTGTTGACCCAGAAGGCCCGACAAGGCGCAGGTGTGGCCACTCGCGTCACCCAGCTCCCATCCGAATGCCCACATCACATATCAACCGCGAGCACCTGGTTCCAACAGGCCCCTCCCACGCCTCAGCCATACCCTGCATGCAGCTCCGTTCCCCTGTTGGGCTTACCTGCCCGAACTCCAGGCGAACGGGGTGCCGTGCCCCATGCCTGCTGGCGGCACCGTCCCCCTGGTCCATGGTACAGCAAGTGGTGCATGTGGGCTCGCCTTGCACTCTGCGGAACGGACGCAAGGACATGGACAGCGCTCACGCCCAGCGCACATTCAACGGAACTCCGGGCCCCGGGGTTGCCAGAGAGACAAGTCGGGCCCCGAGCCCCGGCAGCTGCTGCTGGGCCCCCGCCTGCATGCCAACGCCAGCCCAGCCGTGAGGTACTGCATACCCACAGAGCTAGCTGACGTCGGAGACCTGGCAGCCCGCCAATGCCCTGCCCACTGCCTCACCAGCACACCGCCAGGAGATGGGGCCTGGCACCGACTTGCGCCAGGGCCACATCCCGCGCGCAACTCTTGCCATGCACACCGCTGCACGGCCTGCTGGTCGCTGCGATGCAGCTACCATAAGGGCTGCGGTTGTGTGCTGCTGACCCTGCAAGTTCCCGCTCATTGCTAGCTGGGAGGGGTGGCGACGGCTGCGGTGCAGGCCCTAGCACCTGCTGCAGAGGACCCGAGCAGGGCTTGACCTGTGCTGCTCACAGGTAACCCTGCGTGCTCCACCTGAGACGCCATGCAGGCATAGCAAGTAGTGGATTGCTACACCAGCTGCTTTGACGATGAAGATCTGTATGGTGCCTGTGGCATGGCTGCTGACCGAGCTTCTCCACTTGCCCACGTTTGCCCGCTGCGCCGCTGCCGGCTAGCTTACGCTGTAAATAATGAAGCCGACAGCTTGCAGATGTCATGCATGAGTTTTTTTGATCATCAAGCATCAGCTTATCGCTGTCGACTTGCCGTTTCGAAAGGCTTTTGCCCGTGGCATTGTGACCTTGTGCAGTTGGTCAACGTTGACGTAAGACATCCATTAAAAGGCAGCAGCTGCTCTAATCTGCGTGCTATCGCCCGCTATGCCTGTCAACGACATGCTCAGCGCGGGAGGACGCGGCAGTAGCGTATGGCTACAACGTGGCTCGGCTGTGATATACTTTATATTTTGATAAAGATAAGAGCAATGTGGGCCATCGGCGTGCACGAACTGCGCACCGTCAGCTAAGTAGTACAGCAGGAGAGGCTTGTTTCTGCTTGGGGCACGTGTCGCTTGGGCAGGTCTGAGCTTGGTAGGTTTCCGTGGTCTTATCGTATAGCGACATCAGACATCCCCCGCTACATGACAGATTACAAGTTCAAAAGTGAAAGCCAGAAGCCCATTTGCCCGGGCATGATACGTACGTATGGAGGCAGGCGTCAACGTGAGCTCACCAATCGCACGGCCCTGCATACCAGGCAATCTCCCCATCACAAAACGATGGACGAATGACAGGTCTCAGTAAAATGGATGAATGGTAGCAGGTTGTTGCTTAGCACACGTTCTACACGTACGTATAAGTGGTTAGCAAAAATGCAACGGCCACACCGAACCCAGCAAGCCTCACCTAGGCGCTACGGAGCCCCCCGCCCTGCCCCAAACACCCTCAGGTGGCCTAACGCGTGCTATGCCGACTCCTAACGTCACAAGACACACTTCGCAGCGCTGTGCCCTCGCATGCACAGAGGCCGGGATGAATGTAAGCACGACAATTCTGCTAGCGTGCAAGGCAGAATCAATAATAACAACGTTTAAGCCTGCCTGCAGCTCCTGAACCTCAGGCACGACTCGTGCCTCAGGTTGCATGTCCGCCTGACATGCCACTGATATCCTCACAAGCCGCTAATCGTGAATACTGCACAGCAGCACCGTCGCTCCTAGCCACAGGGCCCCATGCAAAACCAGCGTTCGCGTCCATCAGGGGATGTCCCTCTTCACAGCAGCCCCTCGTCGGTGATGGGCAGCGTGTAGTCGTACTGCGACGTGTCGTACACCTGTCGGCCGGTGTTGAAGGGGTTGACGCAGTCCCAGCCGCTGGTGCCCTTCGCGCAGGAGCCGCCGCAGTCGATGTAGCCGGAGGGGCAGCGGTAGCAGCCGTTGAGGATGCCGGTGTCCTTCCAGCCCGTGCGGCACTGGGACAGGCTGCAGCCTGTGGGTAGGCGTGGACGGGGACGAGGCGGTGTCAAGCTAAACTCAACCTGTATGTGCCGCAAAGCATGCGTGGCACACCGCACCGCTGGTGCGCAGGCGGACAGCAGGAGCATGCACGTGTCGCGGGTACGACCCCCTGCGCCCTCCATGCTCACCCGCGTCGCTTACGCCAACGCCCACCAGCCCCGACAGGTCCAGCCCCGTGCCGGTGCAGGCGGCCACGCTGCAGCTGGGCGCCCACTGCGACACGGCGAAGCGCACGCCGTTGCCTGCCTCCCACAGGAGGGCCTGGCCCGGGGCGGCCAGCATGGCGGCGATCCAGGGCTCGGAGGCGGCGGAGGCGGCGGCCTGCAGGTCCACCAGCACGGTGCGGCCCGTGTCCCACGCCACGCCGCCGCCCCGGGGGTCGCCGAAGTAGGCGCACGCCAGGGCACCCACCGCGGGGTCGGCCTGGGAGTCGTGGTAGGAGCCGTGCGAGTACTTGCCCACGTACACCACGGGCTTGCCGGAACTGGTCTGCGGGGGACGTGAACGGTAGGACCAGGAACCAGGGGCGTGGGTTGGTAGCTTGAATTTGAGGACACTGGAAGCCCCTGGCTAGGTGGAGTCGTGACAATCAGCGAAGGGTACATGCAATCCGGGCGCCGCGGCTCACCTGGAACCCGCCGCGGCCCGCCACGCGCGTACCTCCCTCCGTGCTGCTCGAACGTGACCGCCGCCACACGTGTCATGTCCTCGGACAGCAGCAGCGTGACAGCCTCCCAGTCCGCCTGGTGCGCGCCCTTCTCCATCGGCTCCGTCATGCAGGGCGGCTGCCAGGCGTAGAAGAAGTGGTACTTGATGCGGACCTGGCGGCACAGCGGCAGCGGGGCCGTGAGATTGCGTGGGCAAGCGAGTACGGTAGGGCGGCAAGACGGACGGAAACGCATACAGCGCTTACCGCCCGCTGCGCCAGGCGCATTCGGTGTTGTGGTGCCCAAGCCGCATGTCCGCGGACAAGGCCCTCGACGCACCTGCCCTCCGCAGGTGGTCACGGCGTAGTACACGTGTGCGTTGGGGTCCCGCGGCTTGCTAAGCCACTCGTCCTTGCTGCAGGCCTTGGCGTGGCAGCCTGCGTCGAAGTAGGCCTGCGGCGTGGAGGGGTAGCCCCGCTGGTCGGGGTGGAACTGCAGCACGGGCGCGAAGCGGCGGCGCAGGCGGGCAGTGTCTGCGGCCGGGCAGCGAGGGGACAGGGGGAACAGGGAGCGGGCCAGGGCGTTGTGGGTCGGCGGAGAAGGCAGGGGCAGACAAGCCGCTCCAACATACTTCCAGTACAGGAGCAGGCAAGCCAGCGACCGTTGCGTTGTGTTGCAGCCATCAGGGGGGACCTGGTCCCTGGTCGCCATGCAGTCCGTGCTCACCCGCAAACAGCGTGTTGCAGTTCTGTCCGCCGCGCGAGGGCCGGCCGTAGTCCCATGCGGGCCACAGGTGGCCGGGCATGCTGCCCCAGCTGCTGTAGGGCACCACCGTAGCGGGCTTTCCAGTACTCGCACAGGAGGACGTCGCACTCTGCAGGGCGGCAGGGCCCACGGAGGCGTGACAAGGGAAGGCAGCTTGGGGGCAGGCCAGCATCGTAAGGTGGGTTGGCTGGGGACCGGTACAGGGTGGGGTTCGCTGCTGCGGCGCTGGCCCCACAAGCGTATGGCAAGAAAAGCATCCGCGGGCCAGTGCAAGGACCCCAGTACATGCGTGCCAGCCCCCACCTGCATAGGCGTATGCGTGCGCGCCCGTCGGTGGCGGTGCCCCAATCGGTGATTGGGCGGCACGATCCCGTACGCCTCAACCAGGGCGCAGCCCTGGGGTCCAGCGGAGCGGGCGGGAGGGGGGCGACGGGGAGGGAGGAGGCCGGGCGGCGCAGCGACGGCTGGGGGCCCACGGACACGGCTAGCAGGAGAAGGGGAGGAGGAGCGGCAGGGCGCTAGCGGCGGTGGCGAGGAGGAGGTGCGCACGGGCGTCTTGGGCGATGGTGGGCGGTACGGCTGTCGGCCCATGATGGCTGGCGGTTGGGCCAGGCGTGGCCGTGCGAGGAGAGGAGGTATGTAGGTGTCGTGTGGCCTGCAGGCAAGCAAGCCGTGGATCAAGGAAGATGTTGCGTTGTTGGTTGCTGCCTAGAGAGGCAGGTGCGGACGTGGGTGCAACAGGGCACTTCGAACGGAACCGGGCAGGGCCCTGGCACCAGCAGGCGGCTTCTGGAAAGGGGCTTCATTTCGAGTGACACGGCGTTAAAAAGCTGTTATTGGGCCGCACTAAGACCGTAAGTGAGAACAAGGCACATCGGTGCCTAAGTGGTTGCACGGACCTTACTGAGTGGCCTTTGCAGGCGAGAGCTCTGGCTTGCAGAAAGAGACCAGCTTTCTACGGTGTGCTGTTCCAGCACCGTATGTATGCGACAGTCTGGTTAGGTGCGTTCAACAATCTAGTTGCCGCTTGGGTGAGCGCTGAGCGGGCCGCAGACGATGTGTGTCAAACCTCATTGGGCACCAGTTTAAGAAGCACTGGGCGATTGGCCCAGCGGTACGGCACTTGTGGCGGACCGATGCCCGGGCGCGCGTGGGCCCAGGTAGGTGGGCCAACCAAGGTGTGACAGGAAGAATCGGTGAGGTAACGACTTGACCAGCATGGTCACGTTATTTGTAATTGTACAAACATGAAGCTTCTTCATTTGCTTCGTCATTTCTTACTGTCAGCGCGCCGCGGAGCTGACAGCCAGCACTGTCACGGCCACTTTTTTCGGAGTAGGGTGCAACTGCCACGATGCCTCACTGGACCCAAAACTGAGGACAACAGTTGCAGTTATTACATTTTTTGGATCTACATGTGCGACACGTCATAGTTTGCTAAAGGTTTGCGCTGTGGCGTTTCGTCCGTCCGGCGTGGATAGCAGACGGAACCAAACGGACCGTAACCCCGTCGAGCTTCACACCCCGAACTTACTTGCGCCCTGTGATGACGCAACTGCGACAAGCAAGCCCCCGGTGCAGCTGGACATAGTAGCTACGTAGCTGTCAGCTCACGCCAGTACGAAAGGCCACGTGCTGCAAGTGCGTTGGAGCACACCAAGAGTGAATGGCTGGCGTTGCGCACTCCCAGGGAAGCGCGCTCCGGTTTCCCCACGTCGTCCCCCTCCTGTGTCACTTCCGTGCGCGCAAAAGCGTGTGCCAACAAGGGGCACCCAGCCTGGGGCCCAAATCTCCCAGTGCGTTGGAGCACACCAAGAGTGAATGGCTGGCGTTGCGCACTCCCAGGGAAGCGCGCTCCGGTTTCCCCACGTCGTCCCCCTCCTGTGTCACTTCGTGCGGCGCGTGTGCCAACAAGGGGCACCCAGCCGGAGCCCAAAGCTCCCAGCCTGCGCCTGGGAGCAAGTAGCATCCACACGTGCCCTTCGGCCTGCCTACTGGTGCTCATGCTGCCTATCCACCAGCCTCCAGCTATACCCTCACCTGCTTGTGTGGGCCCCTTGTGGGGCCCCCAGCAAACCCCGTAGTGCGTTGACTTCCTCGGTTCTGCCGGCTGCTGTCATGCCTCCTCCCCTTCCGCCACATGGGCAGTGCAAGTGCGGCAAGCGCTGTGCACCGGACGGTGCAGCAAGGGCCGCAATGATGAATGGGCTGAGAGTGCGAAGGAGACGCCGCCCTGCGATTAGGGGTGGGGCGGTTGGCAGTGGAGGCAGCCTTAGGGGCCGTGGGGGCCTCCAGATGCTCGTGCTCGTGCGCTAGCAGCAGCAGCGTGCACAGAGGTCCTTTCAGACACAGGAACCTTGTACCAGCACCATCCATGCATCAGACTCGTGAGCAGCGGTGCATCACGCCAGGCACCAAACACGCACAACCGTAACTCCCAGTGCTCCCCACCGCGGCAACAACCTGGTATCCCACGCTCTGAATGTGGCACAATGCGCGCGCCGTGCGTACCGGTAGCGGTGGCGTCGCGAACGTAGCAGCAGGCTGGCACCCGGCCGCAGACCAAGCGCCACTGCCAGCTGCCTCCGCCGCCTCCAGGCTTCCACGCACAAGTCATAAACAGTGGCGTTGATGGAGGTATCAGGTGACTGGAGCCTGCAGCTGCCTGTCCGTGGCACCACTGCCGCTGCCCGCGAGCAACACAGCGCCACCCAGCCGGCAAGCCCCAAGCCCTCAGATATGCACATGCCATTTACTGCGCCCTGCAATGCAACGCACTGAGCAGCACAGCAGCTACCGCCAGTGCTGCCGCTGGGGGCTGTCATCCGCAGGCGTCCGCCCTCCAGGCCTGCCGCTGGGCGCTGCACCGCGGTGGCGCCACGGACTGCACTGCGCATCACTGTACGCTGCACCGCGCTGCGGTAGTCACCAAGCAGGGGCGTCGCCACCCACCAGGCCAGCAGGTCTTCGTACGGCTGGGCATCTATGGCGTAGCTCTTGCTAACTGCCAGGCCCCGCCGCATGCGGGTAGCATGGTCGTGCAGGGGGTAGACCCCTCCGAACCACACCCAATTGCTGCTGGCGAAAGCGCGCGCGGCACATACGGCGTCTGATTGCGCAGTTGCAGGCTCCAGGCAGTCTCCACAGCTCCAAGAGACATGATTGCTGGCCGTTGGGGGCACGGCTTGCGTGGCAACGCACGCTGCTGCGGCTGAACAGTAAGGCCCGCTCCAGCTTACAGCTGAGGCACATCTTCACTGGTGTCAGATGTTGTATCTGCCATATTTCTTATGCATGTTGCTGGCTTGCCTCCGACAGAAGGAAAGTCCGTCACAGCGTAAGCAGTTTGCGAAGCGTTGACCTAGCGAGACAAGCTGCACAGTAACATTGACGGAGTATTGCGTTTATCAGTATCAGTATGCGTTATAGGTGCTTGCTGATGGGATGGACGTCTCAAAAGCTCGGAGCCACTGCGGATCTGATGCACTCGGTCCACCGTAGCCAAAAGCAGCCGTGGCTGTATCTTGCGTACATTGGCACTGCAGCTACAACGCAGTGCACGGTGTCTGGGAACGGCATGGGCAGGCATGGCGTTCGGGTTGCCAACGGGTTACCCAACTGCCCCCGACCCCTAAGGCCCTCAGCGCCCGCTCTGGTTTTCAGGGGGCCGTGTCACAACTGCCCGCAACTCAGCCCACACAAGGAACTCGTTGCGGCACGTGGCTCTGTCCAGCTCAGGGGCACAGCCGTGCTACGTACAGGCACCCTGACCTGAAGGACAACAGCGGGTGGACGGATGAATGCTCAGCTACCTGCCAGCTACAGTGCAACGCAAATGGATGAATGGTAGCAGGTTGTGAGTGAGCGTGTGGTCCACTGCAAGTACCATATAAAAGCAAGCAAGAGCGCAGCAGCACCGACACCTGCAACTAACGGCCACATCAACGCCAGCAAGGCACGCCTAGGAGCGCCAAACACCGTCATGACCTAATGCGTGCCGTGTCGACTCTTAACTTTCCATCAGGTGAGCAACTCCAGCCGGCTCCGGCCAGAGCCTCAAGTTGTGCTTGGTGTACCAAGCCCCGCTTCGTGCTGCAGCGCAAACAGGTGAGGAAAAGCCATGCTAGGTGCCCAAAATAGCGGCATCAACCGTACTTTTCGTGAACATCAAGCAGGAGCTAGGATGAATGCAAATTGCAGGGTTCGGCTCGCTTTCGTATCGTAGCGGCAGTTGGGGACACGTGCACGCGACCACGCGTGGTACCATGCAAGGCGTGGTGCATGAACGAATAGGCACCACAGCCATCACACCCCAAATCATATATCAATAGGGCGCAATAAATTAAGAGGTATAATGAATGCGCTACTTGATCCAACTGATGCGCACGTTACGTGCTCTTCTTCTTGTACAGGCAGAACTGCATGTCCTGCGGTTGGGTAACCAGCTTGCGGCTGAGGCGGCCGGGGCGGGCCCACGACTGGCCGCCCCACTGGAAGGTGGTGAAGCCCGCGCAGTTGCTGCTGCCGTGCACAACGCAGCGCCCTGGTTGGCGACGCGCTCGTAAGCAGAGGGTCGAAGCTGGTGCAGCCCGGCGCCAGGTCGCCCCCCTTGTGGTCCAGGTTGGCGGCAACCACCGTGTAGCCATTCACAACGGTGCACTCTGCACGCGGTGTGCGATTGGGGGGTGCAGGCTTGCGTAAGATTGAGGCGGGGGAGCAGCTGCCTAAGATATACTAACCCTGCTAAAAACACAGTCGTGACGTGGTAGTGCGGAAGATATACTGCCCAAGCGGCGGGGATGTGGACAGCCTATTGCACCTGGGCGGCTTGCGCGTTGCTGGCACGGATGTGGCACAGCGAGCGTCCTGTACACATGACGCCGGTCCCTAGGCGCACGTGCCAGACAAACATGCCATACCGCCATGGCCGACTGATGAGGCTAGACCGGCAAAGGAGGTGTCTGACGTTGGTGAGTAACGAGCTGGGCGACAGGTTGATGGCCCACACGCACAGGTAGGCGCAACACGTACCTTCGGGCACGAGGTTGAAGCGGCAGCCGTAGGCCTGGGCCAGGAGCTGCTCTTCTTGAACGCTCAGCTCGCGGTTGTACACGGACAGCACGGCAATGTCGCCGTACAGCCACTCGCCGCCCAGCCCCAGGTCCAGGTTGCGCCTGCAGGCGTCACAGCGCGGGTGTGAGGCAAGCGGGCGTGGGTGGGTAGGCGGCAGGTGCGGGGTGGGCTGGGACAGGGATACCCGCAGCCGTACGCACGTGCACAACAGACCAGTCCACTGCTGCAACAGACTTGCCGTGCTCGCCTTGGTTGCCACTGCACCACTGACTGCAGGGCTCGTGTACGCATTCGCGCGTGTATGCCACGTGGGTTAGCACTCACTTGTCGACACCCAGGATCAGCTGGTCCGCCCCAGGGTGACAGGCTGGCGGTTGGGGAAGGTGCGGAACGGGCTCAGCGCCCTCCGTGTAGCTGTCGTAGTGGAAGACGGTGCCGCCGGCGGCGTGAGCACCTCCATGCGCCACTTGTTGAGCGGGGGCTGCGGGCACGGACAGCACCACACGAGGCAGGGCACACCCCATCGGTACCGGATAGTGACCTCAGCTGCTGTAGCTGGTTTGATACATGCACTGGCCGGGTGTGTGCACGAGTTGACGAATACGTGTGTGGGCGCACATGGATGTGTAACAGAGGGCGTGTAGTGAGGGGCGTGTCGCCGTTCAGATAACTGCACGTTACGCAGCACATGTGGCGTCAAGTCGCAGCAGGCTCTGCGTGCAAGCCGCGGCGTGCAAACAAACGAGGCCAACAGGAGTGCCAGAAGACTTGCGCAACACTGATCACGGCACTGATGAGGAATGATGTTGGCTCGGCTGCACACTTGGCGGGTTTTACGTACGCCACCAGCCGCTTACCATGGGATGTCAATGCCGTACTCCAGTCGCAGCGCGTATCCAGTCCTGCTCGAGTACGCCACAATCTCCTTGTTCTTCCACATGATCTCGTCCTCAATATCCGAAGCGCTGCGGGAGGTGGTGAAGAAGGTCTGCGAAGGCCACTTGCGGCAGTCGGCGCCCCAGGTGCCCGGCCCCTTGTCCGTTGGGCGGCTGATGAGGACGATGGTGAAGGGGGCGGTGGGGTCGGTGGCGGGGGCCCAGGAGTTGGTGCTGCTCGGGGAGCTGACCGTCAGGTCGTCCTGGAAGTAGCCGCCGCAGGAGCCGTGGAAGCCAATGTAGCCGTTGGGGCAGTTGCGCCCACCATCGGCGGTGCCGCCCTCCGTCTCGTACGTGCAGTCGTAGGGGTCCCCTGCACGCAGGAGCGAGGGCGCACAGTGCTAAGCGGGAGCGAGCTGGCTTGCAGGTGCAGGAGCCACGGGCCCAGGTTCAGGGGCAGCGATACGGGGCGATGCACGGTACCCGGCCGCGACGCACGGTGCTACTTACGGTTGTTGAATCGCACGAAGCGCTGCTCAACCCTCCCGCCGACCTCTCTCTCCTTGGAGTCCTTCCACGCCCCGATCACCGGGTACAGCTGCGGGGTGGCCTTGGGGCTGGTGGCAAGGGGGTCGGCCAGGCCCACGCAGCTGGGGCTGGAGCAGGCCTCCAGGTGCAGCACGTCGGGGGCGAGGGAGGGGGACAGGGCCGTGGGCGGGACCGTGGTGTTGCACAGCTGGCCCAGGGCTGGGGGCGGAGAGGAGGGAGCACGCAGGAAGGGCAGGGCGGTGGGGCATGGAGGGAGCGAGCTAGAGCGAGCGAGTCAGCACAAGGGCGGCAAATGTCTGGACAGGGCGTGGCGACGTGGAAACGGATAATGATCCTGGCTCGGCTGCGTTATGCATGTCTAGTCACGGGGCATAGTTGGGCTAAGATTCCGGTGGATGCGGCGTTCAAAGCTGCTAAGCGCGCAGGAGGCAAATGGCTGCACTGCCGTGTGTGCTTACGCACCCTGTCCATTGAGTTGTAGTGCGGGCAACCCACGGAACGGGGTTACACGACGCATATGCCGCTATGGGACCAGTAGCAGGCCTTGAATCACATACCTGGAGTAGCTGCCAAGCTGGCGAGCAGCATTAGCAGCAGCGCGGGGAAGGATTCCACCCTGTGTGACAGCATCGTTGGTGGCCGGCGCGCTTGCTTATGCTAAAGTACTCAGCCGTGTTACGTAGAATTCTGTGTTACAATAAAAGTTGCGATAAGCGCTGGCTGTCGCGGTGCGTGAATGCGGTCAAGGCGTGGAGGGTTGATATAGTCATGGATGGCTGGCCGCGCGCCTGGGCCCACGCGGGCCAACCCGCCGTCCATGGACTGAACGTGACGAACACCGGGCATCACCTTTGTGAGACCATGCTCGAAGCAAACACAAGAATCAAACAAGTTTCTTCTGCATCTCATGCGCTTTGACTCTGCAGTAGCAACTGAAAGCGCGTTGTCCATCTTACTGATCACTCACTCTTCCAGCGTGGACGCCCAACTGTCGGTCGTGCCACACATGGCGATCCATGAAGGCCCAATAATGTAAATACTGTTGTGGCAAACGGTAATAAGTGTGCGAGCCGTGTACGGTACAAACTCATTCTCAGCAGACGACCAGACGTCCTTCGATGGCGGTGTGCGGGCGCTGACGGCCAAGTAAGGGCTCCGCACTGAAACTTGCGCACTGCAGGCTTGCAAACGATGACGACCCAGGACCACACAGGCCCCACGTGCGTAGCACACATGCACCGGCACCGCATGTCCTGAGCCACACCTCCAAACGAATGCTTGCGGCTGCTCCTGCCCCTCCTCCCAGGCTCTCGCTCCAGGCGCCAATGGGCGGGGCACGGCCTTGCCCCACCGATCCAGCAGCACCTCCTCCCACCGGTACCCCGCCTAGCCCGCTACACGGGCCAGCACCGTACCCTCGTACCAAACCCCACCTATCTGTCACACGCAGGTCTCGCACGAGCCCTCCCACGCCTCACCCTACCTTTCCCGCAGCTCTGTACCGCGCCCCCCTGCGACTCACCACCTCCGAACGCCAGGCCGTAAGTGGAGTGCCGTGCCTACCGTCCCGAGGTCCATGGTACCGCAGGTATTTCACGTAGCTACGTCGCCGAGGGCGTGCTGCGGGTCAGCCAGCGTCAGGGGTCCTTGCCCAGCCAGTATCGGTACGACATGCCGTACAGGCACAGTGTCCCTTCGTGCTGAACGACTGACAGCCTAGTGGGCAACCCTGCTGTACCGTTACCGCAAACGGCCCGGGCACGCCCAATGCATTTCTGCACCACCAGCTTTGCACTCCTACACCGCTCCGCTCGTCTGCCACTCAGGCGATTACCCTCCAGTTTGCCATCCCCAAGAACATAGACATAGCCTACGACCAGCCCACGTCATCGTATGCTAGGTTACTACCCGTCGGCACGCAAAGCTCGTCAGGCGCGTGCTTCTCACTCAGGTCCTGGGCTGATGCGGCAGGGGCAGGGCACTCCTGCCTCCGCCTTGCACCCCACCTTCCACCGCCAGCAGTTACAGGCACGGCTCACCGCTAGGCACGGGCCCTGTGGCCTTGCACATGGTGCTGCTAGTGGTGCTGGCTGTGCGACCCCCGCCCCGGGTCCAGCGGCGCCGCGTGCACCTCGTTGTCGCAGCACACCACTGCAAACGCCTCGCCGCCGGCCAAAGGGGTACCGCTGCCGCCCTTGCCTCCACCTGCAGCTGCCCCCGCGTGCGGCTGCACCAGCGCCAGGGCGTGCACGGGCCGCTGCAGCAGCATCGTGTAGTGCAGCTCGGCGCCGCCGGGACCAGAACCCTGGGGGTTGGGGCGAATACAGGAGCAAAGGCGTTGCTTGAACTGCACAGAGCAAAAACAAGGCTTACGTGCTCTGTTTGGTACCCACAAGGTGGTCTACAGCTCAATCACGCATGGTAGCTGGCACACAATGCCATTTCCTGGGTTGTGCCCTGCTTTGCGGACATGCCTTCCCCACCAGCGTCCGGGGCGACACCGCAAGGCCCTATGTGCCTCCTGTCAGCCCCGTGCCCCGTCATCACCCCCGCCACATCACCCAAACAGCCCCCATCCCTGCACCCGCCGTCCCAGCCCCCACGCACCAGCCTGTACGCCCGCATCATGGGCTTGCTGCCGCTGCCGCCCGCCACCACCATGCCGCACGCCCGCCCCGTACCGAACCGCGCCGCGTACGGCAGGCACGCCCCCGGCTCGGGCTGCCACCAGGGCAGGTTGGTGAGCAGGCGGCCGGTGCCCAGGTCCCACAGCTGCAGCGGGTGCGCCTCGCGCCAGCTGCCTGTGAGCACCAGCGGGCTCGTGCCGCTGCCAGGGGAGGCCCCGCTTCCCGCGGAGGGCTGCACGTCCAGCGCGTCGCCGCAGATGTGTGGGCCCGCAATGGAGCGAACGGACCTGTGGCATGTCAAGTAAGCAGGACGGTTGTACGGAAATAACACGTGAGGGCCCTTGAAGAATGTAAAGACCTGGGGCTGAGGCGTGAAGGGGAAACCGGTGGTTAGGTGGGGATGCGGCATGTGGGAGTTGGTGGGAGGTGGTTGGCAGATCGAGCGATATGGGCCACAGCTGCCGCCACCGAGGGCACACAACCCGCGCCACCATCAACTGGCTACCAGCACCCGACCTTGCCCCAATGGTTATCTCCTGCCACAGCCTTCCCGCACCCACAGTGAACCCCCAGGGTACAGCTGTGGGGCAATACGTCCATCTGCCGCTGCGTGCCCTTTCACCCCGCCTCCCATGGCGTCAGCAGCCCTCATCCCGTGTGCCCTTGCTGGTGCAGGAAGAGGTGCACTTCACCGTAATGGTGCACTGCAGGCCGGACGACAGGGGGGCCGGCACCTGCTGGAATGGCGGGTTCTCCAGGTTCTCCAGGATGTGTCCCCCTGCCCCACAATACTCGCCCGTTACCCCTACTCACCTGTGCACGCGCAGGTCCCACACCAGCACCGAGTTGTCCCAGCCACCAGACAGCAGCACCTGGAAGGACACACGGGTGGGCAGGTAAGCACGAGTCGTCACAGGGTAGAAGCTGAAGCGGCCAAGGCCCCCTGTATGTCAGCGGTGCGGCGCCCCCGTTACGGCTCGGAGGTGCCCTCCCACATGCACTCCTCCCTGCAGATGAACTACCGACTGCCCTGTTACAGTGTTGCACCCTGGCAACCCAGAGGTCCACCTGCCCATAAACGCTACCTGTGGGCCACCAAGGCCTAAGCCTGCTTTGCGCCTGCAGCCAACTGCTCCGCTGAACATTGCGGCCTCTACCCATACCGTACTCCGGGAACTACTGTATCAACCCCACATCTTCCACAATGCATCAACGCATCGTCCGACTGCCCATCGCTAGCCACACGGGACTGCTTGGAGGTGTGCAACCCACGCCTGCTGCCCAACCCCCACTGCCCACCTGCGGGTCGTCCGGCTGCCACGCCAAGCTGAACACGTGGTTGCCGTGCCCATGGCTGGTCACGCCGTCCCCGTGGTCCAGTGTACGGCAGTTGGTGCACGTGGACTCGTCGTACACGCGGACCGTGCAGTCCGACCCAGCGGACGCAAACATCTGCAGGGATGGACGGTGGGGTGTCGGAGGGGCAGTAGGGTGACGTGGGCAGCAGCGAGGTGCGCATGAGGGATCAACCACGTGGTCAGGTGACGGGGTGCGGGGAGAGAGACAACGAGCATAAGTGGCTTTGTAAAGGTCCCGTCGGGTTGCCTACTTGCCTTACGTGCTGCATGCAACCAGAGTGAGGCTACTTACGGCTGCTGCACGCCAAGCCGCACTCTGAATTCTCAAACCCATAACTGGGCTGGCAGTCCAGCGTGCCCAGCACGCCCGGCACTCCCTTCTGGCCCCCATCGCCCCAGCGCAGCGACAGCCTCCCGGCACCCACCTTCCCGTCCCCCCGCATGGCCAGCGCGTTGATCTTGTTGCCCTCCTCCCGCGCCGTGTGCACCACGCGGTGGGAACCGGTGTGCAGGTGCACAATGGCGTCGCCCTGATGCCGTGGTGGGCAGCAGGGGCGGCGCAGGGGTCAGTGCTCAGTGGTTGCGGGTGCTGTTTCAACATGGTTTGGCGCTGCCGCGTTGCAACAAGGACCCATCAACTGATGCGGCAGGCAAGGTATGGCAACCGAGGGAATGGCTCACATTGCTGGCCGAAGCGGTAGCAGACAGCAGCAGTAACAGCGTGATCGAGTGTTACACTGTGGGCAAAAACCGTGGTTTCATAACCAGCGCGTTGATCTTACCGCTCGGTGGCACCCACCTGCGCTGCCAGCAGCAGGTTCTGCATCCTGGACGCTGCCGTGTCGGGCCTGAAGCACAGCGCCGTCACCACGCCGTCGACAGAAGAGCCCAGCGCCCCGCCGCTGCGGGGCCCGCGGGCAGCCGGCTGCGGCCCCCCGGCACTGCTGTTGCTGCCCCTGAGGTGGCACCACAACGGCGATGGCGGTGCGTGCAGACGAGGAGTGCGAAGATCAGGGCGTGGTGCAATGATCAGGGTTGACAGGGGTGCTGTATACTGGGGTACTTTCCGTTCCCTTCGGCGGAGGCGGGGTGCTGTAAGCAGAAGGCGAGGTGCACAAGCGTGATGGACACCCTTGGGCATATGCAGCTCGGAGCAGCTTACTTGGAGTTGCTGGTAGGGGCAGCGCTAGTAGCTGCCAGTTCGGCTATGCGGATGGTGTCGATGACCTCGAGGGTGTGCGGGTTGAGCAGCTGGGGAGCGAGGGCGGGGCCGAAACCGGACGGTTACCTTGCGGTCTGCGCGGCCAGCACAGCACAGCCGGGGCTCCTCAACCCCCCAGACCCACCTGCACAGTGCCGTGCCGGCCGCCCACAGCTAACACATTGCCGGTGCTGGAGGCCGCTATGCATAGGGCTTCAGAGTCTGCCCCAAGGCTCTGGCTCTTCAGCGGTTGCTTTATATCCCCGTAGGTGGCATTCTGGGGGGCAAACAGGCAGGGGGTCAGCAGCCAGCTGGGTCGGGTGGGTCGCCATCTCGCCAAGGCCGCAGAGGCAAAAGCATTATAAAGGTGAGTCTGGAGTTCTAGCCATCCATACCCGCTGTTTTGTTGGAAGCGGATAGAGCTCCGACTCCTCTTCGTCCCGGTTTGGGCGCTTAAAACTTTCCAGGGCAGCTGCTTCAGCAGCTGAAAGAACACTTCTGTATGTTAAGGTCTTGCCGATATCCTCGGCAGCTCTGCATACGTCAAAGTTGTCGTCGTGCTGACCCGGCTGTCACATGGCAATTGCCACACTGCTGCACAGCGGCAAGCCAGGCTTGCCTTCCACCATCATCTTCGTATTCTTCTTCGTCATCCTCGTCTGTCGGCTTTGGAGGAGAGGATACCAACGGGACCGGGGTCCTGTGTCGGGGTAGGGCGCTAACACCGGGCTTGCTCATCCTTGTGGTACCAGCACGGCAAGCTAAGCATGCATCACGCAGTTGTTTACATTACTCTATGCTAAGATGTCGTGGTTGCCTGTCTGTAGTCCTTGGGGTCTGAGCCTGCGTCCCACGTCCCATCGTACGGGACAAGACGCCGAACGGAGCATGGCACCGGGTGGAGCAAGCAAACAACCGTCCAGCCCCACACAGGCCCAACGCCACATCTCCCGCTGATGCCAACGTAGGTTGCTATTTGTATGTATGGTTTTACAGTTTTGGTCCCCTTCCAGAGCCCAGCCCCATCCCGCTCGAAACACAGAGCTGGTCCCGGCCATTAGTTATTATTTTGCACTACTCGTCCTTATGGCCCCCTGGCTCTCCGGAAGTGCCCCCTCTCGGGGTATGTAACTGTAACTGTAACATTAGGGACACGGGGTTTCCCACCCCTCTCGCTGTACGGAAAGGAGCGACAAGCTCCATAAGGTACAGGCCACGACGTGCGGGCCTTAAGTTCACCCTACCACAGCCTGGTCCCGCCCCCACAAAGCTTCTCCACAAGACGCACCCACAGAGTACACGCAACACCCCTGTCGCGGTTCTCAACCACCCTTCTACCCAGGAGGAACCTGATACGAGGCAGCTGTACGGAGGAATTAGGCAGTATCGGCCCCCCGGTTGCTGCTTTCGCTCCTCCCCCATCGAAATCTCAAGGGCCTCCCATGAACACAGGCGACACGTGCCCTGTAACCGCCCCCCGCACAGAAGCACCCCTCCACACTAGGCAGGCCAACAAGACAGGGTAGGCGCAGTACGTGTACTAGTTCCTGGGCAGTATCCGCCCTTGCATCAGTTAGTGTTGGGCCTCCGGCCAGGTGCAAAGGAGGCCGCCACCCGAAGCCAGGGGTGGGCCGTGCCGACCTCATCCCACCCTGTGCGTGGCAAACCTAGGCTTGCAAACGCCCGCAGGTGCGCCCACATGCATGCAACTGCCCAGAACTGCCCGGCGTGAGGCTTGCGACACCAGGGACTGCCACTGGGGAACTGCTGCACTGCCCCTCAGCTCTCGCATGCGTGCGTGCATGAATTGCCTTCCCACCTCCATGGCCTCAAGGGCCGCCAGGGCCACCACCTCCCACACACACTGCTGTACCCCCGAAGGCGTACTAGCCAGCCACACATGAAGAGCGTTTGCATGCGTTGCAATGCAAGAAAAGGGTAGGGAGCCGCAGGAATCCACGCACTGAGAGACAGGTGCTGCAACGGCGATGTTTGCCTGGATCAGATCCCAAGTGTACGGCATTTATATTACGTTCTTCCATCTCTAACGCCACGACACACCTGTGAAGAGGCCATCAGCTGCCGTTGGTGTTTACAGCAAAAGTGGCCATATGTAACCCGTGGCCGCGGACTGCAGCACACGCCACCTTCATAACTGGCAGGACAGTTCCCCAAGCCGCTGACTGCCGTGCACTCGGTGCACACTCGGTTGCAGTACCTCACCATGTGAGACGAGAGTAATACAACAGTTTACTACCCCCCCAGCGGACCGCTAACCACCACGCAGCAGATACACGATGAGCTCCAGATGGGCACTGCCACAACGGAACTCGTTGGGGAAGGATCCCGCACCAACACGAAGCCATGCACCGTACAACAGGTAACAGCAAACCAACAGAGTCTTCGTTCGTCCAGCCTTGTCACCGATCCACTGCAGCACCGAGACATGTATGTGTGCACAGTCGCCCTGCCCTGACGACTTTCCAAGGTTAAACCCGGGACAACTGGTGTTCCAGGATACCGTAGATATGTCCTGGAAGTCACAAACGTTCCACCCCCAGCCCCGTTCACCAACCCCTCATCACTACTGGCAACTGCCCGAGGGTGTCGCTCTCACATTGTCTTGATACATGCCTTGTTATCCCTGCACCGCGTCCTACTACACCCGGGTTGATACTGCTAGAGCTGTGAACGAGACATCAAGTAAAGAAGCAGAGATGAAGTGCTGTACTATCGCAGTTCATTTTGTACCACCTGCGATACACCACCTGCCGCCTGTTGTACCGGCATATGCTGCGAAAACACTCGCCACAAGCTTCGGCGAAGCCACACCTATGACATCCCCCCTGAACGATAGCCTGATCGAGCGCGTTGTTGCATTCAGCGCGCATTTCCGTCGTCGCCCGAGCCTCTTCCGCTGCTCTGCCCTACGCCCGCTTCAGAACCGCCCCTCCTATTCCTTGGCTTTGCACTCCCAAGCGCCCCTTCCTAACGGATACCTCCTGGCCACACCCGTATCCGCAAGCCTCCATGCCACCGCCTGGCCGCTACCCAACAGCCGGCCCCCCTCTCCCCTCCTCGTCCTTCTCCCCTCGCACCTCCCCCTCCTCCCCTTCTCCTGCCCGCTCCACCTCCTTTTCTCCCGCCTCCCCCTCCTCCGGGTCCACCAGCACCGTGCACCGCACCGCCTCCGACAGGATCTCCACCAGCTCCGCCTGGCTCTCGCAGGTGGTGACGGTGGAGGCCAGCGCGTCGTTGAGGCTGCTGTTGCGGCTCAGCAGCCGCTGCAGCTCGCCCGCCAGCATGCCCTGCTGCTCCGTTAGGTGCTGCACCTGGCTGGCCAGCTTCCTTACCTGGGGTCCTTAGGGCGCGGGCGCGGGGAGGGCAGGAGGCAAGGGGTGGGGCACGCATTGGGTTATGGTAAGGGATTACTGTGTAGCATAAGGGTTGGACGCGGACTGCGGTGTGCATTGCGAGCATGGCGGCCGTGAATCCTAAAGTGAAGGCTTGGTGCCTGCAGGTCTTGAAAAGATCGAGTGGTCCTCGTCGCGCAAACACGTGCCTTGTAGGTACCTTGTCAAACCCACGCGCCGTGCCCGCTAGCCCAATATTTGAGCCCCTGCCTCCGCCCACCTGCACCGACAGCACCTCCTTGTCCGCCATGAGCTTGGACTTGTCCACCAGCAGCTCGTCCACAATGCTGCTGCTGCTGGCCCTGCCCGCATCCCCGCTGCCGCCGCCCGCAGCGTCGCCAGACGCCCCAGCTGCGGGCCCCGCCATAGGTGCAGCAGCAGAATCAGGGGAACCCCGCCCCTGCCCAGCCAGCCGCTGCCCAGCAGCTCTCCCCGGTGCGCTGCCGCGTCCGTGTGTACCTTCAGGCCGCCTGGAAGGTCCTCCCTTGCTGCTGTCCTGGGGCGTGCTGCTAGGGGTGGGAGCTGGTCTGGAGGCGGCAAGCGTGGCCACGCGCAAGCTGGCTGTGGCTGCCGCG
This sequence comes from Chlamydomonas sp. KOR1, assembly GCA_036984285.1. NCBI lineage: Eukaryota > Viridiplantae > Chlorophyta > Chlorophyceae > Chlamydomonadales > Chlamydomonadaceae > Chlamydomonas > Chlamydomonas sp. KOR1. Next base: position 436,642 of record BQMZ01000159.1, on the reverse strand, counting down.
ACAGCAGCAGCCTGAGCCGCTGCCGCCAACGCATCTGGGTCTTCTGGCAGGTTGGAGGCTGGTGCTGCTGAGGATCCTTTGGCGCGGCTGGGGGCTGTGACTGAGCTGGGTTGGGCGGAGGTGCGAGGGGAGCCCGTCAGCGCTGCGGATGCGGCAGCGGTGGCACTGTCCTTGGCGACAGAAAAGGTAAGGTCACTCGCGGCAACCGTGCCGGAATCCCCGTTTCGCAGCTTGTCTACAGGGTTGTTTCGAGGTGCCGCCGGTTTCGTTGAGCGCAGCGTAGCGGTTTTCCGCACAAGGGATGCAGGTTGGTCAGGTGTCGAAGCGGGTGCTTCGGAGGAAACCCTGACGGGCCTCAAGGCGATATCTGCAACGGCTTTTGTGGCGACGTCCGCAGCGTCTGTCGCAAAGACCGCGTCTGCTTGCGACATTTGCCCGTTCGGCTCTGAGCTGGCGGAGTCCTGTACTCCCGACTTCAAGCGCCTGCCAGCTCGCTGACGTTGAGGGAGGCTCTCAGGAGCTGTAAGGGAGGGCTCGCAAGAAGCCTGGCCTTCAGCGTTGTCCACACTGGAATCCATAATGTCCCACTAACGTCGAAACCCCTTGCACTTCGGATCCAGAGTAATGAACTGCTTTGAAAACCTACGGCTTGTGCGCATGAAATGGTGTGAGCAAGTAAGAGGCGACGTCAGTGTTGTTCATCGTGCTACCAAATACGTTTGCAAGGCATGAACTTTTGCATGTGAAAGGTGTAGTAGCTTGAAGCTGTAACCATGCATGATGACCAGCGGGCAAGAACCCCGGCCCAGATGAGCGACGTGCTGTACGTGCGTCTGGGCTCTCTCTGGGCACACCCTTGCCGTGGCCAATATACCAACAAACACACAACTACACTGATAAAGATGTAAGAACTAGGGACTTTGCATGCACCCATACCATCTGGCGCTGACTACTGCACTACAGCCCATGGTTGAAGTTCCTGCGGGCCGATGATGCGTCATTTGAGCGGCGTCGCCTTATCTGCAATCCTGTTACTGTGCCAGCTTGCAGCGTCGCGGGTAAGACACATCAACTGCGCTGTAGCCGTCCGTGCGCCCAGCATGCACTGCCGACGCGATGCTGAACGTTGGGCACATCGCGCAGGAACTGGGTAGCGCTGAAAGCGAACACCCTTTCTTAGGAAGTAACGATGTGGGGGTGACGAAGTGCACATTTGAGGTCAGTATTAAGGAGCAGTGTACGTAAGGTTGAGGGTGACTGAGCCTGGTTTTTGCCTGGGTGAGCCTACATATGCACCCCTGAGTCATAGACCAGCATGGTGTTAAGCCAAGTCGTACTTGTCCGCGCAGGGGAACCTTGGGCCCTCACCTGTGACGCTCTACATCTTCCTTGTCGCCTGTGTGCCACCCTACAAAGCACCTCCTGGCAGCAACGCATCTGTCAATGGCTCGCCCATGTCATCCACGCGTCAGAGTCTCCTGGAGCAGCAGGAACAGCTCAGCGTCAGCACAAGCGGCACGAATGGATACCATGCAGGCAGCGGCAGCAGCAGCGGCGGCGGCGGCAGCACTGCTGGTGCTCTCCCTGCGGCACCACAGCGGCCCCCCCAGCCAAATGCCTATGTGTCGGGCTTTGTGTTCATGCATGAGGCGGACGAGCCCGTGCTGACGACGCAGGTACGGCTGGTTTCAGGGCCACTCAAGGGCTGCACGGTTGCATGCATTTGACCTGTGGCTGGCAAGTCATCCTGCCCCCTTTCGCGTTCCACCAGCGGTGCGGTGCCTCGATATAACGTTGCAATCCGATTCAGGTTCTCATGCCGTTAGTAGCGTGCTAACATCAAACAACGGCTGATGTGCCTGTTGACACACTCCCTTCTCTGTTCGTCCATGCCTGGTGCCGCACGCCCGCGCCTTTCGCCGGCAGCTTGAACAGCCGGCGGTGACGCTGCTGTGGGCCGCGGGCCTGCCGCACTACAACGAACTCCTGGGCCTCCTGGGGCCCATGTGGAAGGACCCAGAGGAAGTGCTGAATGCAGAGGCGCCCAAAGACAACGACATAGACTGGGGCGAGGACGCCAAGCGCAAAACGCGTAACAAGCTGGCCTACATCAAGCTGCGCCGCTTCCTGCGTGGGGGCGGTGGCGCGGCGTGGGGCCCGCATAAGTGGGAGCTGAACGGCCCTCGCAAGAAGCCTTCGAGCGCGGCGGCGAGGCGGGACCTCAAAGGCTGGTTTGGGCTGGACTGGGGTGGGCAGGACAAGGGTGGAGAAATTGTACAACCGGCGGCGCAGGAGGAGGCTGAATCTGGCGGGAAGGAACCGGATGGCGGAGGGGCCGGTACGCGAGCAGATAGAGATGGTGGGTCAGTGGCCAATGCGAGCAGCAGTGGGATGGAGCGGTTTGTGGGCAGGAAGGGGTGGGAGGGCTGGGTGGTGGGCGGGGAACAGGGTGGCGCCAGCAGGGGAGGCAGCGGGGGAGCGGAGGGGCAGCAGCAGGGGGAGGAAGATGCGGAGACGGAAGAGGAGAGGGCGCAGCGGCTGGCCAAGATCCAGAACCGCTGGGCGGAGTCGTTCCCGAGGCGGAGTTCATCCGGGAGCACAAGCCCCTGGTGTTTGCGCGCGCACTGACGGACGCTGCTGCGCTGCTGGAGCGCAATGGCACGATGACGGTGGTGCAGCTCAGGTGGGATAGCCGTGGGTATTGTTCCTTCCTGGTCGTGTTGCATGAAAGAAGGCATGTTATCCACTCGTGCGTGCCTCTCTTGGGCTGGAGTGGGTACACCGAACCAATGCAATGTGTCTGTGTAAGCTCGCGTATCTCTGCGTAGCCAGCGGGCTTTGGAGATGGCCCCTGGCCTAGCAACATGTTCATCAAAGGCCTGCGTCACACATGCAGCTGTCTGAGGTGGAGCCAAATGGCGCCCAGTATGGCCGCAACTGCGTGCCTTGTGCCCAACCGCTGCCACAGGTCTCCCCGCACTGGCCGCGTGTACGACCTACGGCTTACGTACCGCGAGCCCGACCGTTGGCGGTACAACCCCAGCCTACGGCGCGAGCCGGGCAGGTTGTACGGCAAGCTCCTGCTGGACCCCGGGGATCTGGCGGCGCTGCGCGGTGTTGGAACCGACCAGCCGCCAACCACTAACGGTCAACGGCTGCCGGTGTTCCAGGTGCGGGCGTACGGCTTTAACGGCACCTGCGACTTCTCTCCGGGGTACAGCGGCCGCAGGAGGGTGGAGGTGTTAGCATCTGCTACTCCACCACTGCAGCAGCCTTCAGCATGGCAGGATGAATCGGACAGGGGGCAAGGGGCCTCGCAGCTGGTATCAGCAGCAGCGGCGGCAAGCGGGCCGGAGACGGGGACTCGCCAGCTGCAGCAGGTGCAGCAGCAGACGCTGGATGGCGACGAACCCCCTGGCGGTGCCCCGGTGTGTGCGTGGCTGCGGCCTGAGCGGCTGCTGCACCAGCGGGAGGTGCTCGCCGCGTGGCGGGAGCGGCAGCGCCTGGCGCGTAAGGCCAGGTACCAGAAGTTCAAGCCGCCACCCCCGCCGCCGCCCGCGCCGCTGGGTGCGAACGGCACGGGGCTGCTGCCCGGCTTCAACGCCTCCGCCAGGGCGGTGCCTACGTACATGGCGCTGTCTCCGTTCTTCAACATGAGCGCATACGACTACGTGACGCTGCTGAAGCGGCACGTGGAGTACCATGCTGCCATGGGTGAGCGGGACAGGGGTGGAAAGGTGCATGAAAGAGGTGGGATCGACGCTTGCTGGAGGGCGGGGGCGCTTGCTTTGGGGAGTGAGGATCAGCGCCAAACCTGGCAACAGATGACGGTAACAATAGCAACACGATGCGCCCCACACCTTCAACGCCTTCTTGAGTGCTTGCATAATCCGCTGATGCGCGCTAACACCTTGCACTCGGGCGTGGACCATTGCACTGGCTTTTCTGTGTACGGAGGCGTATGGATGCTCTGCTCACTTTCTTCCTTGGGTGCTGCCTCCCCGCGCTGCTGTGTTTCTTGCTGCTACCAGGCGTGGACCGTCACATAATATACGTAGAGGACGGTGTGGAGGAGCTGGCAGCTGAGCCCCGGCTGGGGCAGTTGGTGCGGTCGGGGCGGGTGGAGGTGGTGGCGTGGCGCGAGATGCCACGCGTGCTGCGGCCCGGAACCAGCGAGCGCCACCCCTACGCCAACCAGGTAGGCGGATGAGTGGGGCTGGGGCGGAAGAAAGATTGAGTGGGCGTAGCCTGAGCCCTGAGGTGCTGCACAGGCGGCATGTCATGCGTTGCGAGGGAGGGCCGAGAGCGTGTTGGCAATCTGAACATAGTGGAGGAGTAGAGGGCACGCCTTTAAGCGATGTCTGAGCGCTTTCCTGGCAGTGTTGCAAGATTCCGATCGATAGCAAGCCAAGCATTACGCCCATGTTCGCCGGGTTGTGCCTCTGCAAGGCCAGGTCGCCGTCGCCGCTGACGCAGGTGGAGGCCGTCAGGGCCATTAGCCGCAAGTGCGGGTGTTCTGCTGACGACGTTTGTTTGAAGTTGTTCCCATGGATCACCGCTTCGTGCAGATCCTGACCTACAACCACGCGCTGCTGGCGCTATGGCACGAGGCGGCGGTGGTGGCGGTGGCGGTGGGTCGGGCGAGCGAGGGGAGGGGGGGGTAGGTTAAGAGGCAGGGTACTGTGGTGATGGTGGTCGTTCGCATGGTACACATGCGTTGCCCAGATGGAGTAGCATGCATAGCCCTGCTACAAGTCGTGTACCCTACGCCGAACCCCGTAACTGGTACTCCACGCAGGACCTGGACGAATTCCTGGTGTCATCCGCGGCGCACAGTATGGAGGAGGTACGTACACGGCTACGTAGGATGCCCACTCACGAACCGTGCACTCTAGCAGAACTCCCTTTGCATATTCCAGCCGTGCACTCCGCTTGTCCTCGCTCAGTTGCTTCCCTCTGAACCCCTCGCCTACAATCCCCCAACTCCCATGCTCCCCACCCCACACTGTGCCCACCCCCACCGCCCCCCACAGCTGCTGTCCGAGTGCGCCGCCCGTGGGGACTTCCCCGCCGCCGGGCTGTGGATCCCCCGTCGCAACGCGCTGTGCACACCCTGCATCGCCCAGGCCGCGCAGGCAGCCCGCGAGCCCATGCCCTCCATCTTCAGCCCGCCCAGCACCCTGCTGTCCGCCGCAGAGGTGCAGATCGGCAAGGAGTGGCTCGTCAACGCGTCCTCCATCATAGAGCGGCAGATGTGGCTGTATACTGGGGACAGCGCCAGCGGTCTAGGTGACAACGCGAGGAGGAAGGCGCATCCATTGGAGGCGTATCGGCACTGGACGGAGGGGTGGCACCACAAGAGCATTGTGTACAGCCACCAGGTGGAGTCGTTTGGTGTGCACCTGGCGTACACCAGGGGAGACCCTATGGGGCACACGATAGCGAAGCTGGGATGTGCGGTGTGGCTGCACCTGGAGACGCAGCTGGGGCCCAAGGCGAGGGGCAGGGCGGGGGAGGGTGGGGAGGAGGTGAGTGTGGAGGAGCGGGCAAAGGAGGAGGAGAGGAGGCGGGCACGGGCGGTTGCCAGCGGGACGCGGCACAAGTTCCGTGTGTCAGCTGTGGAGCATCGGTATTACTGGGCTGTGGAGCAGCTCATACGGAGACCGCTGGTGCGGGTGCACCACTGGGGGGAGATGCGGGGGCCTGGGTTTGAATGAGGGGCACGTACCGTGTGGGGGACCCGCGCGATGGAGCCTCAGAGTACGGTCTTGAGTGTGAGAGGCTACCAAGACGCAGAGCGTCATGGTGCATTCACAAGAGTACGGTGGCAGTTGCTCCAGTGCGGGAGTAGGAGCGTAGTGGGTCAGGGCGGTAAAGCAGCGCAGGTGGTGCCGCTCCCGTCCAGTGCAGCAGCTGCATGCCGGTGCCTTCTACGGCATGCGTTCTATTCCCAGTGCTTGTATTTGTTGCCATTTGCGGTGTGCTCTGAGTTGAAATGGGTCACATTTGCATTTATTACACCGTCGCAATCGGCCAAGTTTAAAGAGTAGAGGTGGTGCTGGTCTTGATGACTTGCTCCTGACGCATGCATTTAAACGGAACCCGGCCCGGGCACGCTGTGGTAGAGGGGTCGCGCAGTCCCCGGAAAAGGATCATGGGCAGCTGCGGGTAGCACTGGAGTGCCTCGCATGTTATGCGGGGATGCGCAGGAGTTTCTGCTGACGTGGTACAAACTGGGCTGCTGGTGCCCCAACCTGCGTGCTTGATATGCGGCTGCCATGTTCTGCCATGCAATGTCGGTTGTACGCATCACTCAGGACTGGCATCCCGCCGCCAGCCGCCGCACAGGACCACCACATTGTCACGCCCAACTACCGTCTGCGTGCACACTGAGTTGAGACACGCACATGCGTGGAGCCTGGAACAAGTACTAGGGCAACCGTTCATGCTAAGACGCATGACGGAACCCAGGCCTGCTTCGTTTGTCGATCAACCTGCGTAGCTGCTCAACACCAAGATTGCGGCAAGTACATCCTCTTCATCTTACACATGTTTGGCCCATCGTCCACCCATCTTCGTTCAACAGACTTAGTGGGCCAAATATGTGTAAAAGTGCAGCCAACGGATCGCCTGACTTGCTCCTTTGGTCCAACGTGGCCTTCGCTGCTCGTGTCCCACCAAAAACGGCCACTGATGCGCGTGCATGACCTATGTGCGAACAGCCCTGGCGTCTTGCACGCACAGCACGTCGTACCACACCCTTAGATGACGAATGAAGTGCTGGCCACACCTATCCAGGTTCCCCGCCGCCGCTATTCCCGCTGTGGGCTGATCAACCTGATGATGCACCTGAATGCACCTGCCCTGGTACGGCTGGCAGGTTCAGCCTCTGCTGCTGTCACTGCTGCAAATGCACCTGCCGCTGTCGGTGCTGCCGGTACTTCCTCGTGACCTGCAGCTGCTGGTGCCCACTTGCTGGCGGCACGGGGCACACGTAGTTGAGCAGCAGGTCGTTTAGCTCCCCGTAGCACCACTGCATCAGGTGCACCGCCTCCGAAGGGTTCCACGTGATGCCCAGCTTCTGATCCATAGCCGCCCGTACGAACGCCCGTGCGTCGTACACTCCCGCTCCGACGCTCCAGGCAAGGTCACGAGCCTCCTCTGACGCCTGTTGCCACGCCTGCCGGTCCTGTGCGCTCGCGTGCGGCACCGTGCAGCTTTTCCACACCAAAGTCGTGCTACCAATGCTGCTGTTGCCGTACTTGCTACCCAGGCCGTGCAGACGCTGTACTGCGTATGGCAGCGACTCGTGCAGGTCGGACAATAGAGCTGCGCTGTCGTTGTTGTAGTGCGCGCACACGCCCAGGACCATGTGGGACAGGCGCCGGTGTTTCTGTAATGCCCAATCGAGCGCGCCGGCCATGTCTTCTTTAGTGGCCCGACTGACGTAGTAATAATCGAGCTTGACCTGATTACGATGAGCCAAGTGTGACAAATAAAGCAGTATGGTTAGGAAACGTGGTCGGAACCAGGCAGCTAGCGGGCAAGCATGGCAGGGGTTTGACGACGTCTAGCGGGAATGTCAATACAGCTGCAGTGTAACTGGCAATGTTTGGCAGGACATTAAACAGGACGTACACGGCGCTTACTTCACGTACCACAGCATTAAAGCACAACCACAGGGTACCGTGATGGTTTCGTGCCCCTTACACACCGCTCTACCTGTCAACCCTTCAGTGCCTGGCAACACAGCGTCCCCAGTACCCTCAGCTAGCACACCGTCGGCCGGCCACCTTGACCACCACGCGCTCACCGTTTGCCCTGATGACGGGTCTGGCATCCGGAAGCGGGCCCGCTCGATGTGGTTTGAGCGGTCAACTACGGTCTCCAGGCGGGAGGCCGGGTTGTGCTTGCGAATTTGGTGCTCCGCGATCTTCCAGAAGGATCGGTACACGTCCGCAGTGAGGTTGTGGCGGTAGGCGTTGGTCAGGCTGCCTTGGCCCGCGTACTGCAAGCCATGGCGGGCAAGCGATTGTGGTTGAGGCGGGGGACCTCCCTCCCTGGTCAAAGGGTTGGATCTTGGATGCCTGGAGCCGTAGGCACGTAGAGTTCACGCAGGGCTGGGGAGGAAGACAGGAAGTGCACCGTATGGCCCATGGCTGGTATAGTCTGAACCGTGTTTTTGAGGCTGGGCAGCTATCCCGTCAAGCCACCGCACGTGTAATGATACCGCTAGGCTTTGCAATGGCTTGTGGCGTACACTGCTGGTGGAACAGCACCCACCCACGCACCGGGTCTTGGTAGCGGCCTGACACCAGCCAGTGGAGGAACGCCAGGTACTGCGTTGCAGGCACGCGACAGGGGCGGAGGGTGCTGCGCCTTTGTGTTAATGGAGGCTGGAGGTACAAAGGTACGATGTGGTTCACCCCTGCCTTGACACATTTGGGTGCCCCGGTCATTGTCGCTATTTGCACCTTGTTTGACCGCCATGGGGGTTCCCCTGCAGCGCTTCGCAGTGTCAGCAAGGCAAGCAGGACTATCGACAAGCGCTACACATTCATGTGTACGTGCCACCATGGCACGTGGCACCGCGCCGGGCGCTTAACAGTGCCATACCGACAATTGCAGCTCAGCCGCGTGGTTTGGTAGTGTAGGGCTTAGACACAGTCAAGTAGGCCCGATACGGCAGATATCGCACCTGGTATCGGGTAACGCTGTCTCCAACAAACAGGACGGGATGTCCTACCGATGCAGTAAGGCATGACGCCGCCTCCGCAGCTGGCAGCCGCCTCAGCAGGCATGAGTCTGGTTCAAAAAAGTAGTGCTGACTTTCCGGTGCAAAATAAATCTTACCACGGACCTGGCTGGACGTGAAGTTCAGCTGTGCGCATGGTGGTGACCTGTGCAGTATAGCGGGGTTGCAGCGCTCTGCCCCCGCTGCTGCCGCTGTAACATTGTCAATAGTAGTGCTTATGCCTAGCCTCTCGTATCGAGGTTTTTGGAAAGGGTTGTACGCTCGGGGTGTCCCCTGTGTCACGTCATCGGGACAAACGCTTGCAGCACGTGTGCATGAGCAAGTTGCCAAGCTGAGGATTGCTATCCATAACACGATCATGCATATCCGTGGCAATTTCTCTTGCCGCATTGGCGTCTACGGAGTACATAAGATACAAGCAAGCGCTTGTCATGAGTCATTTGCTAAAATTTGCGGGAGCCTGAGAAAATCCCTGCTGCCAACGGTTGCCAAGAACCGCATTTCCGGGCTTTCATTGGCAGTGCGAGGAAGCTTTTGTACATGCGGAGTGTCGGGCGGACTGACGGACCGACGAGCTGCCGACGAACTGACGAATACAAGCGTTCATGTGTTCCCAGAACCTCCTACACAGACAGAATTGGTAGCGTTTTATCATATAATGCATGTGAAACATGCAGGGTAACGGAGTAAACCAGGGGGTAAACGTAGCAGCCCGCTCAACTCCAGTAATCAGGGGAGACTCCTCGGCCAGCCGCTACCGTTGTCGCTGTAATGAGTCACCTGAGCGGCTGAAGCCTGACAAGGGTCCGTTCCCACTCGCAGCCAGCGCTCAGTCCCACCACCAAAGATATCCCCACAGCTGCATTTATTGCGACCACTCTAGACCACATCACGTAAACACTACTGACGCCGCCCCGCTGGTTGTGCGTCAACAACCATGACAGACCTGCCTCTGGCGCGGAAGGCCAGGAAAGGCCAAGGAGTGTACCGGCCTGGCGTGTGAGGTGGGCCACACCACGTAACGTGCGCAGAGCACTTCCTTACATCAGTATTGAGCACGGCCACGGCTACGTACTGAACACACCCAGCCTCATCCCTCAGAAGGGGCTCCAGGATGCGACTCTTGCGCCTGCTGACTCATCAGCAGGGGAGCACCCCTGATCAGAGACAGGACGTCCAGGAGTCGATGTGCTACTGCGCTAACTGATTCATGCCTAGTATCCATCAGGAAAAACAACATGGCCGCACTCATGGCCTCCTACAGCACACGCATACGATACGTTCACGTCTTCACAAGGCACCCGTCACTGACGCCCTCGGCCGCGCACCACAAACGCTGAGCCGTACAGGCATGACGTGCCACGGACGTGCATGTAAATCTGTCCTGCCAACTCCTGCAGGAATCCATCCTGCTGCTCCCTGCAGCATTGGACGAGCTTTCCACGGCACGCTAGGATACCCTCATCACCACCAGTCTGGGTCTCCAGCCTCAATCAACAGTAAACGCGCACAAATGACGGGACGGATCCGGCGCCCCTGCTGCCCCGGTAACGCGGCGCTACAGATCGGCATCAGCGCAAGCGCGGTTGCATGCACCCTGTCACTCCCAAGTACCCCTCCTGATGGTCTAGCCCTTCGATGTTCACCTGCGAATCACCATGCATGTCAGCACTCGCTAGGAAAGCGGTTTCCGTTCCTCCGCCGTGTCCAACGCTCTGGCTATCGGTCCAATCCTTGTCAATGGCTGGCGTCATGTCATGCGTAGCACCATCAAGGCCACGCGGTCACTCCACACCTAGCACCCTGCCACCCGCCCACCCCAATGTACGATACGTCGAACACGCCTGCAGCGCCTTCACCGTCCGCTTACCACGCAGGTGGCGGCGCAACAAAGCGGCCACAACCCCAGCACAACCAATTGTACTATGTAAGTCGCAGCGGCAAACAGTTTTACACCTCCCCACGAGACAGATGCGCTCGGACCCGCTGCCCCGGTCGGTCCGCCGCGACGCTCCAAGAACGTGCCAACTCGCTTGGCTGGCCCATGGAAACACAACGCAGCATGGAGAGGGCGACGGCACCTGCCATTGCTGCCGCTCCATCCACCAACCAAATGGCGGCAAGCCTCCCGCCGACGGGCCGCTCGCCACCATATGTCGCAGGCAAGCACGCTGCCCACTGCAACCCGAGGCTCCTCCGCTGCTCTACCGGCGGTTGCGTGTGCTGTGGCCGGGCTTTTTCCCGCTGAACAGGTGCTTGGGCATCTTGGTGGGGATGGCGCGGTCTGCCTCGCCGATCTGCGGCAACGGGAACGCACGCATGCAGCACACACTTGAGCTGTACGTCCACTCACGTCACAGCTTGAGTTCGCCTCTGACCTTACGTCCCCTAGCTCCCTACCACTCGCCAGCGGCCCACGCCGCGCTGCGCCTCTCCGGGCCCCAGCCAGACCCTCACTCCCCTGCACAACCACCTTTACCATCTTGTTCCTGCCCTGTCTCCTTACCATATTTGCCTGTACTCTTACCGGGCTCATTTTGCCTGCACCCCGAACCGCACCCGCTACCCACCTTGGCCATCTTGTTCATCCTCCACTGCGCCTTGTCCGCCATCTTGATGCCCTTGTTGCGCTGCGCCACGTCCTTGAGGCCGCTGCCGGGCCGCGGCTCCGCCATGGACAGGCTGCGACCACGCGACATGGACCTGGGGGCAGGGGAGAAGAGGGCACGGGAGGAATGTGGGTTTGCAGCCGGCTTATCCTATTCCCACACCTCTCCGCGCCAACCAGACGGCGACCAGCTGCTCTTCCTGCTGCACGTCCCGCCCATCCCCACACGCCACCACACGTCGCCATCTCGTCCTTATGCACTGGCACCCCTCAGTCTCAACCTCAGGACCCCGGACCTGCCGCTTTGTAACTCCCCACCTTTCACATACCCAGAAGTGCCGGCATCTCAAGAGGCACGCCTCCCGCCTTGACCTGCAGCCCCCGGTACCTTCGCCTTGCTGCTGTGCATCCCTATCCACACCTCTGCCGAACGCCTACCGTCATGCACCTAGACGCGCCGCTGCGCACGGTACCCGTGCCCCATCCCGCCCCTCCTCAAAAGCCCTTCCGCACCTGGACTTGCTGCTGTGCACGCGCTTCTTGGCCGCCCCGTCCTCCATATCCACGTCCCCGCCATCCTCCGACCGCGCCTTGCTGATGCTGCGCTCGCGCTTGCGGCCACGGCTCTGGCTGCGCGCCCGCTCTATGGCCTTGCTGGTGTCGATGCCCAGCGCCCCCAGGCTCTGCTGCATGGCCTCCGCCGTGCGGCCGCGCGCGTTGGCCAGCTTGGAGGGCAGCACCGCCTGGTTGCGGTGGCTGTTCTTCTTGGAGCGGTGCTCGCTCACCAGCACCTAGACATTTCAACATGAAGGTCCAGAGAGGCGGAAGTTCAGGTTGGAAACTAGTACCGTAGTGGGGCTGCTGAGTCCATGGCACGAGGTTGAAACCAACGGCATCCCGCATCGCGGAACAAATGATGGCCGTGCTGGGTCGCACCCCTGCACGCCGCTCGCCATTGCGGCCAAGGGGTACCGGTTGGGGCGGCAGGGCCCGGACCCGCAGGCCCCGCCGCGCCCGTTCCCAGTGCATGCAGCGCTCTAGACCCTATGCCGCCCAGTGTGATCGTCCTATCCCGCCGGCAAGGCACCCAAAGCAAGCCACCCACCCGCTTGCGCGCCCGGATGGCGTCGAGGTCCGCCTGCTGGTCCTCCGTCAGACCGTCGTCCTCGTCCGACATGCCGTCGTGCTCCGCAGCCCACTGGGCCTGCAATGTGGGAGCAGGGTAGGGAAGCGGTGACGTGGTGGAAATGGCGGCGACCGCAACGGCAGTCACGTTGACAAGCCGTCGTGCATGTGCGGTAGCGGATGGCGAGGGGCTGGGACAGCGCTGCAGCCCTGGCCTGCGCCCTGCTGGGAGCTACCTGAATATCGTGGTAGCTAAGCCACTGCGGCACGACAACGCTGCCTGTCCAGTCCCGAGTCACTGCAGCCCCGCCCCAACCTCCCACACGCCGCACCTCCAGCTCCGCCTCCTCCCGCTCCAGCTCCGCCAGCTTGGCGTCGATGTCTGGGTCCACGAAGTCCAGCACGTTGTGGCCGTCCGCGATCTCCGGCATGATGTCGTACTTCCAGGAGGGGTCCGCCAGGTCGTAGTGCTTGCGCAGGTCGGCGGAGTACACGCCTGGAGGGCAACAGCAGCAAGGTGCAGGGAGGTGCTTGCGTCAACTTGAAAGCTGGGGCATGTCGTTTGCACACCTGGTGATGCATCCTGGAAAGACCAGTACACACCGGGGGATGGTGTGTTCCTGGACATGTGACCAGATACGCGACCCCACTGACGGCCGCAGCCACTTCGGCCACGCCTCATCCCTCTGTCCTTGCCCGCACGTTGCACCCTTCCTCGCACGCACAGTCCTACTGCCCACCGCTACATACACCTGTCCGCCTCGCTCAGGCTGCTGCTCCCTCATACCCCACTGCATATGTGGTGGCACGGCCAGGTGGCTCCAGCTGCTCAGCCCCCAGCGTCACCCCGCGTCTGCCGGCCCGCCTTCCCTTCCCCTGCCTCACCCGCCTGGCGCCCTGAGCTCCACCTAACCCCGCCCGCTCCTCCGCACACCTGATCCCCCCTCCTCCTCCAGCAGGCCACCCCTCTTCCTCCTACCTCAGTCCTGCCCCTCCTGCCCCCATCCCACTTCTCCTCCCAACCTTGAATACCCTCGCGCCCCCGCCCCCTTCCCCTGCCCCGCACCTGCCCCCCCGTTCTCCTCCTGCAGGTCACGCTCCGTCTTCTTCTTCTCGCCCGCCGCCCGCCGCGCCCGCGCCTCGGCCACGCCCGCCGGGATGACAGGCGGCCGGCTGCCAGGCGTGATGCCGTCGCGGGGCTTGGGCTGCAGCGCAGAAAGCATGGCACAAGACAACACCCGACACTCGATCAAGCTGCAGCGAAGGTTGGTTGCGCAGCTGCAGCATCAACCTACACACGGCGGCTGGGCTCCAAAAACCCCGCAGGCTTGGCCATATTGCCCCCCCCCCACCCCATCCGCAGTACTCTCATCCGCAAGCCCGCCGAGCCAGCCTGCGGCCGCCCCACGTGTGTCCGCCCCGTCGCAGCATTGCCCGACTGGGCACCAGTCCGGCGCCCCCAGGCCCCCCTCTCCCCCATGATCTTGAGCCCGTCACTCCCGCACCTCCATAGTTGCATCTGATCCCTCTTTCCATTGTCCCCTCGATGAGTCAAACCCCACCTGCGCCACGTGGATCTTGTTGAGCACGTCCCCGATGCGCTTGCCCGCCACCTTGAGCTCCACGCGGAAGTTGAGCAGCCGGTCGCACGCAACCTGAATGTGATTACCATGGAAACACGCCGTACTTGGTATGCAGTACGCAAATGCGTGGATGAACAACTACGCTCATGTGGCGTAGACCAACGCGGCCGGCCGTCCGGGATGCGGCCAGTGCCGAGGGCATGCACGACCGGTGCGGGGAGGCGAGCTGCGTGACTGCCATGGCGCCCTCAAGACCCAGGTCAGTCGTGGCAGTCCTCTAGACGTCCCTACAGGATGCCCAAGGTCCCTTCCACAAATTGCATCGTGCACACCGACACCCCACGTGCCCGCTACACCTCATCCTCGCCCACACCTCCTTAGGTCCCCCCTCGGTCCCAATCCTGAACCCGCTGCCCCTGCTTGACGGACATGACGCCCTCTCCAATGAAGCCCCATGCCCGCTTGACTGTGCCCCTGCCCAACGTGCTGGACGCGTCCGTTCCCCAGCGTGTCCCCCAACACCCCGGCACGGCCTCCCTCCACTAGACGGCCATGCCTCCCCGCCGCCTCCCTCCCCACCTGCTTGACGGACATGACGCCCTCCTCGCTGAGGGTGCTCATGGCCATCATGATGGTCTCGTCACCGGCGCCCACAGCCGCCGCGATGCCTGGTGGGCGATATTGCATGTTCCGTCCGGTCAGCGCCGCGTGGCTGTTCGCGAACGTGCACATGTCATACGTAGAACAGCGGTGTGCACGTGTTTGCTTTCACACACAGACGGCTTGTACACCCCCCTGCCCCGTGCCCTCCCGGCCCCGTGCCCTTCCGGCCGCGCCCATGGTGCGTGCGTGTCACACAGAGCGCGGCGACCCTCTTTGTTTGCATGCTTGATGCAGCAGACCGGATCCATGCCCTTGTCCCTCCCTTCCTCGTTGCTGTGTGGCTACCGTGTGACGTCCACGCGTACCTCCGTTGCTGATCTTCCTCGCCTCCGCCACCATGCCCTCCAGCAGCTGGCGGTCCGCCTCCGACAGGTCCTGGGGGAAATGGAGGATAGCACACGTCATCCCTCGCCATGGAGAAGCTAAACGTTTCTCCACGACACGGCATGAAAGGGGTCCCAAGGGCAAACAACGAGACGCAGCGGGTGGAGGTTCGGGATCCGCAGGGCCCGCACGTAAAACCAGGGAACGCGTCACCAGCTTGATGCCTTGCCCGGCAACGGACGCGCCGGCACATGTATGTCTACGCTGAATTCTGCGGGCACCCTGGCCCCAGGCCCTCAGCCTCCACTGCCACCTGGTCCCTGCCCACCTCGGGTCTCCGCACGTCGATCTTGTTGACCACGATGAGCACCGGCTTGTTGGCGAACAGCGGCTTGATGGAGTGGAACAGCGCGGCCTGGGCGGGGCAGGGCGAAGCCGTGTGAGCGACCGACCCTCATGCAGTAAGCCCATCGCTTGCACACGGGTTCGGGAAGCGCCCGCCGCTGCACTCGCCTGACGTTGCGGCGCAGTGCTGAGTGCCCACATCGCTTTCCTCGCGATCAACTAGGAACTGCACAGCAGCCCTTAGCTCTCACAGTAGGCCGAATGCCGACCAGGTAAGGAGGGTCACAGTAGGCCGAATGCCGACCGGGTAAGGAGGGTACTGTGCAACATCCCGCTTACACTTCTACCCAACCTGGGAAGCTGCTTCAATAAAAGAGTGGCCTGTGTGGACCTTCTTGCTTTGCCCCTTCGGGCCCCTTTTGGCAAGATAAAAAGACCAAGGGCCCCCTGTGGGTTTAGTACTGCACCGCTGCGCACCTGCTGCGCGATGCTGTAGCCGCACTGTTCGCTGATGTCCACCAGGTACAGCACGGCGGCGCGCAGGTGCGCCAGCGCCGTGATGGACTGCATCTCGATGGTGTTGCGCTCCTCCAGGGGGCGGTCCAGGATGCCGGGCGTGTCGATCACCTGCCAGCGCAGGTACTTGTAGTCGGTGTGACCCACGTAGCTGGGCGGGGGAGGGGAACGGGAGGCATGCAGGCGGGGCCGGAAAGTGAGCGGTTGGTTGCCGTAGTGACTGGGCAGGGAGGGGAACGCCCAGGCACGCGCGCGATCCGTTCATGTTGAGGGCACGTCCAGCTTGCCTCCGCTCAACAGGTCGTAGGTGGGCTGCACTGCCACGAGTCCGTCCTGCAGCAGGACCCCACAAGCTGGCTGCTGCGCAGTGCTGCCCACGCAGCACACCAGCACACGGCGACTTGACGGTTAGGCAAACGCACAGCATTGCGTTGCCAAGGACTTGCTGTCCACCAGCCACAGCCACTCACAGCGACTTTGTTGTGAAGGCGTACGGCTGCACCTCCACATCCGCGCGCGTCAGCTTGTTCATCATGCTGCTCTTGCCCACGTTGGGGTAGCCGCACAGCAGCAGCGAGCGCGTGTTGGGGTCGATGGAGGGCAGGCGGCTCATGTGCTGCCGAACCTGCGGGCGGCGGTGACGTGCGAGAGTGGAGGTACGCAGGTCAGGAATGTTCCATGCAGAACAGTGCAATGGAGTTAGGGGGGTGCAGGTACGGTGGTTGGTCTTGCCGCCTCGGGACATGTATGGCAGCGCCAGGGGGCAGCTGGCGGGCATGCGCCCGCCGCCGCATCTAAGCAGCCTGCGCGCTCACCATCCATTTCCAGTGCATGGGGAACAGACATATCGGCCCTGTTGTTTCGCGGCCTGCCAAGGACCCCCGGCTCCATGTGCCTCCAGCGGCGGTTAGGCTTCGGCACCCCGTTGCTCTGGCACGGGCCCTCCATTGTGCTGGGAGCCCTAACCACTTCCGATGCTGCTGCAATTCGCCTGCCACCTCCGCGCCGTTTCCGCCGCTGCAAGTTCCCCTCCCACACCCATTTCCTGGCCACCCAGGGCGTGCTGCTACCGCCGTCGCCGCCGCAGCTCGGTTGCCCCCAGGCAGTCGCTGCCCGTTACCGCAACGTCCTTCACTGCCATGTACGGAAGCAAGGCCAACCTATGACAGCCGCTTGGGTACCCTTCCCAACCCGCCAACGCCTTTGGCGACGGTCCGCAGCGACCGAAGTTGGTTCCTTTGCGGTTTTACCCCTCCGCCCGCCCCCAATTGCCTGCCATTTAACAGCCTCGCTACTCACCACCCCATCCAACCCTTGCAAGGTAACTCCCGTCCCCACAACCCTACTACACCCCCGGGTATACAGCACACGAGGGGAGGTGGTCCCCGTGTCGCACCTGCTCCAGGTAGGACAGCGACGGGCCTTGCCGCTTCATCAGCGTGCACATGCGGCCCTGTGGGGTGTGCCGAGGCGTGAAGAACACATTCAGCTTCATCACGCACAGCGTTACGATGGGCATAGCAACAACGGCCGTCAAGGGTTGAGGCTGCCAACCGCTCTGGAAGCGCACGTCCCTGCATGCATGCATGCAAGGCACTGATCAGGGCCCCCAGCCGACCCAGCGTGTACCCACCAGGGCCGCCCGCTTCAGCTCCTTGCATCGGTACAGCGAGTCGCCGTACTTGAGCAGGCGGATATAGTCTGTCAGAGGGGATGGGGCGGGTGGGCAGTCGGGTTTTAGGGCGACAGGTGGGATAACCCATCAAGACGGCGAGTGAGACTTGTGTGCAGTCCATGAGGGAAGATTTTGCGGCTCTCCTGTGGCCAGCACCCTGCCAGTGGCGTGGCGTTCCGGCGGGAAACCGGCTGGCCCGTGGAATGACTTCCTGGCGCAGGGATGTTGCACTTTCGTTGCAGCCTTCCCGGCCAAATATTGTCGCCAGGGCTGCTTCAGAGCGCCCCAGCCGTCCCCACCTTGCGCAACGCGGTCGATGAGGTTCCTGGCTGTGTTGAGCTGGCCCAGCGCCAGCTTGTAGTGGTCCTTGTCGTAAAGGACATTCAGCAGGTCGGCGTAGAAGGGGTGGATATCCTCCACCTTCGGGAACTCGTCGAGGATGGCTGTCAGCTTCTCGTTCCAGTTCTGCTGCGTAAACTTCACTTTACGCATGTAGAACTGGCGGATGCGCTGAATTGCCCAGCCATTGTGCACCACGGTAGGGGTTCCGCGCTGGGTCTTCGACAGGACGATGTCGATGAAGTCTTTGGCGCCTGGCACAACGCCGATGGTTTTCAAGTTGTAGGTCGGCATTCTTGCTTGTACGCCTTCAGGTGCTGCAACCTATGCGGGTGCGTTTCCGAGCGCGCCTACACCCGCACGCGGCGGCCTGTTACTGTAAGAGGTATTGATTGGGCACAAATAAAAGTTACAGTATCCCTATTCCTCAAGGCTACTAGGGCCAAGGCGGCTGGCCCTTGTCGTCGGGTCGGCGGCGGTGCTGCGCAACTATTCCTCACACGCTAGTATGCCAAACGTTGACCCTAAACGAAAACAAAACCCCGGCGCGTACACGGTAGGGGACGACTTACTCTACCTCAACAGACGCATGAAGCGGTAGATGAAGCGTCGGCAATGCAGCGTGACCGCTTCAGGACCGCTTAAGGAGCAGCACTTTTGTAAAACCTATTATTACACAATGATATCTGTACGTTGTTGTATGTTAAAGGCGGGCGTGCTGTTGCTTGGCCGTGCATGTTGCAGAGGATTTGCTGAGCAGAGCCACTCCCAGCCCACCGCAGGGTAATCTCAACCAGAACACGTCACTTCTTCATTCGCACGTGCTGTTGCAGGACCTTGGTCAGAGAGTGGGTCAACCTGGGCACCAGGCAGGGGTACAGGAGCGGCAGGGGAGCCCCAGATGGGCCCGAACCTCTTCCCGGTTCTTCTGCAAAATGCCATTGCACGCACTCCAAGCGTCATCCATATCCATTCCCATGACGGATGGCGCAGTACAGTGCACCTCTCGGGTGCACCTATTCGTCAAATGCCTGCCTTGCTTCCCGCCTTCCCGAGGATGTAGTGCACTTGCCATCCTGCGTGCCGTCAGCACATTTGCGCACACTCTCCCCTGGTGCACACTCTCATATCAGGATTCCACAACAAGTGACAGCACGCTGCTGCCGCCATCATGACAGGGTCAGGCCTGCCCAGGTTGGGCAATAGGACATCCCAGGGGACGTCCCTGCCTCATCCTGAACCGCTAACTGCCGGGCGTTTACCATGTTACGTAATCGGCGTCTTGGCGAAGTAGGCTCTTCTTACGTGCCCTCTAAGTACACTCAACTGCTCGCTATTCTATGTATTAGTTCTCACACTGTCAAACGGACGGACTGCCAGTTGTCACGCACCACGTTGCGACATGGCTCTGGATCACCGGCAGTGCTAAACAGACACCAAGGTACTGCCTCAGCTGCTTCTATTTTACAACTCTTTACCATGGCTGCCGCTGCCCCAGCGGCCCCAGCTGTTGGCGCATTGGTGACAGCCGGGACCGGCGACACGAATCTCCTCGACGGGTTTGACATCGCACAGCTAGATGATATACTGAACCGAGATGAGATCGAGGAGCTATTGCTAGCAGACGACGCAGCTGTGTCAGCCAGCCCGCGTGCGAACGCCCCTGCCGCCGTGCACCCGACGTCGCAACCCGCTGGGCTTGGCTTCCTCAGCTGCTTTGGATGCTTCTCCTCCACAGGACGAGCGGCAAACAGCAGCAGCAGCGGAGGCAATAGCTCATGGTCGGTGTGCTCATGCACGCTGCACCTGCATATCCTGTGCTGCCCTCAGCACTGACAAAATCCTGCCGTCACATTGTGTCTCTGCCCACCGAGTGAGCCTCTCAAACCCGCATTCAGTCCTGCATTCCTGCTATCCTGTAGGCCTGATTCCGCGTCAGGCGGCAACCACAGCGGTGCTCAGAACCTCCCACAGCTGGGCAGCCAGAACGCCAGATCAGGTTCTGACAAGGCCGTGGGAGCAGGAAGCGGCGCGGGTCCGCCCCAAGCAGGAGGCAGGGCGGGGTCTAGCTCGGAGGATGGGCACGAAGGGGGCGCCACGGCGGCGGGCCCAAGCGGCAAGCGGCGGCGCAATGCGGCGCAAATGGAGAAAAACCGGATAAACCAGCAGCGGTACAGGTGCGCAAGGGGGCTGTAGTGCAGAGATAGCTGCCGCAGCAGCACTCAAACCCTATGGGGTGCTGTGGGACCCACCACGGCGGTGCGCGCACGGCTGTTGCGGCACACACACCCACACCCACACAGTGTGGCTTTCGCACACGGCACATTCGGTACTGAGGCCGTCTAGAGGGGAAGCCGAGACGGCATGGTCCGGACGCCGGTTGTGCGCCATGTGGCCCTTCCCTCTCCGCCGCGCACCAGGCAGCGCAAGAAGCTGGAGCAGGCGCACATCATGGCCGCCTTCAACCAACTAACGGCGCAGCTGGCGGCGGACAAGGCGATGGAAGCGGTGCAGCCGGGCAGCTGCGCACCGCAGCTGGAGGCTGTGACGCCAGCGCAGCACCCCCTATCCTTGTACCCACAGCAGGACACTCTGCAGCAGCAACAGCTGCAGCTGCTGCAGCAGCAGCAGCAGCTGTCCGTGCTGCTGCCGCCCCCTTGCATGGCGCCTCAAGCTCAGACGGGCCAGGCTCTGGGCATCCCAGGATCTGCTGTCCTGCCGGCGGGCGGTGTGGGCCAGCTTGGGCTGGCGGGGGGGGCTACGGACGGCGCGCAGCAACCGTTGTACGGCGGACAGCTGCCGCCACCACTGCAGTACAACCGCCCCGACAACAACCAGCAGCAACTCATGTACCCGCAACCGCAGCAGCAGGCGTTCCCCTACCAGCCGGCGGGGCTCCAGGCGGGGCTGGTAGCTACTAACGGTGTCGGTGCAGCGGCAGCTGCTGGTCTCCTGCCCCTGTTCGGCCCCCAGGGCCTGCAGTCAGGGGCGAGCAGCAGCAACTCCCAGCCCCAGCCCCTGCCTCAGCCCCTGCCCCAGGCCGCCCACCCGCTGCACGCCAGCCTTCACCAGGCGCACGCACAGGTGGGGCCGTGGCAAGCAGCCTTGCAGTTTTGTGGTGCACGTGTGCATGCCCGTGCGCAGGAACCCATGTTTTGTTCGTCCTTGAAGGAGAGTAGAGCTGCCTGCGCGAGGTGCAAGCATGGCGGGGCTGCTGCGTTGTGAGGTCGGGGCTGCACCTCGTGCCGTTCCATGGGCGCAGGTGTCCATGCAGCAGGCGCAGCTGTCTGCGGAGGGCGCGGCGCTGGCGGCGGAGCAGGCGGCGCTGGACGGGCAGCTGCGGGCGGTGCTGGCGCGGCAGCGGCTGTTGGGGGACAGGCAGGTGCGTGGGGGGCGGGAAGGGGCCTCCCCTGGTTGGCGGCTGCGGGGGCCTCAATAGGCAGGGGCGAGACGGCCTTGGAGAGTGCGTGGGCCTAGACATAGGCCCTTTGCTGCCTGGGACGGCGCAGGCATGGGTGGTGAGGCGTAGGTGCACGGGCTGGTGAGCTTGGTCGCCGCCAATGGTCCATCTCGGATCGGTACTCGGTACTTTTGTTTGAGGCGCGGCTGGAGCCTACGGCGTTGGCCATAACGATGTGCATTGCCCCAATCGTACTTGCACCCTGTCATTCCCTGCAGCATGCCTCAATTTCCAGGCTAGTGCTGCCCGCTGCACCCCACATATGTGCACCGGCCACCCCATCCGCCTGTTCCAACACGCGCACCTGTGGCTGTTCCAGCAGCACATGGTGCTGACAAGCCCGTGCCCCGACCACCGTACGACAAGACACAACACTGAGTGTCAGTTTCTCCTTGCGCTGCCCTTGCACGCAGCTGCGGCTGTCGCAGCAGCACGAGGTGCTTGCCGCGCTGCGCTCTCGGCTTCAGCACTGCATCGACGCGGTGCTGGGCGGGCCGCAGCCGCACAACCCCGCCTGCGTGCAGCTGCTGACCGCGGTGCGCAGCCAGCTGGGCGGCGCGGTGGACCTGGCGGCCATGAGGTGCGTGGCGGTGCGCCTGCCGGAATGGGAATGGCTCCAGAGGATGACGCCAAAGCGAATAGGGTTATTGCAGGAAAGGGTAGGGGAAACCAAGTGTGCCGGCAGCTGCGCATTGCACGATTGCAGCAAGGATCGTCTTGGGCCGTGCTGGTGGGATGGGGCAGCCAGATGGGCTGCGCGGTGGATCTGGCGGCCATCAGGGCAGTGGCGGCGGTCGTCGCGCACACTGAGCTACCCAGCCAGAGCTGGCATCTGAGGATCTTGGTGATTGTGCCTGTGGGGCAGTGCTGTGGGGCAGGGCTGTGCTCGCTCCCCAACGCCCGTTCCTGCACTGATGCGGCACATGTGTACCGGTATTTCCAGCCTGACGTTCCCTGCGTCTCCACCACCCCCCACCCCCAGGGACCTGGTGTCGCAATTCGACAAGCTGTCGGCGGAGGCGGGACACGACCTGGCGCGGGCGCTGTTCGAGTCGTGCCGGGACGCATGGCCGCAAACCGTACAGCCGCAGCAGTAGTTGCCGTACCTAGGTGCGGGCCTGGGCTAAGCAGCTGCGTCAGCTGAGGGTGGTGGTTGCGGTGGGGCTGTGTACGCGATGTGGCTTATGTACGTATGTTACAGATTTGTTACAGGGACCTGTTGTGGTTTATTAAAGCGGCGCGTTGGAATCCGGGCAGGCTGAACCTGTGCAACCATGAATGGATACTGATACTAGGGGGATATCAGGGGTTATGAAGCAATGCTGCAACGTTGACAGTGACGTTTCTTGAAGATTCTGTGGTTGAGCACGCACCCCTCGTTGGTAGTAGCATAGTGGCCTTTGCTCTCGTTGTTCCCAACCGCTTGTCCCCTGCTGCACCAGGCCGCAGGAGAGCGCAAGTGCACAGAGCTGCGATGGAGTGTGTGTTCAATACCGGTAGTTGTATTAACCCTGCGCATTCATGCTCTTGATGGCCGCTGCACAGAGTTGGTTTTTGCAGATTGTTTTTGCACTCCACAGCGGTGCGTGTGGTCCAGAGGAGGACGAGGGCTGGCGATGCTCCATGACACGTAGGGTCGCTCGGCAACCGCAGCTGCCGCCGAAAAGTGTGACGCTTGCAAGGCGAGTCAAGGGAGATACGCAATGTGCAGCTATAGCGCTGCTACTTATGTACAGCACTCCATGTTGCATAATATTCGTGTCGCATAACTTCCTGGTGCGCAAAAGCGCTCGGGCGGGAGACCAAGCCCCCCAACTGTCGTCTTCGTAACGTATGTGGACCTAGTGCAATATATGCGCCTGCCAAACGGCCTGGAATTTCTGACAAATATTTGCTCCTGGCACTGACCTGCAGAACCATACACTCTGCATCGTCACACTCTGCTCCTTGCGAGGAGCGTGAGCGCGGACTGCAGGGCCTGCACTCACGCTGCGTCATATGTCATACAAGCATAACATATTTGAATGTGCTCATGACTCCTCATAACCAGCACCGGCAGCCGGCAGCTCGTTTTTTTGCGCTACTGTCCATCCTCGGCGTCTGCATAGGAGCCACAAAGCGCGTCTCCACTGGCAAGGAGTTCGTAGAAGCCCTCATGGATAGCAGTGTGGACGTGGCACTCATTGTGGTGCCAGCGCTTTATCCGTCAGACGAGGACTTCAGGGGGCATGACCTCCCAGTTCGCTTGACCCGCGACGTCGTGCTGCTCGGTGCCTCCCCGGCCCCTGAGGATTGGCCGCTGCTCGACCTGGGCGGCATCACGGCCCCGAAGGTGAGCCTTAAGCATGTACTCCAGTGACGGAGCCTGATTTAGTCATCGCGCGGCACAAGGGGAGGCTTGGCACGGGGAAATCAAACAAGCACCCCTGCCAAAGGAACGAACAGCCGGTATGCGTGGGTCAGGCCGGATGGGGCGCCAGGACACGTGTCTGTGGCTGCACGTGTCGATGTGCACCTGCTGTTCGCTTGCATTGGCTGCACGTTGAAACCGCTGCAACACCGCGAACCACACCGTTGCACTACCACCCCACCTGTAGCCGCCTGCCGCACCCACGCACGCCGCACCCCCAGACCGTCCCTTCCCTCCCCTCCACTGCACGCACCCCCCAACCTCCACCCCCATCCACCACCAGGTCCTCCTGTCGCCCAACACCACTCTGGAAGCCCGCAACCTGGTGGTCTACCGCCCCCGCGCCCTCAGCATCGACATGGCTCCGGGCGTGGACATGCTGGCTGTGGTGCCCGGCACCACAGCCTTCGTGGCAATAGTGGACGGCGCAGTGCTGCAGCGCACCTGCCACCCACCCGGGGTCCTGGCCCAGTCGCTAGCCTCGCCCAGCAACCCCCGGCCGAGCGTGGTGCCGGGGCAGCAGCTGGTGGTGGACCGCATCCCGCAGCCCCCCACGTGTATTAACACAACCGACGAGACCGTGCCGGCCATGCGGAGGTGCTGGCTGGCACGTGGCATGCTCATCGACCTGGCGGTGTTCTCTGCCGTACCGGACGAGCTCACGCTGAGGCCGGTGCTGGATAACATGGTGGGCGCGCGCGGGGTGGAGCGGGGAACAAGAACGCAGTAACGCGAGTACGCGGTAGTGGTAGTACCGTAGCAGCAGTAGTAGTAGCAGTAATGGTGGAGGGGGGAGGAGTTGGGGCCAGGAGGACGCACACACGGGGGGAGGGGGGTTACGCGGTAGGACCACTGGCGAACGGGAAGGCGGGGACGGGGCAGGCAGGTCAGGAATGGAAAGAAGGCCAGGGGAACGGGAGATGGAGATGAGGGAAGGAGGGTGGATGAGGTGGACGGCGGCACGGCAGGAGAGCTGTTTAAAAATTCAGGAAGGGTCAGGAATGTCGGGGATGAGGAAACGTGACGTGGTGCCAGGGCCTGAGGACCGACGGAGGTGCACAGGTGATGAGCCCCGCCTGGCCCCGCTGCGTTGCTGTCTCAGCCACATGGCACACCGATCGATTTTACCTGCCTGCGCTGGTTAAAGATACCTTTCCCGTACTATGGGTTGACGGGTGTGGCTGACAAAGCGGCTTGTGTCCTGGCCCAGCCATTAACTGTACGACACACAACACACCGGCACCGGCACCGCGAAATACGAGTGCACTACAACTCGTGTCCCACTACTGCGCCTCCATCCGTGCAGCCATGCGTGCTTGATGACGCTTCGTGGTGCGCCCTGCCGTGCAGATTACCATTGTGCGCAACGTCACCTTCCTGTGCCCTCACGTGCAAAGCGCGGAGGGCACCATCGGTTGCTGGTTCAGCACGTTCCCGCGAGGCGGCACGCCCCCGCCTCCAGCACTGGGCAGCAGCGGCGGCAGCAAGGAGCAGGGCGGCACAGCACCAGCAGGGGCCCAGCAGCAGCCCACGCCTCGGACTCTAGGTGGGCAAGGGAGAGGTGCTTGGCCTGGTCTCGCTGAGGGACGGGAGGCGGTGATCGGGGGGCCATCCGGCGAACCGGGTCGTCATCCGCGAGCAGCAAACAGTGTAGCTTACCGCAGCGTAAAAATGCTTTGAGGGCACTGGTGCTAACAGGATATGCAGACGCCGGCTGCGACACTGTGACTGCCAGGTAGGCGAGGCGCGCGTATGCCAATGTGTTGGGGTCTGGTGTGTGTGCGGTCAACTTACCGTCCCCGCACATGCATCCCTTACCCATTGCGCCCCTCCCCTTTTTGCACCGACCCCCGGGCGTGTTATCTTCGAGTAGCTCCACGGAGGTCCGGCCTGGGCACGGCCGTTCTTGGCCCCGTTCTTGGAGGTACGTACCTGTCGTTAACTGACGACGTCTGCTGGTCGCGCGCAAAAATAGCGTCCTTCGTTCCACCTCTGACAAGTGACAACCAATCTGGCACATGTGGCCCTTGACCTGACCGCACCCCGCACGCGCGAACGTCGACAATGTAGGCCTGCACGTTTTACCCTCACTCTACCTCAACCCTTAACCAGGTGTGCTAGGTGGAGTCGCAGTGCTTGTAGCTGTGGCCGTGCTCCTGGTGCTGCTGATCCGGCGGCGGCGGGCGCAGCCAGAGGGCAGCGCAGGCAGGTGGGCGCACCTGGAGTGCACGCCTTCCTGCATCGCGCTCCGGAACACGCCCTCACCGGCTTCCTGCTACTTGGATGGGCTCCTGCCCACCACGCGTTGGTCGCTGTCGCTGTTGCGACTTACCGGCAAGCGCGTGTCCACGTGCGCCATCGGCATCAAACTGCACACCCACGTGCGCGGGTGGCATCAATCGTAGATGCAGCCTCCGGCCCGCATGTTGAGGCGTGCTCCCCGCTGCACGGTCGAATGCATGCAGGGAGTCAGACGCACAGGCGCCAAGCAAGGCGGCTCCCGGGGTCGCCGAAGCAGCAGCACCACCGCCTACGACCCGCAGCCACCCGCCGGCCCTGGGGCACCAGGAGGGGCTGGGCCTGGGGCCGGGGCAGCGGCGCCTGCAACCAGAGTACTCCCCCGGGAGTCCCTCAATGCCCGTCCGCAAACTTACGGCCCCTGCGCCAAGAACTGTTGTGACGGAGGAGACGGACACCGATGTCCCAGAACCGCACACCAGCAACGGTAAGGCGCTGCACCGGGCCCAAGCAGGGTGTGCAACCGAAAGAGCCGCAATACTAGCCGCTCATCTGTGCCGCAGGGCGTTGGTGCGTTGGTGCGTGGGTGGTGATGCGGCCTCTCTGCAGTTCTGGTCAGCTGTCGTGCGTGGCATGCACCCGCCCGCCCCCTAAACGGTGTGGCCACACGCTGTGATTCTCAAGTATGAACGTGTCGTTGTATCCTGCTACCCTGCGCTGCGTGCAGAGCTGCCCGAGGCGCCGCAGCCCGTGGTGGTCACCCCGCTGACCCCCTGGCGCCCCGACGTGTCGCTGGGGGTGGACCCGGGCCACGACGTGACGCTGCTGCCGGTGACACGTGGCAAGGGCGTGCACGGCCGGGTGGTGGAGGGGCTGTACCGCGGGCAGCACGTGGCGGTCAAGGTGGTGGCGAATGTGTGGGGCGGCGGCGGCGGCGGTGGAGGGGAGGTGCGGCCAGAGCTGCTCAAGTCCTTTGCACACGGTGGGCGCTTGGGTCGATGGCGCGTGATACGGTTGGAAAGCGGGTGGGCTGGGGTAGATGGCGCGTGATACGGTTGGACTTACAACGAGTGGTCTGTGGTCCACGGGGTTTGTCGATCTGTAGCTGCATGCTGGTTGACGCTGGGGCGGCGCCGTTGGCTGTGTGGTTGCTTGGCGATGAGTAGGGATGTGAATGGTGATAACAACGCATACCGGTACCGGCGCACTGCACCAACAGCTGTCCGTTTCCCGCGTGCAGAGGTGGAGGTGCTGGGGCGCTGCCAGCACCCCAACGTGGTGCGGCTGCTGGCCGCGTGCATCACCCCGCCGCGGTTGTGCCTGGTGATGGAGCTGATGGAGACATCCCTTGACAGGCTAATACACGGGGGCCAAGGCGGCCCGCTGCCCCTGCATACAGTAAGCGGCGGAGGCTTTGTGAGCGAGGGTAGGCGTGTGTATGCGCGCAGAGCAGGAGACGTCCCAGCGCCCCGGCAAGTCTGAAGGACCTTTGTATGATGTGCCCGTCCAGCTTTGGCACAGCGGCCTGCATGCAACTTTCAAGGGCACCTGCTGCAGGTGATCCGCGCCGCCAATGAAGCTGTATGCTCGTGCGACTGGCGCGCACGAGGCATGCCGTACGCCGATGTGGGGCAGGTCCCAGCACACGAGAGTACCGATTGCCATCACTCTGCATCACCCTACAGCTCAACTACCCCACCCCTTCAAGCAATAACACTTTTCGCTGAGGTACCTGTCGCGTGTACGTCCCCTGGTGAACCCAGCCTCGTCCATGTGGAGGGGTCAACCACCGATCCCGGCCTGCCTGCTCGACTACCTACCTCCCATCCGCGCTCGCCTCCCTTCCCCTCTACCTGCAGGTATTGGGAATCGGCCAGGACATCGCCAGCGGCCTGGCCTACCTGCACCCCACCATCGTGCACAGGGACCTCAAGGTGCGCCTGCACGTCCGGACGGGGCATGTGTATTAGGACAGTGTGTCTTCGGATCGGTGGGTTGTGTTACATTTGTAGCCCAGTACTGGTGGTCACCTGTTCGCTTGCATTGGCTGCACGCTGAACCCGCTGCAACACCGCAAACCACACCGACCGTTGCACCACCACCCCAGCCGCCTGCTGCACCCACCCACGCACCCCCAGCAGCCGCCCACCGTTTCTTCCCTCCCCTCCACTGCACGCACACCCCAACCTCCACCCCCATCCACCACCAGGTCCTCCTGTCGCCCAACACCACTCTGGAAGCCCGCAACCTGGTGGTCTACCGCCCCCGCGCCCTCAGCATCGACATGGCTCCGGGCGTGGACATGCTGGCTGTGGTGCCCGGCACCACAGCCTTCGTGGCAATAGTGGACGGCGCAGTGCTGCAGCGCACCTGCCACCCACCCGGGGTCCTGGCCCAGTCGCTAGCCTCGCCCAGCAACCCCCGGCCGAGCGTGGTGCCGGGGCAGCAGCTGGTGGTGGACCGCATCCCGCAGCCCCCCACGTGTATTAACACAACCGACGAGACCGTGCCGGCCATGCGGAGGTGCTGGTTGGCACGTGGCATGCTCATCGACCTGGCGGTGTTCTCTGCCGTACCGGACGAGCTCACGCTGAGGCCGGTGCTGGATAATATGGTGGGCGCGCGCGGGGTGGAGCGGGGAACAAGAACGCAGTAACGCGAGTACGCGGTGGTGGTAGTACCGTAGCAGCAGTAGTAGTAGCAGTAATGGTGGAGGGGGGAGGAGTTGGGGCCAGGAGGACGCACACACGGGGGGAGAGGGGTTACGCGGTAGGACCACTGGCGAACGGGAAGGCGGGGACGGGGCAGGCAGGTCAGGAATGGAAAGAAGGCCAGGGGAACGGGAGATGGAGATGAGGGAAGGAGGATGGATGAGGTGGACGGCGGCACGGCAGGAGAGCTGTTTAAAAATTCAGGAAGGGTCAGGAATGTCGGGGGATGAGGAAACGTGACGTGGTGCCAGGGCCTGAGGACCGACGGAGGTGCACAGGTGATGAGCCCCGCTGCGTTGCGGTCTCAGCCACATGGCACACCGACCGCCCTACCTGCCTGCGCTGGTTAAAGATACCTTTCCCGTACTATGGGTTGACGGGTGTGGCTGACAAAGCGGCTTGTGTCCTGGCCCAGCCATTAACTGTACGACACACTACACACCGGCACCGGCACCGCGAAACACGAGTGCACTACAACTCGTGTCCCACTACTGCCCCTCCATCCGTGCAGCCATGCGTGCTTGATGACGCTTCGTGGTGCGCCCTGCCTTGCAGATTACCATTGTGCGCAACGTCACCTTCCTGTGCCCTCACGTGCAAAGCGCGGAGGGCACCATCGGTTGCTGGTTCAGCACGTTCCCGCGAGGCGGCACGCCCCCGCCTCCAGCACTGGGCAGCAGCGGCGGCAGCAAGGAGCAGGGCGGCACAGCACTAGCAGGGGCCCAGCAGCAGCCCACGCCTCGGACTCTAGGTGGGCAAGGGAGAGATGCTTGGCCTGGTCT
This sequence comes from Chlamydomonas sp. KOR1, assembly GCA_036984285.1. Taxonomy (NCBI): domain Eukaryota; kingdom Viridiplantae; phylum Chlorophyta; class Chlorophyceae; order Chlamydomonadales; family Chlamydomonadaceae; genus Chlamydomonas; species Chlamydomonas sp. KOR1. Next base: position 407,108 of record BQMZ01000159.1, on the reverse strand, counting down.
CGCTGAGGGACGGGAGGGTGATCGGGGGGCCATTCCCGGCCAACCGGCGAACCGGGTCGTCATCCGCGTGCAGCAAACAGTGTAGCTTACCGCAGCGTAAAAATGCTTTGAGGGCACTGGTGCTAACAGGATATGCAGACGCCGGCTGCGACACTGTGACTGCCAGGTAGGCGAGGCGCGCGTGTGCCAATGTGTTGCTTGGGGTCTGGTGTGTGTGCGGTCAACTTACCGTCCCCGCACATGCATCCCTTACCCGTTGCGCCCCTCCCCTTTTTGCACCGACCCCCGGGCGTGTTATCTTCGAGTAGCTCCACGGAGGTCCGGCCTGGGCACGGCCGTTCTTGGCCCCGTTCTTGGAGGTACGTACCTGTCGTTAACTGACGACGTCTGCTGGTCGCGCGCAAAAATAGCGTCCTTCGTTCCACCTCTGACAACCAATCTGGCACATGTGGCCCTTGACCTGACCGCACCCCGCACGCGCGAACGTCGACAATGTAGGCCTGCACGTTTTACCCTCACTCTACCTCAACCCTTAACCAGGTGTGCTAGGTGGAGTCGCAGTGCTTGTAGCTGTGGCCGTGCTCCTGGTGCTGCTGATCCGGCGGCGGCGGGCGCAGCCAGAGGGCAGCGCAGGCAGGTGGGCGCACCTGGAGTGCACGCCTTCCTGCATCGCGCTCCGGAACACGCCCTCACCGGCTTCCTGCTACTTGGATGGGCTCCTGCCCACCACGCGTTGGTCGCTGTCGCTGTTGCGACTTACCGGCAAGCGCGTGTCCACGTGCGCCATCGGCATCAAACTGCACACCCACGTGCGCGGGTGGCATCAATCGTAGATGCAGCCTCCGGCCCGCATGTTGAGGCGTGCTCCCCGCTGCACGGTCGAATGCATGCAGGGAGTCAGACGCACAGGCGCCAAGCAAGGCGGCTCCCGGGGTCGCCGAAGCAGCAGCACCACCGCCTACGACCAGCAGCCACCCGCCGGCCCTGGGGCACCAGGATGGGCTGGGCCTGGGGCCGGGGCAGCGGCGCCTGCAACCAGAGTACTCCCCCGGGAGTCCCTCAATGCCCGTCCGCAAACTTGCGGCCCCTGCGCCAAGAACTGTTGTGACGGAGGAGACGGACACCGATGTCCCAGAACCGCACACCAGCAACGGTAAGGCGCTGCACCGGGCCCAAGCAGGGTGTGCAACCGAAAGAGCCGCAATACTAGCCGCTCATCTGTGCCGCAGGGCGTTGGTGCGAGGGTGCGAGGGTGGTGATGCGGCCTCTCTGCAGTTCTGGTCAGCTGTCGTGCGTGGCATGCACCCGCCCGCCCCCTAAACGGTGTGGCCACACGCTGTGATTCTCAAGTATAAACGTGTCGTTGTATCCTGCTACCCTGCGCTGCGTGCAGAGCTGCCCGAGGCGCCGCAGCCCGTGGTGGTCACCCCGCTGACCCCCTGGCGCCCCGACGTGTCGCTGGGGGTGGACCCGGGCCACGACGTGACGCTGCTGCCGGTGACACGTGGCAAGGGCGTGCACGGCCGGGTGGTGGAGGGGCTGTACCGCGGGCAGCACGTGGCGGTCAAGGTGGTGGCGAATGTGTGGGGCGGCGGCGGCGGCGGTGGAGGGGAGGTGCGGCCAGAGCTGCTCAAGTCCTTTGCACACGGTGGGCGCTTGGGTCGATGGCGCGTGATACGGTTGGAAAGCGGGTGGGCTGGGGTAGATGGCGCGTGATACGGTTGGACTTACAACGAGTGGTCTGTGGTCCACGGGGTTTGTCGATCTGTAGCTGCATGCTGGTTGACGCTGGGGCGGCGCCGTTGGCTGTGTGGTTGCTTGGCGATGAGTAGGGATGTGAATGGTGATAACAACGCATACCGGTACCGGCGCACTGCACCAACAGCTGTCCGTTTCCCGCGTGCAGAGGTGGAGGTGCTGGGGCGCTGCCAGCACCAACGTGGTGCGGCTGCTGGCCGCGTGCATCACCCCGCCGCGGTTGTGCCTGGTGATGGAGCTGATGGAGACATCCCTTGACAGGCTAATACACGGGGGCCAAGGCGGCCCGCTGCCCCTGCATACAGTAAGCGGCGGAGGCTTTGTGAGCGAGGGTAGGCGTGTGTATGCGCGCAGAGCAGGAGACGTCCCAGCGCCCCGGCAAGTCTGAAGGACCTTTGTATGATGTGCCCGTCCAGCTTTGGCACAGCGGCCTGCATGCAACTTTCAAGGGCACCTGCTGCAGGTGATCCGCGCCGCCAATGAAGCTGTATGCTCGTGCGACTGGCGCGCACGAGGCATGCCGTACGCCGATGTGGGGCAGGTCCCAGCACACGAGAGTACCGATTGCCATCACTCTGCATCACCCTACAGCTCAACTACCCCACCCCTTCAAGCAATAACACTTTTCGCTGAGGTACCTGTCGCGTGTACGTCCCCTGGTGAACCCAGCCTCGTCCATGTGGAGGGGTCAACCACCGATCCCGGCCTGCCTGCTCGACTACCTACCTCCCATCCGCGCTCGCCTCCCTTCCCCTCTACCTGCAGGTATTGGGAATCGGCCAGGACATCGCCAGCGGCCTGGCCTACCTGCACCCCACCATCGTGCACAGGGACCTCAAGGTGCGCCTGCACGTCCGGACGGGGCATGTGTATTAGGACAGTGTGTCTTCGGATCGGTGGGTTGTGTTACATTTGTAGCCCAGTACTGGTGGTCACCTGTATACACCCCAGTACCGGTTTAGAAGCACAGCTGTTGTGCTGTTTGAGTTCGTTGCCTCTGAGCACCTTGCATCGCTGTGCACGGACCTTTATGCTTTGCAGCCTTTGCTGCTTTATGGCCGCCTACGGGGCCGCGTACGGTATATATAGTCCTTGACCGCAGCCCCCACAGAAGGGCCGCGCGGTATGCACCCCTCCCTGCCACTTCATCCCTGGGTCGGGTTAATGATGTGCCATATTTACGGCCCAGTACCTGCTGGTGCAATGAACCTACCTGCTGAGGCCTACGTCCCTACCGCTTTTCCACCTTCCCTGCCCCGCAGCCCGCAAACGTGCTCATCAACGGAATGGGGAGCAGCAGACCGGTAGCCAAGATCGCGGTGAGCGCCTGTCGTTGCTTCGTTCATTGCTGCAATGCTGCTGCACCGCACGCTTGCGCACGTGGCACGTGGGATTCCAGTTGTTATTAGCCGTCCGTTCGGACCACAAGGCTCTTACAAATATTTGATACAAAACCCAACCAGGGCATCAATTCCAAGGCGTCGATGCCACCATGTGTCATCGTGTTTCCTCGTCCCATCACAGGACTTTGGGCTGTCCCGCCTGCGGTCCACCGTGGCACCCACCGTCAACCCTGAGGCAGGAACGGTGAGCTGGTCGGTGCGCGTGGGTGTGTCAGGGCTCAGTGCAGTGACCGCCATTATATTCTATCAAACGATCGACGGATACTGTACTGGTACCCTCAGGCACAGGCACGGCAAAACAGGCGTTGAGTGTGACGGCGTGTGTTGTGCATGACGCGGTGCCTGTGACGTGACGCGGTGTGACGCAGCGTTTGAGCCTCGCCGTGCGCAGCGCCGACCGCGTGCACTGACTGCCCCAGCCATTTCCATCCCCTTACGCGCCCCTCAACATACCCTCAGCCGCCCTACACCGCCCCGGAGTGCTTTGATGCCGGCAACAACGCGGTGACCCACATGGCGGTGCGTGGGTGTGGGGGCGGAGCCAGGGACAGGCGCATCCTGGCTGCTCCGGAGATGCGCCCTGTCTGCCACTGGGGCACAAACGTTACAGCATTACACTCTAGCGCATGCTGCACTACTGTTGCCTGCCCCTTTGCCTACCTGCCAGCGAGAGGGTCGGGAAACCCCGTGTCCCTAATGGCCGGGGCAAGCTCTGTCCTCTGAGCGGGATGGGGCTGGGCTCTGGAAGGGGGACCAAAACTGTAAAACCATGCATACCTGCCCGCCTTCCTGTTGTGTGGCTTACCGGTACATGCTCGCAGGACATGTACTCGTTCGGGTGCCTGCTGTACGAGATGTTGTCAGGCTGGTGCGTGTGCTAGCCCCGCATCACTTGCTGCCAATGCGTGCGGGGCACGCTGCCTGCTGCGTACTTCTGTTTGCAAGGGTAGTGGGAGCTGGGGTGGCCGATCATAGCTTTGCGTGCGTTGTCCACCTGGAATGGCATGGCGCACCCTAGACCCGCACAACAACGTCTCCGGCCCCCGTTGACCCCCCCTTGGATCCCTGCAACCTTGCCTTTTCGTGCCTGCCTTCTGCGTGGCGCAGCCGCCCTTGGGCCGGCTGCCACATGGTGGCCATAGCTCACGCCGTGAGCACCCAGGGCCTGAGGCCTCCCCTGCACAACGTGCCCGACGAGCGCTGCCCGCCCGCCCTGAGGCGACTCCTGGCGGCGTGCTGGGAGGCGGACCCGCGGCGGCGGCCGGCGGCGGACGAGGCTGCCAAGCAGCTGGCCCTGGCGAGGCACCAGGTGGGTTAAGCTGCCGTCTGGTAGAGCAGGTGCGAGGCACCAGGTGGGTTAAGCTGCCGTCTGGTAGAGCAGGTGCGAGGCACCAGGTGGGTTAAGCTGCCGTCTGGTGAAGCAGGTGCGAGGCACCAGGTGGGTCAAGCTGCCGTCTGGTGAAGCAGGTGCGACGCACCAGGTGGGTTAAGCTGCCGTCTGGTGAAGCAGGTGCGACGCACCAGGTGGGTCAAGCTGCCGTCTGGTGAAGCAGGTGCGACGCACCAGGTGGGTTAAGCTGCCGTCTGGTGAAGCAGGTGGGATTGGTGGATGTGGCAAGCTGAGTGCGGCTACGTTGCGCGTGGGGTATGGCCAATGCAAGCAGGGGTGTGTGTGGCGCGGCCTTGAAACCCTGCTTCCGCAGCTTACTGCCACTGCCCTGCCACTCAAGCCGAGCGCACCTCACTTGCCACTTTCCACTTGTTCTATCCTTGCGGTCTCGCAAACTACCAGTCCGCATATTGATTGGCTTCGCTGTGTACACCGGCCCGGTACTGAGTACTCACGTCCTGCCTCGCGGTCCCCTCCCCTCGTTGCGGCCTCAGCTATCGGCCGCGCCGTGTCCTGCGGCGCCTGCTGTCCCCGGCCCGAGCGTCTCTAGCCCGCCGCCGCCGCCGCCGCTACCAGTCGCACCACCCTCACGTGCAGCAAAAGCGCCGCCTGGCGTCGCAGCCGCTGCCGCTACGACCGCAACGGGCGGCCAGTGCCCCTTGCAGCCGCCGCCGCCGCCGCCACGTGCGCTACAGGCAATCCAAGCTGACCCACCAACCGTAGCCACCGCCGTCAGCGTCAGCACCATGCGGCTTACCACCGCCCGCCTGCTATCCAGCGGCGTGCTGGAGCGTTTCGGAGGTGCAGGATCGCCCGCAGACCAACCAATGCAGCAGGCACAGCACAGTGGCAGCCACAGCCTGGCGCACACCGACGGGTCGAGCGCCGTTGACTCCGCGGACCTGGCACCGCCAACGCCTTCGTCCCACTCGTCGTCCTCGCTGCTGTAAGACACCGTTTGCATGGGGCATGAAAGAAACCGTGTGCATGCAAGGGGCATGGGAGGGGGGACAAAGTACTAGTAGTGCGAGCGGGAGGTGGTAGTCGTGGGGTGGCGGGGTCTGGGTGCGGCAGAGCGTGGGCGCGGTTGTTGGTGGCTGCTGGTGGCTGGGACTCCCACTGCCGGCGGAGCTCCGGGCAACAGTGTGTCGGTAGCAAAATGCAACCTGAAACATCCGCCGCATTCAGGTCGTGCCGGACGATTGGTCCAGTCTGTTTAGCGATAGTAGGTGCCGTACGGTACAGCAGGGCCACCGGACAGCGGCTGCGTGTGGGTCTGGTGGCACTGACATGGGCATGGTGGCAGTTACGCTGTGTAAGCGGCTTGCCGTGCACAGCACCAAAAGGACAGGCACAGTCCTGCGTATGGTGGGGTGTTGAAACGCTAGCATTAATCAGCAGCAGTTGTGGTTCTGCCGTACGGGGCATATACGCATGACACCATCTGGCCTGGCCTTGACTCGTGTTCTGGCTCAGAGTGCAATCTCCAATCTGTGTGCAGTCCGCGAGAATACACCCTGGACTCTTCAGTATAGGTTCATGTCTTCATGTGTCCTCTTCATACGGGTTGAGACGGATGTCCTCTGCACAAGAGATGAACTGATCTCGCTGCCCTGTGGGTACCAAGTGGAGCGCCCACGCTTCCCATTACCAGGGGAGTCCAACTGTATACTCCCTGGTGTTTACCCGAGTCCTCACGTCGCCCCAGCTGCTGGCGGCTACCGTAGTACGACGGCAGGCACCAACGTGGCATGTGTCTCTTCACCTGTAAGCCTTTCCACAGAAAAAAAAAATATGTGTACCAGTGTGTGCCTTGTATTGCCGCTGGCTGGCTTTGAGTGCAGATTTACGGAACGGTGAGCGGTTCAGAGTTTCGACCTTCATCGGCTGGGTTGAACCAGGCGCCTGATCGAACCAGGCGCATTTTTGGCTAGTTTTCTCCGAAAGTCAAAGGGGCCCATCAAGACACGGGCCCGTGAGGGGGTCCGATCTAGTGAAACGGGGGGGTTTGCGGGGACGGAGCCCCGCCAAACGCAAAATTTTGGCCCCCCCATCCAAAACGTGGGTTCCAGAGAGGCACCTGGGAGCGGTTCACGGTAATGCTGCCTATGCGGTGCTTAGAGGGCGCCGCATGTCTAACGGAGCCTCCCTCAACGGTACGGCATCGTTTTTGACAGTTTTTGCCGTTGTGGCTTGTGGGCAAGCGTACTGGCTGTGGTTGGTAAGCCGTGGACGAGGCCTGACCTGGCCTGACAGGACGTACCGCCATATCCAGCCATCTTGCACCATCCACTTTACATTTGCACGTTGGTAGGACCAGGTAGGACCAACTATGTGCACAAAACATACTGCCCAGCATCTCCGCCTCAGCTTCGGCTGGTTATGTACTCTGAAGGATCTGGCCATTTGCGTTTCCTCAGCACCAGAGACCCTGCTCCACACACCCCGTGAGGAGGGTACGGCATGGGTACCTCCAGCACGCGGGCTCAGCAGGATCACGCTCTCGCCCCAGAACCCCAAAATGTTCTTGCACTCTGAGTACCTCATCCAACTCGTAAGCACGTATTGTTAATTACGTCCGGTAAGCACCCCACCGCAGCTGCTAGCAAAGCTGGATTGCCAGTTTGCCACACACCACGCTACACTGCCAAAGCTGGACAGTGCCGTCCGAACGGTATGCAGGCTTCTGTTGCAACCAATCAAGAAAGCTGTTATGCTACGCTAAATACCGATAGGAACACGAAACCCTGTACACCACCTCGCCGCTCTGCCTGTAAGTCTCACCAAGCCCTACCCTCCCGATCCCGACACGCCCACGCATGCCGCCCCGCTCCCGCTCCCGCCAGTACCCCTACTCGCCCCCGCCGGCCCCTGCTTTCCCACGCACGTCCGCCCGTGCTCCGCCCTCCAGTGCTCCACCTGGCACGCCCTGCCGCAGTACCGCACGCGGCCCCCGCAGCGCCCGCACCCCAGCAGCTGCGGCAGGGGTGACGTGGGTGTCCCGGGCGCAACCGAGCCGCGGAAGGCGTTTGCCTCCCAGGCCACCGACGGCAGCGGCGGCGACACGCACCGTGGGTTAGCGCACAGCGGCAGCAGCGCACGCGCCTGGTCGAGCGGCGCCAGCGGCACCAATGGCCGACCCCACGCGCAGCCTGTTGCATCAGCCGCCAAGCCGGTGTACGGTTCCATGCCTGGCCGGCTTGCGCCAAGCGGCGCCCCGCACAATGCCGCCTGCGTCGTATCCAGAACCTCCGCGTCCGGCCACCTGCCGTTTGCACCGAACAGCCGAATGATTAGCGGTGTAGTCAGCCTGCCGCCGGCGTCACCGCCGCCACTGCCACTTCCGCTTAAGCCATCACCGCCGGTACTGGCACCCGGAGAAGGGCCAAGCAGCTGCGCCCTGACCTCCGCTGCAAAGGCCCCCAGCACCTCCATCACAGCGCGCCGCAGCACCCCTGCCACTGCCTCCGGACACTCCTCCCACCCCAGCGCCGTCTCCAAGCACGTGGCCAGCAGCCCCAGCACCTCCACCTCCCGCAACAGGAACATCCGCCACGCGCCGACTGGGCCCGCCGCCGCTTGCGCTCCGGCGCCACCGCCTTCACGAGCAGCTGCACCAGCAGCGGCGCTCGGACTGGCGGCACTGGTACTGGTACTGGCACCGGCGCCACTGCTGCCTGCATCGTCAGCCGCCGAGTCCGCGCCCTTCGCTTCCTGCCCACGGTGCTGCAGCTGCAGCTGCTGCTGCTTCCTCTCCTCTTCCCTTGCTGCCTCAACCACGTCGCATATAGCGGCCAGTGCTGCGCCCACAGCTGCCTGCATCTGCCCCACATCGCAGCAGGGGACCCCAAGAATGCGTGCCCTTGCCGGCCTGGCGCAGGAGGCGCGACAGAGCCGGCAGCAGGTGCAGGGCGGTCAGCGACATGCCCATGGCGAGCTGCTCCGCAGGGCTCTGCGTGCCGCAGCCAAACCCCAGCCATGGCAGCTGTGCACCTGGGTCCCCACCACGCGCCTTTCCGGCCGTCGGCTTGCCCTCGGCCCCGCTGACGCTTGGTCCCGCCTCTGCATCTGGGCCCGCGCCCTCACCTCTGTCTCCGTTGTTGCCTGCCGCCGCAACCTCCTTGCCCACACTTCTACCACCGCCGCCGCCGCTGTCGCCCGCAGCCCTACCTGCTCCGCCGGTCCCCACACCAGCACTCCGCCTGCCGGCCCCCAGCACGCAGCACGCCAGCGGCAGCAACACGGTCAGCTCCGTCACGACCAACGCCACCCCAACCCCGTTGCCCGCCTGCACCGTCAATGCCCTCTCGTCCAGCGCCCGGGCCAGCGCCACCGCTGTGGCTGCCACGTGCCGTGACGGCGCGAACGCCAGCAGCTCCGTCCACGTGCGCCGCCAGTCGACCCACAGCCATGCACAGGGCTGCCGGGCGCCCTGTGGCCACGTGTCGCCCGTGTCGCTGTCCTTGTGGAACAAGGCGCACTGCACCAGGGGCCCGTGCCACGTTGCGTCCGCCACGTGCTGCAGGAAGCCCGCAGCTAGCGCCGCTGCGGTGTCAGGACTGGGCGTGCTTGGCACACCTGCGTGAGGAGGGAGCGGGGGTGAGGGAGTCGGGTCGTGGGGTCGTATGTTCAGCGCAAGCCGGGTTTCATTGCTGCACAGCCTAACAAGTAATGCGCACAATGGGTAACTGTGCAGCAGCACCGGCTGTAAACAAAGCACTGACACAGGTATCGTAGCCGTACTCGTTACCATCTCGGGTTGGCATAGTTCTGGGTTCATCCGAGGAACACCCCTTACTGGCAACGCGCCCACAGAACAAGCGGCAGGGGGACGCTGACCGAGTACCCACCCGCGAGCCCGCCTCCAGCGAACAGCGGCAGCGGCTCCGCCGCATCTGGGCCCCCGCCGCCGTGACCCAGCCGCCCCACGCGCACGCCGGCCGTCATCGCCGCCAGCGCCGCCCTCCACCACGCTGCCAGCCGCCGCATCCAGTACGGCCACACGCCGCCGCCCCTTCGCAGGGCGGCACGTGACCAGTCGGGCCGCAGCGCCTCGCGGTCGCACCGCAGCGCCGCCACCACCAGCACCTCCGCCTCCTCCCGCTTAAACGACACACCCGGCGGCCCGTACATCACCTCGCCAGGCCTGACCGCACCACCGTTCGCTGCCACCCTCACTCGTTGCGCGTTGTCGGCCTCTGCCTCCGCCGGCAACAGGGCCCGCCCCGCGGACTCCGCGCTCGTCTCGAGCATGTCCATGACCGACAGGGCGCCGTACAGCAGCCGTACGCACAGCACGTGTGTGGCCAGGCGGCCGGGCACGTGGACGCCCTGCAGCCCCGCCGCCACCTCCGAATCGGTAGTAACTGTGCTCCTTGAACCCTCCGCCTGCAAGGCTTTGCGACACTTCTCCAGCGCGGCCGTCATACGCGCATCCCCCTCCCCGCCTGCCCGAATCCTCTCCACCGCCGACTCCAACACCTCCTCATACCACTTGGTCTCCTCCTCTACAAGCAACCTGGCCAGCACATCGGGATCCAGCACCACCTTGCAGCCCCTGCCACAGCTCCACCACGGCCGCTCCACCACCCCGGCATCCGCGGACGTCCCAGGACCCCCACCGCCCTCCCGGCGGCCCTCTTCCCCACCGCCTCCAACCGCCCCCTGCTGCTCCTCCGCCTCCCGTCCCTGGCTCCCCCGCACCGCGGTCCCCTCCATCGCGCATTTTCCGAAGCACTCCCCTGCCGCCGCCCGCCGGCCCGCCTCCGCCCAGCTATCCAGAGCCACCAGGACCAGCGACACGTCCACAGCCGGCCGGCTGTGCCGGTCTCCCCCGTTCACCACCATGCCGCTTGTGTTGAACAGCGGCAGGCACGGCGCCCCCTCCGGCAGCCCGCACGTGCCCGCCCTGTCCAACGCATGGCACGTGGCGACCACGTGGCCGCTCAGCAGGACCTGTAGCGGCCCCGAGTCTTGCCAGGGGCGCAGCAGCTGGGCGGAGCAGTCGAGCCCTAGGTTGCGGAGCGCCTGCGAGCAGCTGGCCAGCGCGCCCGTGCACTTGAAGCGCACCCAGTCGGACATGGACTCGGGCGGCCGGGCGGACGCCAGCATGACCAGCAACCGGCTCCAGTGCTCCAGCAGGCCGCTGGAATGCAGCTGGGACTGGAGCTCTGCGGACAGGGAGGTGGTGGTTGCGGGGCTGCCGCTGCTGCGGTTGCTGCCCCTGCTGTTGGCGTCCTGGTGGTGCCCTTCTGCTCCGGCCTGCTTGCCCCCGCTGTCGCCGCCGCCGCCGCCGCTGCCGCCGCTGCTGCTAGCCGGAGCTGCGTGCCTGTGCACCTGGGCGATGGCCTCGAGCAGTTCTGCCACCGAGCCCGCAATCATCAGCATCCGGTGCATCATCGCATCGTCCATGGGAGCGTTCGGCTCCTGCTTCACGTCTGGTATGCAGGCTTCCATCATCTTAGACCGGGTGGCAGCCAAACTCTCTCGAATGATATCGGACTCTTGCAGCCACCTGCAGAACGGCCACAGCTGCACGGTGGAGCAGCTCAGGAGCTTGGAAATGCGCTGCAGCGTTCCGGAACGCAGCACCGCCAGCAGGACGGTCCGCAGTGTAGCCTGCGCGGCCGGCAGCGCCTGCTCGCGGGACTTGACAGTGCCCCGCTGCTGCATATCTTGTAGCAGCAGTTGCTGGGTCTGCGCCAGTACCTCCTCATTCTGTTGCTTGCTGAGCCCTGGCCGCGGCTGTTTGCACACGGCCGCGCACGTGTCGCTCAGCGACCGGCTGAGTGACTCGTATAACTTGGACGCCCCCTTGCACTTTGAGGCCCTTCCGCTTGCCAGGTGGAAGGCCGTGATAATGGCAGCTGCGTTCTTGCCCTCCGTTGCCAACCAAAGTAAAGACGTCGCTCCGGCAGTCTTCTTGACCACATCCATTTGTGCGGACGCGCGTTCCCAAACGTTATCGTGAATTTTCACGTCCCCGTGCTGCTGATAAGCTGCCAGCAGCCGCTGTCCTTGCGCCGTCAGCTCCGCAATGGCAGCGCGTGCGGCATTCTGCTCACGCTGCAGGCGAAGCCGAGAGCCTATATCAGACATGATCGTGCGTTCTTGTCTGCGGCCTGGTGTATCAAACTTGCATTCTCTTGTAGTTGTTACCGAGACGGCCCAAATGTTTTGGCCCAAGCGTCTTAACGCTTGTCGATTTTCGATGACACCTAGTTGTCTATATAAAACTGCCGGATAAGCATGCCACTTGCACTCCAACGGACTTCATCCTACACCAGCACTATGTACGGCAGCAGACTGACCGCCCGCCTGTCTGGCAAATACTACCGGTGCAGGGCTTGCAGTTCGCGAAGGATACCTGAAGGATACAGCGACATGCAAATAGCCCCTAATTGTGTTAGGGCGCAGGCGGCAGGTGCGGGTTACAGCGCAGCAGCTCCAGCCACCTCCCTAGCCAGGCTGAGTCACGGCAGGTGCAGGGCTGGTCAGGTGCTGGTCCCCTGTTGGGACATGCCAGTGGTACTCTCACGTCAACAAGCAGACTTGCCATATACAGAGGCCATCTACTTGTCTCCTCACACGCCAAATCAAGCCCACGTGGCAGTGAAGTGCTCCCAATAAGCGCACACGGCCTGTGACTTGCAGACCATAAGAACTTGAGGCCGCCCAGCGCACGCACGCATTCCATACGCTACTCCGTAACTTCCCCGGTGTACAGCAACCTGTTTGGAGTGTTCGGCAGCATGCGCTTGTCTCGTATGGCGTCCCTGGTTGCGCTGTCCACGAGCGCCGAAGCCACCTGCGCTGGGGTGGCATCCGGGTGAGCCTGCCCGCCCAGGGGCCGCAGGGGCAGACGGGACGGACAACAGGATGTCAGGATCAGTAACACATGGGGGAAAACGGGAATGGAGATACGGTTGTGGGGCCTCGGCTGGCTTGAGGCGGCAAGCAGGCATCCTGCCTGCTTTGGCGACTGCCACAGCGCGGGAACAACTGTGCATCTACGCAACGTGCTCAAGAGTACAGTTGGTCTTGGCAGGTCCTAACGCACAGGGTTACCTGATCAGGACGTGCAGTAAACATGAACAAAGCGCATGCACCGTTCCACAGGGGTAGCAACAATCCTGCAAGGGTCACACATGGCCCCAACCAATTCATGCCGTACACGCGCACCGCCGTACCTCGAGGTACAGCGCGGCTGCGCCCGCCACTGCCGGTACGGCCATGCTGGTGCCGGACGCCCAGGTGTACGACGAGTTGGTCACCTTGGTGCACCGAGCTGCGCACACGAAACCCAAAGCGCCGTCAACGCTTGCACCAGGCCAGACCTCAAGCAGCTACAACCCAGCAGCTTATCCAACAGCTCACCCTTGGGGGCACCAGGGGGCACCATGAAGGCATTTACCAGAACGCATAAGTACGTTGTTCTGCTTATTTACCACCGCTGCAATGCGCACAATGGCTCCAACGGGGCAGCTTGTAGGGGTGCTCGCTGGCACGCGTTACCTACACACCTGCGCCGGCGCATGCCCCGAAGATCTCCACCCCTGGGGCGAAGATGTCGACGCAGGCCCCCGTGTTGGCCCAGCTGTACATGGTGTCGGACGCGGGGCTGCGGGCGCACACATGTACGGCACGTGGCACTTGGACTGTAGCACACGGCACACGTCGTACTGAAGGACACGTGGCTGGTAACCCAGAGCGATTGTCCGTTGGCGAGCTTGGTAAAGCAGCAGCTGCAACGAGCAAGCAGGACAGCAGCAACACATTCACTGGCCTGGCTGGGCGCAACGATTTTGGTCATAAAGGATACGCTACTGCGGACGGCCAACGACTACGAGAGAGTGCACGCATGGCAAGGCAGTGTTGCAAGCCGTGTGCGTTACCGTAACGCACACTGTGGTTGCCGAACCTGCCGGTGGTGGTGTTGCGGGCGCTGGAGGTGAACTTGGACTCGAGGTTGGAGGCAGCGACGGTGAGCACCTGGGGAACATACGGCACAGCGTTCCGTGGATCTATTGAGGGGCCAGAAGCAGGGACAGGGGCAGGCCATACTACTGCAGGTGGTGGAAGCAGAACCCACAGGCAAGGCGGCCAGAGGCACGGGCCAGGGGTTGACCAACTGACCGTACGAACGGCATGCTGATGGGCATGACCCCGATCACCGGCGGGACCACCGGAGGTAGGGCGCGCAGTGTGCGATCATAAGTGTGGCACGCCAGGCAGTGCACAGTTGCATGGCAAATCGTGCGCGACGCCTGTCCGGCAGACGTCTGTCCGCAGTGGGGTACAACGAGGTACTTCAAGCCCAACGTGCCCCTGCCCCTGCCCCGTGCCCCTGCTCGCGCTGCGCACTGCAATGCCATTCTGCACCGTGGGCCTACTACGCCTCCAGCTGCCGCCATGCGCTCATGCACCTACGGTATTCCCGCTGCCGCACCTCGGGCACGTTGGCCGGCACAATGCCGCAGCTGTCTGTGGCTGCGTTGCCTGCCGCCACCACCACTGCCACGCCGTGCTCCGTCGACAGCGCCCGCACCGCCCGTGCCAGCGCCTCCGACCAGCTGCCTGCATACCGCAGGAAGCACAGAATTCTCAGGCCACTGTATCGGTGTACCTTACACGGCGTGCTACGCTCAAAGGCTACTCCAACATGTGTAGCGCATGCAGGAAGCACCGGGTGCACAGAGCACTTTTTCGGTGTACCGTACCGTACCTTTCACGGCCAGCTACGCTCACAGCCACGCCCAAGTGACGCTGCAGAGCATGTAAAGAGCAGATGCTAAGACTGTACTTGCGTCCGTAAGGCTTCAGTGACAACCGTTACTTGCCCGCTCACCCTGCGTCACGCATGCAGCTGCAGTCAAAGGAACGCAAAGAGCTGATGTGCCAACCAGCCGGCATCGCTACGTCTGGTGCTTGGCCCCTCAGCCCTCACCCTCCGGCACTCCCAGTGACATCATGGCCACCGCGGGCTTGCGCGCGTTGCGGGCCACCCACTCCAGGCCTGCACACCAAGAAGATAAGGCAGGGCGCCAAAGTCCGCAGCGGTGGCACAGCTTGGTGGAAGTGCATGTGCCGTATAGCGCATGGCGTCGGCATGCTCGTATCTGTTCACTATGCGTTCCCGATAGCAGTGCGCATGGGTGGCTCCTGTTCCACACACCACACTCCACTGCAGAGTGTCCATGCTTCGGCAGGCATCGCCGCACAGCAGCTGGGAGGACCCTGGCAAGACCAGCGTGAGCGCCACCGCTGCACCAGCTCCCCCACGCAACAGCAGCCGCTGTGTCGCTCGTCGTTGTCAGTACCCACCAGCCTCCGCAACAACTACAGGTAAGGAGTAACCATGGGACGAGTGCAGGTACGCAACTTTGTAACCATCACTCCTCTCTCCCACCTGCCACTGTGTCGCTGATGGCCCCCGTGCCGTGGCAGTCCAGCACGCGCACAGCCACCAGGCGCGACCCACGGGCCACCCCCACGCTGCGGCCCACCGCCGTGCTGGCCACGTGGCTGCCGTGCCCGTCGCAGTCCGACGCGTCCGCGTCGCCGTCCACAAAGTCATACCTGCCGCGTCCGGAAACGAGCACCGTACGGCACAAACATGATGTCTGGTGCGGATCTCCACACGTCAAAACGCAAGCAGCGACGCTGCCGAGTGATGCTATCGCTAGGGTAGGCAGGTGCAGGTTTGCAGCGACGACGCGTTGAGGCTGCTGCCACGTGCCAGTGCGACAGACGACGCACCCGTGTTCCGCCCTGCCCTCCTCGCTCCCACCGCCACCGCCGCCGCCACGCAGCTCCGTTGGCGTGTCAGGCCAGTACTGGAACTCCTCGTGGCCACGTGCCACGCCCGAGTCAAGCGCGTAGATGGTCACGCCTAGACCTGGAGGTCGCGAGGTGGGTAAGTTCTGTTGATAAAATTGCAAATGGTAAACACTTCGCTGTCGTGGATGCCGCGGTAAGGGGTTGCGCTACGCCAATGGGAATAGTCCGTAGCGTCGACACTAGCAAGCATAGCTCATTGTGGCATACCCTTCCTGCCCAGCTCACGTGCAAAGCGGTAGGACCTCATTTCACCTTCTCAGCTTGGCATAGCACCACCCATAGCCCGAGGTCCCCCAGCGCACCGTGAGTTGGTGCACTGGAAACGCACGTAATCGGCTGCCCCAACATGCTGTACATCGCAGCATGTCCCCAACCCAGCCCAGCAACCTTCATCTGGAGCACCAGCCCGCAGGCCTTCCGTGACCGCCAACCCACGTGCCGTCCAGCCAGCGGCAACCTGCGCCGGACCACCCTGTCCGGGTGCACATGGCGCCACCGTGCTCAACCCTACTCCACCCTACAACATCACATACCGGTACCTACTTTTGTCCCTGTGTGACGGTAGCATGGTACGGACACAACCCAGCCACAGCCGCACACCCCACGCCCTGCACCCCGCCGTACCTGTCCCGCTGGCCCTGCGCGACCCGAACTCGTACTTGCCGTCCAGCGGCAGCCCCCGCTGGTCCAGGCGGTCCAGGTTCCACAGCGCCACGTCAAGCGGGTCGGCCTTGGGCCCCGCAGCAAACAGCACCGCGCCGCCGGAGGCGGAGGCGTGCTGCGACACATCCACGTGCGCGGGGTCTGGAGGGCGGGGAGCGCATGGGGGTGAGGTGTGGGGCCAGGGGGGGGGGGAGTTACATCAGAGTTGGGTCAGGGTGCGGTCGCGGTGGGGCAGGGTGGCGGGGAGGTGTGGTAAGTCGTGTATGCGAGGGATCTGGCGAGGAGGACGGGGCGCAACCAGTGGGGCAGGGTGCGCGGCGGACCGTGGCGCTTCACCCGCGTAGGTGGGCACATGTCCGCAGGAGGGGACCAGGGCGGTGGGGACTGCACGGTGTGCTGAGAGGTCTGACGTGGGGATTGGCCCCGCCCCGTGCCCCGCCCCCTCGCACGGCACAGCGCACCTGGCGGGCTGTCTGGAGGGCGGGCACTCTGCTGCACCATGCTGGCGCTCTGGCCCATCTGCTGCAGCAATAAACCAGGCACTGACACATTTCCTCCCTGCCCTGCTGCTCCTGGCACGCCTGCTTCGGCCCCTGTTGCGGCTACGTATGCTGCTGCGTCCGCCGCCCCCAAGGCCCTGGCTGCTGCCACCGCCGCCGCCGCCGCCAGCCGCTGCTGCGCCGCCAGTCCCAGCGCCAGCAGCCCAGGCAGCCGCGCCGCGGGCACTGAGTCCGGGGCTCCTGCGAGAGGCACGTCCACGCTTTTCTGTACGGTCACTAAGGACGTGTAGACGCGATCTAAGCGCGTACAGTAACAGCACGTGGCACCGTGCCTTGTGCCGGGGAGCTGTGCCGCGGGTACCGAGTCGGGGACATTGGTGGAAAGTGCGTAGACGCAAGCGCTCTGATGGATGGCTATGCAAAAGCTAAGCCGTATGCCTAGCTTAGGTTCGTGACGTCTGGTTGTCCCAGTGTCGGCAGTCAAAGGTGTACCGAACTCAGGAGGGCCATTGCCCATTTGGTGGCAGTAGAGTGCAATGCTCCCAGCAGTGCCCATGGCCGGCCAACGTGGTTTCCCCGCATTGATGGGAGCGCGTTTGGACTAAGTAAATGCGGTGCGTGCAGCTATCTCAAAGAGGGCAAACGGATACCAGTGGGACCCACCGTCGACGGGATACCGCTTCAGAACTGCGCCATCAGGTGCCACGCCGCCGTCGGCCAGCGGTGGCCGCCCTCCCGCGCCTTCATCCGCCCCGCCGTCCCCCTCCTCGGGCTGCTGCTGCTGTCCGTCCTGCTGCTGCATCCGGTGCTGCTGCTCCCTCGCCATCAGTTGACCCATCGCGCCTTCCGCCTTGCGCACCTGAGTAGTGGGAGTTGCGCACCAGGAGGTACAAGCGGGGGGGGGCGGGCTCAGGGCGAGCGAGCGCAGCCGCATCGCATTGAGCGTGCATTCGGTCTGCAGTGGGGACCGACAGCGCCCGTGATGGGTTGCAAATGACGTGTCCCGGCACGTAGCCTGCGGAACAGGGCAAAAAGGCAGCAAGTAAGAGGAAGCCCTGCACACGGGGCTCCGCACAGCGTATAGTGCACGTGGCCCGTACCCATTGCCCATCCCAACACTATCGCCCAACACTATCGCCAAGGGTTCTTGTGGTTCCGCAGCGGGCGTGTCGTCGCTGGGCCCCCAGAAGCGGGACTTTGGCCAAGGCTGGGCTCCATCCAGTACACAAGCTCGTGCCACGCCCCCCAGTAAGTGCGGCTCTCGACCATCCTCCGGCATGCGCTCGCCCCTAGACGGACCCGCATGCGCTACAATCCTCTCCTGTTGTACAATAGAGCAGTGGGGGTGATTTCCTGCACACATTTGACTTTTCCATCACTCCCTACCTTACCTGCCCGTCCTTCTCCACCGCTACCAGGTCCCCTCCCAGCAGCCCCCGGAGGCACGCCACGTCCTCTGCGCTGAAGCGGCCGGCAACGCCTGCGCGTGCACAGGATCACGAGGTCGTTTGCCCTTGTTGACAGGTAGATATTGGTGCTACGGCTCTCGCACAGGGTTTACACTGTGAGCTGTCCTGCCGGCCCTACATGTGTACGCCGGCCAGCGCCGGCACGCTTGCCTGCCACCTCCCATCCAGCAGGGGCCGGGTATACACGCAGACACAGGTGCTGGAATCTGCAGGAGCCTCCAACGCGCTTATGATGCAGCTTACCGTACAGTAGTTGTTCGTAGATGTAGACGCACTTGCCTCCCAGCTGGCTGGCGCACGACGGTGGGCCCCAGCGCAGGCTGCCTGCAGCGGTGCCGATGCTGCCCCCGTTGCCGCCTCCTGGCGACGCACGCCGTACTCGCACATAAGAGCTTAGCGCGCTCGTCAGCTGGTCGAACATACCCGCGGCAGTGACGGCAATGTAGTGAGTCTGTGTGGGTGCCTGTTCCCGTGCTGTCGCTGTCGTGGCTGACACTGGCTGCGTCCCGCACAGTTGCCGTACGCGCTCCAGCGCCCGCCTTCCCTGCATGTCCATGGAAGGCGCAAGTAGCTGCTCTGTTGCCTTCACACAGTGCCATTCTGTAGAGCGGCCGCCGCATATATGCCACAAAAATGGCGACGGTCAGGATGTGTTGGGCGCCATACGGACCACACGGACCACCAACCCTGCCTGGCAGCTGACGAATAGCGTGTGTCTTACCTGGACTATGACAATGTGGACCTTGTCACAAGATTGTAATCCCTGTGATCCCAGTGTACCGTCCTTCCTCTGGGCTGTAGACGTGGCGCTACGGTCGAGCCTTGCCCCCATGTCGGACGGCTGGCTGTTGCCTGGGGTGTCTGTGGTGCTATGGTGCATTGGGCGGCCCGGCTGGGCAACCGTTGCCCTGAGCTCCAGCCTCAGCTGCTGCTGCTGTCTCTGCGCTGCGCCCGCTGTGACAGTGAAAAATGTACCATGTACCAATATCGTCGCGAAGAAGAATTGGAAGGCACGTGCCGTGATGGGCATTTGTACACTCACGGCCGAAGCTCAATGCTCACAGGGTATCGTGGTCGCGCATGGAACGGCTAGCAGGCCTGTCGTATTGCCTACTACGGCGCTGCTGCAATATGTATGTGGGTCGATGGCCCTTGGACCCAGGTGGCGGTCGGCTGTTGCTGGCACTGTTGACGGTGGGTCGGTGGGTCGCCCGTTGATGGGCGTCCATCAGGGTCCACCCTGCAGCAGGTGCACGTACACGACATATACTCATTCGTAGACATTGTCAAAGTTGCGGTTACGTTCTGTCGAGCAAGCACAGAAGGTACAGAAGTCTCGGTTGCTCGCCCCTTGACGCCGACCCATGGGCCCATGGGCGGGACACCTCGCGTCCTACAAGGGGCCCGCGTTCCGCTGCACCCCAGGGCTGCACCCGCGTGCGTTGCCCTGGCCTCTGCAACCTGCTCTCGCAATTGCCCAAGCATGTAGCCGTCGATGGAGACGGTTTAACGTGATGTACAGACGCAGCTGACTCAGTGTCATACTGCTGCATCTGTTAGCCCTGGCTAGAAGATGCGGTGCCATGGTCGTTTGCAGCTGTCAGTGGAGCGCGGTGAGCGAGGACGCAGTCGTGTCTATTTGCTCGGCACAGAATTAAATGTGTTTGTTTGGCATGGAATTAGATATAGTCTGAAGCAGATTACCAATTGAGCTATGCCTATGGGGGATCAGACGAGTTGCGCGAGTTGGCGGAGCTCCGGAACCCCAGACACAAAACATTACGCCGCGTCAAAGCTTCTATTACACTGTGCGCTTAATTTCATGCAGGAAATGTGCGATCATACAAACAAGGTTTTTGCTGAACGATCTCGCCCGCAAAGTCAGTACCTGCGAAAGCCGGCAGGTGTAGCAAACACAGACAGCTCACCATAACAATTACATCCCAACGGCAGACGCACAACGCATACGCGGCTTGGACCACGGCCCGCCGACTTGGCAGGTGTGACGCTTGCTGGGGGCCGGGGTGCAAGGTAGGCCAGAGGAAGTGCTGGTGCCAGGCTGCAGCTGAGACCGAGGGAGGCAACCGGTGTGCGTGCGTAGGCTGGCATGACACTTTTGGGTGGGTGGGTGTCGCTGGCTTGTAGCAACACCGGCTGCACCCAAGCAGCAAGCCGTCGTCATAGCACGGCCGAGCAACATCAGATCCCTGCCCCCCCATTGCGCTCGTGGCGCTTACCCTCCTGTTTCCGCTTCATTGCATGTAGGCACTGCGATTTCGATGGTGGCTGGTGAAGGGCAGCCGTCGAACGTAGTGACGTGCGGCTGGCTCAGCCGAGCGCGGCTGGAGGGAGGATGGTGGCACGGCAGCCCCGAGCCTCTCCCCTTGCCTACACGCAACACGTGCCGCGGGTGACGTACCTACCTGTGCCACCTGCCTGCGTTACCATGGGCAACGGCGACGGCGCGGCCAGCAGCCGTGGGCACGGCAACCACGTGTTCAGCTTGGCGTGCTTGCGAGGTGAGCTGCTGCGTGGGGAAAGGGAACAGATACCCAGGCTGAAAATGGGGTGGGGCAGGGGGTAGGAAGTTCACTAAATGACCCCATGCCTCAAATATATAGTATTCATTGTAAGGATTCAGAATCTGTTTTCAAAATCCGTACTGTCGTACAATTCATGGCATTTTTTCCGGTTCATTTTGAGCACGTTTTGGGGAGTGTACGGCACATGGAAGCTTCATGCCGTACTGTACGACTGTACGGCAGGGGTGGGGTGGTCCCTTTGGGGGTCACCTTCCCGTAAGTAGGCATGGGGGCCGGAACCGAACTTCTACCCTGGGTGGGGGTACGCTTATGCACGAGGAAACCGTGCAGTAGGCCAGGGAAGCACGGGAACGCTGGAGGGTTGGGGGTGAGGCGTGCGAAGGTCAGGCCGCCAGGCACGCACACAGCATGCGCATGTGTGGCCTCGCGTTGAAGGAACATAAGGGGAACGGACGGGGCAGGGCCAGTGTAAGATTCGCGCCTGGCAGATTGGTGATCGCTTCGCTTGGTCAGGGTGGGGTTTGGTGCGCCTATATGGGGCCTGCTGCGTGTTAGGCCAAGCGGGTCACCTGTGGTAGCGGACGCTCTGCGTGGGATGGCCGGTTCAAGTTCGTGCCCCACCCTGCCGACCGGAGCAGGAGCTTGGGACTAGGAGCTGTGGGATCCGCAACCTCTTGACGGAGGTGTTGCGCAGAGCATGCGGCGCCGTGCGTTGGCGGGTGCTACGGTTCGCTCGTGGGGGCTAGGCTGCCGCGTCCCAGCCTGCCGAGGTGTGCAATGGTGCAGTGCAAAGAGTGAGGTGAGTCAACAGCCTGCACCTTCGCCTCGAGGAAGACGACAGAGACTCGTGCAGATCAAGACTGCAGCTCGTAGGATTAATTCTCACTTATTTGTTGATTCTTAGTAAGCAAGCTTGTTTGTAGGCATGGACTTGCCATAGCGGTGTACACACTATTGGGTCTTCTTAGCGCGTGGCAAGCCCGACAGCACGTCGGGCGTCCTTGCCAAAGAGTGTGGAATCTGCACGCTCTCGTAACCGCCATGATGGCGGTTCAAAACAATGCGCGGCTGGAAAAGGTTTCACGTATTGATGTTGAGGCCGGTCACACAAGACACTGGAACCAGTCGTGTCTAGTACCTGTCACCTCCGTCGCAGAGCCTCGAAGCCCCACCCCCACGCCTAGAAACGCCGTCCGTCCTGCGGGTGGCTCGCGCGGGCCCAAGCACCGAATCAGTACCACATAACCCTCCTCGCCTTGGTTGCCTTTATTCACAACAAGACACAGCGCTCACTGCATCGCCGGGTGCAACAGACATATACATATCATACGGCTTGTTCGTTACTCGTCACAAGCACACTTCGTGTACCCAGCGGGCAGGCAGCAATAATGTCGCGTTCTTTTCGCTGCTACTTGTGCTGCTCGCCAGCTTGGCGTCTGTCCCAGGTGAGTGGCAGGGAGGCCTTCTGCTGTCTGAGTACCGTACGGTGCGCACACAGGCGGGCGGGCGTGGGTCGCCTGCGCTCAGGGCCCGCAGCGCCGCCGCATCTTCCCCTTGCTGCCATCGCAACACCAACACCCTGCCTCACCGAAAGTCTTCCGTTGCCTTGGGTAACCATATTGCTATGGAACGAAGCATGATCATTGGCAGCGCTTCATTCCCTGCCTGCTCGTCACAACCACGACGCGCTCCCTCAATGCCCCACCGCCCTGCCCGCCTTGATCCGTGCTCTCCCCTTCCTGCCTCCAGCCCTGTGCCAGCTTTGCCACACCACCGTCCCGCCCACGGCCCTGTCGCCCTCCTCGCTGGCCCCCGACGTGCTGCACCTGGAGGCCTGCTCCAGCCCCAGCTGCGTGGTACTGGCCAGCTCCCTGGCCATCAACCCCACCGCCGCCCCGCAGCTGTACCCGCTGCTGGGGGCGTGGAGGGACTCCAAGGAGGGGCAGCCGGTCGCCACCATCGGCCTCAAGCACCGCGCCGTGTCCTTTGACACGAGTGAGTGGGAGTACTGCTTGTGCTGCCGGGTGTCATACCGTTGCCGTACTTGCCGCTGGCGCCGTTCACGTGCTTTCATGTGCAACTATAAAGTGTAGCGCCAACTATGCAGCTGCGGGCGGGATGTTGTCAGACTAGCACACACACGTGCACGGTCCTCTATCGGCGGTGTTGCACCTGCACCTGTAAGCTAGCTCCCGCTCAGCGCTCGTGCATCCGCTGTGCTGCTGCCTGCAGGGGACCCCTACGACTGCACGTACGAGACGGAGGGCGGCACCGCCGATGGTGGGCGCTACTGCCCCAACGGCTACATTGGCTTCCACGGCTCCTGCGGCGGCTACTTCCAGGACGACCTGACGGTCAGCTCCTCGGGCAGCACCAACCCCTGGGCCCCCGCCACCGACCCCAAGGCTCCCTTCTCCATCGTCCTCATCAGCCGCCCAACCGACAAGGGGCCCGGCACCTGGGGCGCCGACTGCAGCAAGTGGCCCCAGCAGACCTTCTTCACCACATCCCGCGACAAGGACGACATTGAGGACGAGATCCTGTGGAAGACCAGGGACATTGTCCTGTGGTCCAGCAAGACCCAGCACGCCCTGAACCTGAGATATGGTGTTGAGGTCCCCTGGTGAGTGGGCTGTGCGGCGGTGCACGCATACCGGTAGCTGGCAGCTACCGAGTGCTTCTCGGTCCAGCCGCAACCAGTGTGATGGTGAAAGGCCACTCCACTGCACAGTCCTGCGGGGCGGGTACACGATGCAAGGGGTAGGGTACCTACCTTTGCCTGGAATGGCTGGTCGGTACAAAGCCAGACAGGCCTTGCATGCAAAGGGCCGCTGCCAAAGGACGGCCCTGCCTGCTCTCATGCACAAGCTGGAAGGCGGCACGTGCGTGTGTGCTTCTTTCAGGACGGAAAGGCATCCGCTGACACTGGCGCGAACTCACACGTGTCCCCGCTTGCCCGCAGCCCCGCCCTGAACAAGTGGCGCATGGAGGTGCTCACGCGCTCGGTCAGCGGCACCGTCTTCTTCTACACCCGCTACACGGAGGGCGAGGAGCCCGTGCTCCGCAGCTTCGCAGGCCGGCAGCCCGTCACGCTGGGGGCGGACCAGCTGATCCTCGGTGTTGACAAGTGAGTAGCTCGCAGCAAGTGCGTGGCTCATGGCAACGTGCGTGCCTGAATTTGGCAGTCTGTGGTGCCGAGACAGGCATGGCAGAGAAAGGGACAGAGAATCTTGCCGCTGTAGCTAGTGAACCGCGGCTTCTTTGGCTCCAGCCCCATTCCAACTGACAACCCACGCACGCACCCATCCAACCGACAACCGACCCATGCACAACCCCTAACACGTGCGCTGCGACGGCTGCAGGCGCCAGCTGGACCTGGGCTATGACGGGGAGTACCTCAACGGCGACATTGCCGTGCTGTCCGTGTACAACCGCGCACTGAGCTTCCAGGACGAGTGGCTGCTGGCCAAGGCCTACAGCTGCCGCTTCAACTTGCTACGAGGTAGCTAGTCACTGTGCATGTGGGCCACGTACGGTAGCTGCCGCATAGCTCGTTGGAATTAGCGTCGACTAACTTGGAGCACGTTCGCTTCAGGTCTGGCCTTGGCACAAGCTGCGCTTCCAGCAGCGTAGGAAAAGTAGTGTACGCACCCGCACGCGTGCTTCTCATCATCTGCAGTGTGCCCAAGGCAGCTGCTCCCTTACCCCCCACACATATGCCCTGCACCCTCCGACCTGCAGAGTGTGCCTCCGTGGACGGCTACACCGTAGTTGCCGCCAACCTGGACCACAAGGG
Organism: Chlamydomonas sp. KOR1; assembly: GCA_036984285.1. Classification (NCBI taxonomy): domain Eukaryota; kingdom Viridiplantae; phylum Chlorophyta; class Chlorophyceae; order Chlamydomonadales; family Chlamydomonadaceae; genus Chlamydomonas; species Chlamydomonas sp. KOR1. Next base: position 382,747 of record BQMZ01000159.1, on the reverse strand, counting down.
GGGCGACCTGGCGCCGGGCTGCACCAGCTTCGACTCCACCGCCTACCATGACATCGCCAACCAGGGCGCTGCGTTGTGCACGGGCAGCAGCAACTGCGCGGGCTTCACCACCTTCCAGTGGGGCGGCCAGTCGTGGGCCTGCCCCAAGGCCGCCCTCAGCCGCAAGCTGGTGGCCCAACCGCAGGACATGCAGTTCTGCCTGTACAAGAAGAACACGTAGTCTGCGCACGAGTCCTATTAGTGCGTAGCGCTCATCACTGTATCCATTTAACTTGCGCCATTGATTTGAAATATAGGTGTGGTAGCTGTACGTGGTGCTCTTTCCACGCACGGCGCATGGTATGTTACCACGTGTACAGGTTTCACAACTGTCATGAGTGAGCCAAGATCCCAAGAACCACTGATTGCATTCATCGTAGCTCCCTGCTTGATTTCTCAGGGAACCTCCTGTTCATCGTTTAGGTGCACCTAATATGGCTCCTGCACTCACTGTTGCGCAATATTGCACCGCGGGCGGCTTAGCACGACTTGGGGCACTGGCCTGGCGAGGTTGGTTACCCCGTTGCGTCGCTAGGAGCCGACATGGAGCGCATTAGGCCATCTGGAGGTGGTTGGCTCAGGGGAGCTCTTCATGGGGTGGCTTGCTGACATGCATGTGGCCGCTGCTTGCTTGCCGTAGCAACACTACTGGTGGTACAAGTGGCACATGGAACGTGTGCTCGGCAACAACCTGCTCCCACGTATCCGTTTGCCCTGTAATTGTTCATCCGTCAATCATTCACTTGTGTTTGTGCTAAGGGACAGATTGGCTGGTGGTATGCAGGGCCGGTTGCCGCTTGCCGGCAGGTGCCGCTGGGGCCAGAGGGCGGGAGAAGGCTGGAGGGCCTCCCAACGGGCGGGTACCGGTAGAAGCAGGGGAGTCTCTTGACCTCATCCTGACTCCTGGCCCACATCTCATTCCTGCAAGCAGCTGGGCCGGTGGCTTTGACTTCGACCTTGCAGCCTGTCATGTTGCATGTGATGACGCTCTACGACCAAACGAGGGCAGCATCCAAAGCACCCCCACGATCAGGGGAGCTCCCCTGCCCACGATGGGCCCCACAGCCTGCCCGGCGTTATGAGTGATGGTGCACATGCCCTGCTCGCTCTTAGTATTCAGATCACATCCTAACGACAGTATCAGCTGATCCACGCTGTAGCCATACGCTGCCTGTCATGCCTGGTCACGCCCCTCGGCCCCGCCGCGCTGAGCATGTCGTTGGCAGCGCTAGTTTGCATGCGCCAGCATACCAACCGTAGACTACAAGCCGTTTTTGGGCATTGAATGTCCTAGAAAGAGGCACCGAACAGCACATTATTAGCCCTGCCGGCCAAACCGGTTCGAATTTCCTTTCTCGAGAGGCAGACTGCGGCAAGCTGATGCTACACAATAATCAAATAGGTTTATTCCGGGAGCACTTGGTTCCAGCAACCACGCGCAAAGTGCTGGTCAGCAGCTGCAGCCGGCGGACGTGGGCATACGGACGCTGGCGCAGCTGCCCTCCCACAGACTTTCATCAGCGCCCAGGACGCGCACCAGACAGAGTCGCGCTGGCACAGGAAGCTGTGATAGTACCCCGTTGGTAGGAGTGCATGCGGGTACGGAGTACCAGAGCGCGCACATCAGGACCTACCGATGGGCAGGATCGGCCAATCCATCCTCAGCGTCGGGTGCCAGTCAGAGGGCCTGGGCCTGCACAGCAGCCGCCACCTGCCTTGCAAGTCTCGTGAATGGTACCACCAGCAGCAGCATCGCGTCTCAACAAGAAAAGCATGCTAGGGACGCCTTTTGGCCAGTGCAGCCAGGGGCTCCTGGTTGCAGCAACGACCGCTGCATAGCCCAGTGACGACGCGCCAGCCACCTGGCTACCCGCCAGCCCTCAGCTCCACTGGGCCTGGCGCCTTGCTTGGAAATTGCGTGGATGCATCCCAGACAGGCAGCAGCAGATGCGCTGCGGTATTGCGCCGCGGTGGCAGCAGCGCGATGGCTGGCAGGCAGAGGTGCGGCGTCGGGTGAGGTGTGGTGTACGGCAGCATGTGGATCCTGGTTGCCGTTGGACAGTGCCAACGCGGACTTCAGGAGGGGGCTCTCCCCTGGCGCCTGCTGGCCCCACGGCAATGCAGGGAATGACACAGCGGCAGCAGCCACACACTAAGGCAGCCATGTGGCGGCGGGGCTCAGGGTCGCCCTTCCCTGTGGGGGACCTACGGGAGGGTCCTCCCCTGGCGGCGGTCCCGCAGTAGTGTTTAGGCACAGCCGCATGACGGAGGCGGGTGTGTGCCAGGCGGGCTCAAGGCAGCCCGATGTGCGCCCCAGCCAACAGCCTGTGCTCATGTGCGCCGCCGTCTGGGGCTGGACGGGCAGCAGCCACACCTTGACGTGGGACCCGTGGCGATGAGGCGTGAGACCGTGGCAGCAGGTGCGTGGCAGCAGCAAGGGACATCCATGTCAAGCCCTTCATTCCTGTCTCTGCACCTGGAGGTTTTGTCTTGGACTATATATTTCAAAGGCATACGATGCATGCCTCACACGTTGTATACAACTGTGTGTGTGGGCCATGCTACCGCTCTTGGCTGCCTCCACTCAGCCCCAACTAACCGCCTTGCCCTGCTGCGCCAGGTGTGCGCATCCGGCCGGCTTGCATATACAGCGTTTTGACATGCACAACTTGCTGTACGTACTATGGGCAACCGGCACAGGTGGGCTGGGGGTTGCTGCTGCTGGAGGCAGCAGTGGATGGATTGGGTTTGCTGTGCCATGCCGACAAGTAGTACGTGCGTAGGCGTGAACTAGGGTTTGGTTGGGATTTTTGCGTGCAAGCAACACCTCCGGAGCTCGACACCCTCGGATCCAGCGGGCGGAGTTCTCTGTGTGGCGAGTTGCGGAAATAAAGCGTGTTTGAGTGGGCCCTGCGGTTGCGCAAGTACATAGGCTGGAATTGTTTTGGGCGAGGCGCAGGTAGGCGGGGGACAAGGTCATCAGGGTTGTCAGGGTTGTCGTCCAATGCCATCTTTATGCGGCGGTCTCGTTGTCACGGCCCAAGCTACACACCACGCGGCTACATTGCAACCAAGGCTCGAGGGTGTATTCTGTTACACTTAGCTTCCCTAGATTTGAAATTGTCTCGACGCGTTCTCGCTCGTGACCTTGAGTTACGAAAATTCACCTGGTCTGTCCCTGCTCCGAGCCGCCCAAACACATATGTTTGCATTCAAGACAGGTCTAATTTACGTGATCATATGCTGTTGTTCCCTTGGGCCACAGGTGTCGTCCCTTCCCATGTTTCACACTATCGTGCGGCAGACTGGCGGTTCGGTGGGAAAAGTGACACTGTGACGTAAACATGAGAGGTTCTTGCGTCCTACTCCTGACAGCAGATCCAGGCAACACAGCGCTTTATGCGATGCGTTGTGGTTCATGACACATGTGCCAAGAGTGTGGGTGTCACGGAGCGAGGCCAACGCACCAAGCGCCCCCCTGTACAACCCATGCACGAAGGGCCCATGCACGAAAGGCCCAGAAAGCGCACGATCCCATAAAGATAACCCTGCCCACTGCATGTCTCAGTATGTTCTGACATACTTACAAGTGTGCTGTAGTCACTTGATACCACATCTTGCTACAACAACTTGCCAGGCTTGAGATACGCTACCGCGAGCACTCTGCCGCAGAGCTGTGAGGCGCGGCTCGGAGCAGTGTCGTAAAAGCTACAATGCTGCAAAGGTGGACCTACTGCGCCTCTCTTCTGCTGCTGCTGGCCAGCGTAGCGAGCATTCCAGGTCAGTGTCCGTCGTGTGCGTCACAGGGAAGACCTGCTGGTTCCGTCCTCGCACCGGGAGCGCGACCGTTCTGTGTGTCAAGCTTATCGGTCGGAGCATCATGCATGCTGTCCGTGCGCTTCCAGTGATGCATATGGTGGGCCGAACTCTTCGCCGGAGCACTGCGGACGCACGGCCTTTCCCGCCAGCCCTGGCCCCGCGCTCCGTGCTGCCGCACAACCCGCTCCACCCTGCATGCTTCCTTCCGTGCCACAGTGTACCCCTGGCTGCCGCTAACACCCTAGCTACCCTGCGCCCTGCCCGCCGCCAACCCACAGCCCACGGCCAGCAGCCATGCAACAGCGTGGCCTTGCCGACCACCATCCCGGTCGGCTACAGTCAACCCGACGTCATCAACCTGGATGCGTGCTCCAACAGCAGCTGCATCAGCGTGTCGAACCCGCCTGTAGGCAACGGCGGCTTTGCCGCGACCAGCGTGCAGCTGTACCCGAAGCTCCTCACGTGGAAGGACAGCAAGCCGGGGCAGCCGCAGCCGGGGCAGGTCTTCATTGGCTTTCCGCCACGCCGCTTCGTGTCCTTTGGCTCCAGTGAGTGTACGATGTGATATGCACCCTGACATGCACGCACCTTACTTGCTGCGCGGACCGGGGATCAAGCACGCACATCACAAGTGACGCACGCAGCTGCGTGCAGGTTCCAGCTTGCTTGGTGTCACTGTCCGCCTGGCTCCGTCCTTCGTCATAACGCTTTCTCCACCCTCCGGGCGTGTGCAGATGACAAGCACGACTGCACCTTTGACGTTGAGACGGAGGGCCGTGCCTGCGCCAACGGCTACATCGGCTTCAACGGCGCCTGCGCTGGGTACTTTCAGGACGAGCTGTCGCTGAACAACGGGTCCCCTTGGGGCCCCGCCACCAGCGCCACCGCCCCCTTCACCATCGTCCTCATCAGCCGCCCAACCAACAGGGGGCCTGGCACTTGGGGCACCGACTGCCGCACCTGGCCACAGCAGACCTTCTTCACTACGTCCCGCGACAAGGATGACGTAGATGACCAGATGCTGTGGAAGACCAAGGACATTGTCCTGTGGTCCAGCAACACCCAGCACGCTCTGAACCTGAGATATGGTGTTGACATTCCATGGTGAGTGGGCTGTGCGGCGGTGCACGCATACCGGTTCTGGTAGCTACCGAGTGCTTCTCCTGCCACAAAGGGCCCACTCCACTGCACAGTCCTGCGGGGCGGGTACGCAATGCAAGGGGTAGGGTACCTCCAGTTCTGGTCGGTACAAAGCCAGACCGACCATGCATGCAAAGGGCCGCTGCCAAAGGACGGCCCGGTGTGCCCTCATACGGTAAATTAGCTGACAGGCGGCACGTGCGTGTGCGCGTCGCTCAGGACCGAAAGGCAGTCACTGATCGATACTAACGTATGTCCACATGTGTTTCTGCTTGCCCGCAGCCCCACTTTGAACAAGTGGCGCATGGAGGTGCTGGTGCGGGCCCCCGGCGGCACAGACTACACCTACATCCGCTACACGGAGGGGGATGCCGCGGTCGTTGTGCGCAAGTTCACTGGCAAGGCCGTAACCCTGGGGGAGGATCAGCTGAACCTTGGCATTGACAGGTGGGCGTCTGGGGATTGTCTCCATGGGCTCAGCTCACAGGGGTAGGTAGACACACGCACGGCTGGCTGCGTTTACCTACTGCACGCAGCAGCATCTTTGTGTGTGCATCTGGGGTCACCACATGAAGTCTGCGGACGGCACACTCACGGCCTGCAGCCAACACTTCATGCCGTTCCCCGAACACTCTAGGGGCGGGAGCTGGGAACGCGCGGTCGCTTGCGGAAGCAAGTCCGCTCCACAGCACGGACCATGGCAGCCGCCCTTGCTGCTGACACACCCACTTGCGTCTCACGCACGTGCCCCTGCCCTCCGCTCCTGCACGCAGGCGCCAGCTGGACCTGGGCTACAACCCCGAGTACCTCAACGGCGACATTGCCGTGCTGTCCGTGTACAACACGGACCAGGTGAATGTCGAGGAGCTGGCCCGGACCTACGGCTGCCGCTTCAACTTCATCCCCGCATGTGAGTGTGTCTGCGCGTGTTGGCTGTCCTGCTGCGCACACACTACACTGGTGGGAAGGCAGCAAGCGTACACGTGCTGGTGACTCCTGCTGTGCTAGGGTACATCCTTACGCGTCGTATGTGCGTGCACTCCTGCCACCGTAAGCCGTGCACGTGCCCGCATACGTACGCGCACCTGTGCGCGCTTTGCCTACACGTAACCAACCGCGTACCGCCGTGCCTGTACGGCACATGGAGTTGGCGGCATGGCGGCATACCGACCCTGCACCGCAGAGCACTAGCCACCTGCTAGTTCACATGCCGCCCCAAGTGCAAGCTTGCTTCTCATTACTGCTGGGCCTTGCTCCATCTCTGCACCCTTGCCTCGGTGCTTACTCATCCCTGCCCGCTTATCCCTGCCCGTGTGCGTGCGTGCATCAATGCCTCCCCTGCTGCAGACTGCCAGGCCGTGACCGGCTACACCGTGGTGGCCGCCAACCTGGACCCCAAGGGCGCCGACCTCATTGCGGGCTGCTCCAAGGCCAACTACACCACGCATCCCTTCATCGGCAACCAGGGCGCCGCGCGGTGCAAGGAGTTCAGCAACTGCGCCGGCTTCACCACATTCCAGTGGGGCGGCGTCCAGTGGACCTGCCCCAAGTCCAACATCAACCAGAAGCCGGTGGCCTACCCCCGCAGCAACTTATTCTGCCTTTACAAGAAGAACTAGTGGATTGGTAGTGCCAATGCCAGTGTAAGGACGAACTCGTTAGCGTTACTTCCTCCGTCAGTGCCCGTACCGGTGTGTTTATCAAGCTGCGCGTTAGCGTACGGTTCGCTAGCATTCTTTCTTGCACTTTTTCTCTAGCATTACTGGTTCTTACCTGGTGGCAGTTTATCGGTGGTGTGCACATGCGAGGGAAGTGGCGGCAGTACCGGTAATAAGCCGATCCTCTGGTGCGCCCCAAATGAAGCATTTCTGGCCTGGGAGACCTCACTTGAGCTCTTCCCTTCCTGTAGAGTTTGTTGATCGCTGCTGAACTGAGGCTTCGTTCTCCTACATACACCGTACCTTATGCTGACAATGGACATGCTTAGCCGTGACAGCTTTGTCACTGAGTGCGTGCGCATGGGACGACCTTTCTTGTGTCTTATCATTTGCGTGCCCGCCCACTGCTGGCCGGCAAGCACGTACCGTAGTAGCAGTATAACCGCCAGCCTCCCAGCTTGGCACCTGTGTCCGCCGCTCTGTTTTGTGGCGTTAATGTTGTATGTGATCTGTAGCAGGGCCCTCGCAAGCTGGGTATTATTGGTTGTACAACTCCGCACCTAGTCCATCAAGGCAGCAGCCTTACGTACATTTTTTTCTGTGGAAAGGTTTACAGGTAAAGAGACGTACATACATGGCCACGTGGCCTAGCCCCCGTGGTTTTGTGTGAGGGGGCTCACCGCACCCTGGCACGGCACACCGTTTGTGCCTACGCCACAGACGTGTAACAAACTGAAGCTGCTCGAAAAGGCTCCTACTTGCAGGTTTACCCAGATTCACTATAACCAGCTCCGCTACTGCGTGCTGGCCGGTAGTAGCAGCTAGACCGCCAGCCTCGCCCGTCTTCGTCTTCCTTGGCACCTGTGTCCGCTCTGTTTCATGGCACTAAATTTGTGGCCTGTAGCAGGGGCCTCGCGACCCTTGGAAGCTGAACTTTGGGCTGAGCCCCCCGCGTGAAGCGCTTTTTGGGGGCGTGGGGTGGTGGGGGGGGGGGGTCACCCGGCGCCTGCCTGCGTCCCTGGTCGGCAAAAGTTTCAAACCTGGGCCCAACGGTGCATGCCAGCTATTAAACATAGCTCTCCTCAATTCCATGGCATAGGCCTGGAAGCCAGGAGAAATCGGAAAGAGCAAAAAGGACAAGGACGCGTTGGAACGTGCGCTCGCCCTCCGGGCGCAAAGCAATGATCTAGACTTATAACATATCAAATTGAGCTCTTAGAATGCAAGAACCGGTGGCTAGGTTGCTGGCTGTCGCAAACTTGCGGCAAACATTTCAAGCATGTCGTCCACATGCTTTGCACATGCCACAGCTACTTTTCGGCCCTTCATGATATTATTATATGTACCTTTTCGCGGCCTTGTGGACTTGCATTTCGCAACCACTCTTGGCAAGAGGCATGTTGGCACGTGGCACGAAGCGGAGGCACCGCCGCACTGGGCCACCCGTGGGACTTGGCGCTGAAACTTCAGACACCCCTGAGCTTTTGCAAAGCTGATACAGCTTGTCGGATGTACAACTCCGCACCTAGCTCATCACGGCAGCCTTACTTTCATTGCCACGTGGCCTAGCCCCATGGGTCACCTGCCCTACCGTGCACCGTTTGTGCCTGCTCCACAGGCGTGTAACAAATTGAAGCTGCTGGTAATAGGCTTCTACACAGGGGTGCTGCAGCTTCTACGTACATATATACAGGTTTTCCCAGGATCACCACCAGCTCCACAGGGCCCCTGCCGGTAGTAATAATGTGCGGGGGGCGAAGCACCTCCGCGTGAGTTGAGGAGGTGGGGTGTGTTGCACCCGGGACGCGCCCAGGTAGCCCCCATCCACCGTAGGGGGGTGGAGTCAGGTGGATCAGGGTGGATTGCCTGACAGCCTACCCCCAGACCCATGCCGGTCATCGCTGCGTCGCACATCCCCACTATACTGCGTCTCAGCTCTCAGGTCCATGGTGGCACTACTGCCACACGGCCACCCAGTCTCCGCAGAAAGACTACCAGTCCAACCAGCCAAGGACGTATGCACAGCCGTGCGTGATCTGAGGCCATGAGGAGCAGTACATTACTTGTTTGTATGCGCCAACCACGTGGATGTTGCAGTAAGGTATGGTAAGCAGCGACCATGCCAGGGGAGACTCTCGCTGCTGGCCTCGCTGCATCGCTTGGCAGCAGGCCCCTAGGTCCAGCGAGGCGAACCACAGGACATAGGTCCCTCGACTGTCAGCACTTTTTGGGCTGAGCCCCCCTGCGTGACTGTGTGCGTCGACCAAAGTTTATATCTGGGCACAACTGCGCATACCAGCAAGTAGATAGAACTCTCCTCTATTCCATGACATAGGCCTGGAAGCCAGGGAAAATCGGAACGGGAAGAGAGGTTTCGCGGCAGGGACATGGACGCAGTTGGACTTGCAACTCGCTATCCGAGCGCAATGCAATGACTGGTACTTATAAAACTGAGCTGCTAGCGTGACAGAGTCGATGGCCATAGTGCCGGCTGTCGCAAACTTGCTTGTGACAAAGAATCATAACATGTCTTCAGCAACTCGGACAGGGGCGTCGTGCCGAATCGTCTTGTCGGCTCTTCATGACCCTATGTATCTTCCGCGGCCAGGTGCACTTGCAATTCGGCAAGAGGCTGGGTGGCACGTGGCACGAGGCACTGGGCTTGCAAGTGGGAGTTGGCACAAACTCCAGATAGAAGCCCTTGAGCAAGAGGGCTCAGCCCATTTTCCCAGCTTTCGCAAAGCTGATACCGCTTGTTACACGTGTAAGCAGCACCGCTACTCGGAGACAGGTAAGCAGCTGCTACAGGTGACTGGAACGTCTGGCCAGAGCTTCACGCTTTTGCTTTACACACTTTTGGGCTTGGGCGGGCTCTACTCTTGGCTGTCGGGCCGGGGTGGTCCCTCTCAACGCGACACCTTACTACGCTAACAGAAGGAGATGTTATATTTTGGAATAACCTTCAACAGCTGTATGTACACCGGTGTACCAGGTCAACAGCCCCCCCCGAGAGCCGCCCGCCCGACACGCTGCACCTCTTGGGCCTTGTGCCGTACCACAGGGAAGTCCCCAGTAGTAAATAAATTTGACGTAGCCAGGAGCAACCTACATATGCAAACGCTGCGACCCTCTTATTGCAGATACAAGTACGCAGCTGAACGTTTTAAACGGCACGCCAAAGGACACCTTGTGTGCGTTGCGTGCTCCTGCTGCTGGCTGGTGTGGCGTTGGCTTGCTGCCAAGCAAGCAGAGGACATCCCGGTAACAGCGCCTTGCGTGGCTGCCAAGCGACCAAGTCCCCTTTGTCGGCCCTTCTTCAAGTACTCGACAATGGACCGCTCCGCGACGCTGCTGTTGCTGCTGCTTGCAAGCGCGATGGCAGCAGGTCCAGGTGAACACATCCCGAGCACTGCGTATGAACTACACCCCTACATTACGCAGTACGTCATAGTGATTCGTTAACTTAAATAAGGGCGCTCGCGCTTTACTCCGCCCCTGGGGACTGAACGCCGTCACACTTCACAGACCCTCCCTACCCCCGTCGTGCCGTGCTGCCGCTGCGCAGGCCTGAGCTCCGCATGCAGCGGCAGCACCGCCCCTCCCACCGCCCTGCCGTACGCCCTCGCCCCTGACGCCCTCAACCTGGACGCATGCCCCGACTGCGTGACGCTCGAGCAGCCCAGCTTCACGGGCTTCACGGGCGTTGCCACGTGGCGGGACTCCAACGTGGTGCCTGGCGTGGTGGTGCCCGAAACGAAGGTCGTGAGCTTCACTAAAGGCAAGTTGAGGGTGCTCGTGAGGGTGTGCCGCCTGATGACTGCACATGCGTGCAACCGTGCATGCATGCACAGCAGACTGCAGTTGCTGCTGGCATGGTGGCTGGGGGCACGCTGCTGTGGTTGCGTGACACCCTATAACGCATTTCTCGGACTACCTATATGTGGCCCGCCCGCCTGCGGCACCGGCAAAGACAGACCCCTGCACGTTGACCGGTACCGAATCCACCCACTTGTATGCAATCACACCCACAGATGCGTCTTCGGCCGAAGGCTGCGCGTTTGGAGTGGACAAGACGGACAAGTACTCCCCCATTGGCCACGTGGCATTCTACGGCACGTGCTACGGCCAGTACCAGAACAACATCACCCTCAGCCGGCTCTCCTCCTCGGCCGCATGGGGCCCCGCTACCAACCCGAACGCCCCCTTCTCCTTTGTCCTCATCAGCCGCCCCTTCGGTCCTGGCACCGGCAGCTCCAACTGCCAGGCCAGGCCCCAGCAGGCCTACTTCACCACCTCCCGGGGCGCCACAAACACTGACAACCAGATGCTGTGGAAGACCAGGGACATCGTCCTCTTCTCGGACAAGACCCAGCACGCTCTGAACCTGAGATACGGCACGGAGATCCCCTGGTGAGCATCACGTCAGCCATAAGCACCTGTGTGGCTGCCAGGGATCTGGGTCGGGCTGACGTTTAGCCTATAGCTACTTCCCAACGTACCTCCCCGGCGGTCTCGCTCGCTTGCTTGCCCACAACCACCTCTCAGGAATCGGTGGCATGCATTGTGTTCTGTGCTTCGCTGCCCAGCTACATTGCTCTTACAAGCTGTGGAATGGCTATATGCTCTCGAGGGCAAGACTAACACGTCTGCGCACGCGCTGGTGCATGGTGCGCGCTGACCGCAAACCCACGCCCACAGCCCCGCCCTGAACAAGTGGCGCATGGAGGTGCTCACGCGCTCGTCCAGTGGCACCATCTACACCTACTACCGCTACCAGGAGGGCGAGCAGCCGTACACGCGTGTCTTCGCTGGCAAGGCCATGATCCTGGGCCCGGACCGGCTTATCCTGGGTATCGACAAGTGAGTGCCCAATCACGCAAGCATCCTGACTTGGCCGGTACCGCACGCAACACACGCGCTGTTAGCCTGTTACACGCCGGCGGCGCAGGAGCTGCTGCTGCGTGCTAGCTAGCAGGCGCGATGGCGGCGCTCTGGCATCTACCGGTGTTCTTCCCCATCGCTGAAATGTTTGTCGTTCAGCCGCACGTGCCTGCTCTGCTGCTGACTGGCTGGGCCTGCAACTAACAGTCAGCTGTCCCTCGCCTGACGGGCGCACCGGTTATCTACTTAAATCACGCACATGCGTAGCGATGCTGACCTGCCATAGATGCACATCGATGCATGCATTCGGCCACATGCATGCAGGCGCCAGCTGGACCTTGGTTACAGTGGCGAGTGGCTGTTCGGCGACATTGCCGTACTGTCCGCCTACAACCGCCAACTGTCTGCCGACGAAGTGGAGGCCCTGGCCCAGGCCTACAGCAGCCGCTTCAACCTCGTCACCAAGCGTGAGTGGCCTACCTGGTGTCCGCGCAGCACCGTGGGCGCAAACTTGGATGGTTACGACGCAGCGCTTCGTTTTCAGTATCGGGGCAGCCCGCCCAGCATTACACGCCGCATACAGCCCCTGCGCGCACGCAAAAAGATGCACGTCACGCGAGTTAGCTTCGTTGTATGTATCGGCAAAGCCGATCCTCACTTAAGGGCGGTTGTCCTGCCATCTACGCATGAAGACCAACTGATGACGTCCTTGCGTTAGTTTCACTCCCTGCCCCATTCGTCCTTTCATCACCGCACGCACGCCCCTGCCCGCAGAGTGCCCCCCGCTGTCTGGCTACACGGTTGAGGCCAACATGGACGCCCCGGGTGGCAACCTGCTGTCCATCGGCTGCTCCTCCTTCAAGGCCAGCGCCACCACCACCAACGCACAGCAGGGCGGCGCGCTGTGCACCGGCCGCACCGACTGCGTGGGCTTCACCACCTATCGCTGGGGCGACCAGACGTGGGCCTGCCCCAAGTTCTGGCTCAGCAACAAGGTGACCCAGCCGCCGGCCAGGGCTGCGTGCCTGTACAGGAAGATCGGCGCCTGAGGGCTGTGGAGGCATATATCATGTTGCGGCACGTGCGTGTACCGTACTGTAGTACAGGTTTTGGTGTCACGTACGGCCCAGAATATTCACCCAAGCGGCCCTACACCGCCAGCACGTGGGATTTGGTTTATCAATGCTGGTTGGTACCGCATGCAGCAGCAGGTTTGAGTCGGTGTGTGCTAAGCCACGTGGCACTGCTAGGCCCCTGGCACGTGTCAAGTGGACATGTCCTGCGGGGAGCGTGTAATTGAGCAGTCATATGAATAGCCGTACGACACATTTTAGCCGTTCAAGGATTCTTTAGCATGCAGTTTTATGCACCTTAGCGCTTGGTGTACTAGGTTGCCTTTGCGCTCGCTTTTTTCGCTGTGAAGCTCTGTGCGTGTGTCAGCGCCCTTGCAAGGCGCATGTTAGTACTGCTGCTGTATGCCTTGGCAGATAAATGGTGTTATGTTGTATATGTTGGTGTACGGTATTCGGCTGCTAGCAAGAGCGTGGCGTGTTGATTACGATGAGCTTGCGCTGCCGTACGTACGTTTGGACAGATGTTTTGTTGCTGGGAGCGCTGATCCCAGCGCTCTTTCTTGTCCCGCCATATAAGTCGAATATCACTATGTATCTTGTAATGAACGATACTGAACAGGATGTTAGGGGCTTAGGGCCCGCCGCTGTTTGCCCCTCTGATAGAGGAAGCGTTCTCCCACTCCCTGACAGGTTTACCAAGCAGCTTGGTGAGCGCACTGTGTGCGTCTCGGCCCTGCACCCTCCACAAGTGACTCGTACTCACTTCAAAGCACCCAGCACACTATCCTAGTCCGTGACATGGGACGGTCCCCTCCGAGCTGTCCGTTTTCAGTGAAAGGCTGAAAGCCATGTCGCTGGCCCAGTCAGCACCCGGCGTGCACGCATGTGCTCATGCATGCGGCGCCAGTATGCACCAGCATAGCGTCTGAATACTGCTGCGGTCGAGTATGTGTGATGGCAGATGTTGGTCCCTGTCTGCGTGCGTACTGATGAATGCTGGTGCACACGCTGTAGCATCCAGAAGGATGCGTGCCACATGAATGCCGCCACCAGGGGCTCCCGTGGCCACCGTACAGAAGTGACGTTAGCTGATGCAAGATATCCGTACATTAGGCCTACACATCATCAGTACGGCCAGCAAGAAAGCCTACCTTAGGCCCCACACAGTAGCATGCAATGATGTCAGCACCCGCTCATGCATGAGCACCACCAGTTGCCTGTGCTGCAGTACTGTTGTGTAAGCACCTCTTTGCTAGGGATGCGTGCTCCAGATAAAGCGGCTCATAAAACGCCACCGCTGGCCACCCCAGGCCTCACCGTAAGGGTTCGATTCATTGGGGCACACCACAATGCGCTATGCGCCGCCGTCCACGTCACTGGCTGTCCGGTAGGTATAGATTCAAGCCTCATCTCATCCCTGTCAGTCATCACTCCAAAGCAGTACTGAAAATTGGACAGACTGGTATGCGGTGGTGTGCGAGTTGCTAGCTGTAGCGGGGGCCGCAGCTTCGCACAAGACGTGTCCACACCCTTCGCCAACAGCCGAGTATGGTAGCCATTAGCTCCGTCCACCACCAGGGTACGGCGCCGCCCAGCCGCTCACCCACGCGGCGTCAACGGCCTGCTGTTTCCGCGGCTAGCGACACCCTGGTGCTGCTGCTGGTACGGCAACGCTCCGTACTGCTGGTGGTACCCTGGCTGCTGCTGCTGCTGTGGGGAGTACTCTCCAGCTCCCGATCCCCCTCCGCCGGCTGCTGGCCCTTGCAGGCCCTGGGGTGACCCATGGGCCACTTGGTCGCGGATGTACGGCATGTTGGTGGGCATGGGCGGTGGGCTGGGGTAGTACGTGCCGCCCGCCGCTGCCGCAGCCGCCCCGGATGCGGATTGCGGGCTGGTCGTTGGCCGTTGGTACGCTAGCGGTGTTCCCGGCTGCTCCGCGCCCCGGCCGGGTGAGGAGGACCGCTGGGGGAGGGAGGTCGGGGGCAAGGGTTGGCAGGCTTGTGTGAGCAAAAGGGCTTCATTATTTCCGCAATGCTAAGAATTTTGCGCTTACGAGCCCCAAGTGACATTATCTTGGAGGCTGGCGCAGCAGGGATGTGGCCCAAGCTGCCCAGCAGGTCCGGCGGCGGTGTGTACAGGCGGATGCCGCGGGCCCTGGCGTACCCACACCCCAGCGGATGCCAGAGCTCGGTGGCCAGCGCTGGTCGCCCGTGGAGCTCCCCCCGGGACTCACCCGGACGTAGTCATCCTCCCGGATGTACGGCAGCACGCTGTACATCGGCACCAACGGCGTGTCACGGTTGTAGTCAAAGTCGTGCTGCCGCCCGCCAGACGGCCCGCCGCCCTCGCGCCCGCCGGACCCTGGAGCGCTGCCCGGCACCCCGACGCCGCCGCCACCAAGTGCCCGCAGCCGCTCAAACTCCAGCTGCTTTTGCAGGCTTCGCTGCTGCTGTACGAGGTTGTCGTACACGCCCATGCCACGCTCCTCGCCGTACGGGTACGACGGGGCGCCGTACGGCGCGATGTTGGGGTGTGCGTGGATGGCGCTGGAGGGCAGCAGGTTGCCGTGGGCGTCGCGGGGTGTTGCGCCAGCGCTGCCACCGCCAGCGGTTGCGGTGTAGGTTGCGGCGGTTGGGACCTGCGGCGTGTACGACAGACCTCCCGCCGCTGACGGGGAGGCGCGCGGTGTGCGGCGGTGTAGGTCGTCGTGGACGCCCTGCGGTGAACAAGGAATGAAGGACGTACAAAGGTGATGTGGCATACCCAATGCGGAACGCTGGGTCTCCGTACGGCATGAAACAACGGTGGCTCTGCACCTTTGCCAGTAGAAACGGTAATGAAGGACCTCGACTGCAGCCCCTTGGCCTGGGGCAGAACCCACGGCGCCGGCCCCCCGGATGCAGACTCCTAACCGCACGCCATGTGAGAGGCTTACAACACACCTAAACCTCTAATCCCACCCCAACCCCACCCGGAACACCAGGACTTTCCCTCCCGCGATGCGCCTAGCCCACACCAGTCAAACACCCACTATGGGGGCGGCCGCCTCACCCCCACATCACACCGCGCTGCCACCCCATACATAAGGCCTCCCCACGCCCACATCTGGACTGCTACACTGTACCACCAGCCTGCACCCACCACGAACGCGTCTGTGGGCAGGCTCTCCCGCAGTATGGGGGCGGGAGACTGCGTGGGAATGAGCGGCGTGTCGCGCTCGTACACGAAGGACGAGCGGTCGGGCACCGGCATGGAGTACAGCGGGTCGGGGGGCCCCTGCGCTGCCGCCATCACCATGTCCTGGGGGCAGCGAGGAGCAGGGGGTGGGCAGGACAACAAGCGTTACCAGCCCTTCCTTGTGTCACAGAGAGCGCTAGGCTTGTCAAGAAGGACCTGTGTAACCGCAACACCCGCGCCCCGCGTGCACCCCCACCTGCTTGAGCTCCAGCAGGTCCGCACAGGCCGTCAACTTACCCACGCTACTGTGTCCATCCCTGCCCTTGGTGCTCCATCACCCCCCACCTGCTTGAGCGCCAGCAGGTCCTTGTATCCGGTGCCCGGCTGCGCCATGCGCGGCAGCAGCACGGGCTCGGGCAGGGAGGCGCGCAGGTCGTCCCACGTCTCCACGGCGGTGTCGGGGCCGTCCAGCAGCGCAGTGCCGCCGGGGCCGCCCTGCAGGGGAGGGCGGGGACAGGACCGACCGGAGCGGCCGGGGCGTGGCGTTGAGCGTGTGCGTTGACGGGTACAGCGGGGAAAGCACAACGACGCGGTCGGTGCGCAGGGAGTGTGCCAATTTTTGTCCCAGGGCAGGATTGTCACGCTGGGGCTGTGCGGAGAGGCTCCCTTATGTGCGCAAGCCGTCCGGATTTTACACGCAGGACAACCGGCACGGCTTTGATGTTTGGCCGAGTAAAATGTAGGGCCACCGGCTGCATGCGCGGCCACGCCCTCCCCGAACACTCTTGCTCTCACCGCTGTCCGCCGGCAGTGTCCCCGTCCCACATCCCTTACAGACGGTATAGTATCGCCCGCTTCACCCTCACACGCGCCCTGTGCTCGCCCCTCACCGGCGGCACGCGCTGCCACTCCCTGTCGGCGTAGGCCTTGCGGTACCACGCCGCCACGTGGGGATTCTCCCGCGCCGCCTCGGTGTTGGCGCCCACCGCCTGCGCCGTCAGCACGGTGCGCAGCTTGGCCACCGTGGCGGCCAGCCGCACGTTGTCGTGGCGGGCCAGCTCCAGGTCCTGCGGGTTCGCAAGGGGCCCAACTTTCGATATATAAACAAATTCAACCGTATGTATTCGCACTCTGTATGTAGTGCGAGTTGACCACCGCTGTGAAGAAGAGTGTGGGTGCGTGTGCGCGCAAGGCTCTCTTGCGCGAGCAAGCAGCTACTATAGTCGCGCATGCTTTTCAAAGCCTACCCACCTGCCGTACGGTGGACAGCTCCGGCAGCTTCGCGTTGGCCTCTTTGAGCCCCTGAATGGACAGCTGGGCCTCCTGCGGGGGGGGGAGGGCGGGGCGTGCATGGTAGGGATGCGGGGGAGGTGTCGGATTGGACGGGGGCCGACAAGCCTCCGGAATGCGGCGGCGTGGCAGAGCTCTGCAGTGCCTTCTTGGCGAACCAGACATATATTTAACCCTGCTCAGCATAAAGCAGACATATAACACTGTCCTGCGTGTGGTAATGTAGGGGTTGCCGTGCGGCGCTCAGAACCGCCACCTCCAGCTGCCGTACGCCCGGGCTTGCTACATGCCCATGCTGCTGCCCTCATCGCTTCACCAACAAACGGCGTGGCTGCTTACTTAGGCTGGCCAATGTCTGCATGCTCGATGCGTAATGTGTTTGCCAGCTGCTGCGCCGTCACCCACCTCCAGCTGCCCCACGGCCTCCAGCAGCGCCGCCTGCAGCTCCCGGCAGCGCCGCACCAGCGCCGCAATGACCTGGGGTGACACGAGAAGCAAAGGAGAGGTCTACGTGTGTATTCGGGACAGGCATAGCCTTGAACGACATGAACGAAGCGCCGCAATAACCTGGTGCGCTGGGGGTCATACATAGGGCAGACAACACAGCGGCCGTATAGAATCGCACCGCTGTGGTGGTGCGACCGCACCGAGGCGGGGACGCATGGGGCACTCAGCCCCACCCTGAGCGCATCAGGGGCCCCTCTGGTTGACCGTACATCTGGATGAGCGTTTAACCCAAACCCAGGCCCACAAACGCACCCAGCCTCCAGCTCCCCAGGGTCAAGTTGCTGCCCCCCTTAGTCCGCAGCCCTGAGTAACGATGGCCGCCTAATCCACACCCAGCACCCACGCACGCGTACACAGGACCCACACCTGTGCACTGCTGGCGGGGTAGGTGCCCGTGAGCAGCTGCTTCACGTCCGCCTGCAGCGGATCCCCGGAGTAGTCGTTGGGGTGCGGCTCACCGGCGTCTGCGGGCCGTGGGGTGGACGCATGGAAGGTGCTCACAGTGAAGGGGGGAAGGGCCTGTGTGGGGAGAGGGGCTGTCCGCATGCCGCAACACAAGGCTTCTCCAAGGCAAAGGTCACGGAATGCCCACGACAAATCCTTAGGACAGGAACAGCGCGAATCATGCGCCCCAAGTGCCGGCTCCCACATACGATACCGGTAGGTCCGTGCCGCAAGTGTCCTCAGCCACGCGGGCGCCATCCCCCCGGCAGCTCACCCCGGTGCGATGCCAGGCGCTGCCCGATGCGGTCCGCCTGCCGCCGGTAGTACGCCGCCGCCTCGGCCGCCTCCGGGGGCACCATGCCGCAGCCCGGCCCCTGCCCCGGCGCCGGGTCCCCCAGCAGCGTGCGCAGGCCCAGGCGGCGGGGGGCGCCCGTGGTGTTGACGCCGCTGATGTGGCTCTGGGCAGCGGCAGGCAGGCCCTGGGGCGTGGCGGACGCATCGAGGCCGAGGGGCAACCTTGTCAGGCGGGGGGCCATTGGTTGATGGTGGGCCACTGCTTAATGCATTCTTCGCCCCTTCACGAACGCGTACAAGCAGGAGCCATGATAGCCACACGCACAGCGCTAGTGGCGGTGCAAATGTACCGGTACTCAATGTACTACGTACAGGCGTCCCCCCCTTGGTCCACTGGTGCCACCCCCTGGCCCCGGCCTGCCCACCTGGGGGTCCAGCAGGGGGTCCACGCCCCTCAGGATGTCACGCAGGTGGCCCTCGAACCTGGGGGCACGCGTTTAACAAGCGGGGAACAGGGGTTGGGTGGTGAGCCCCAGGTGGAGGCAGGCAGGCAGGTGGTGCAGCGCATGAAAATGGTAAAGGAAAACACTGGTTGCAATGTGTGGTTGTGACCCTGAATGCGTGCCAGAGGAGAGCGGCAGTGCGGGGGGCGGTCGGGCGAATGGGAGGGTACACCATGCTACAGCTGAGGTGCAGCTGCGGGCCGCATGAAGGGTGATTCTTCACAGCTCAACGTCATAACTAGATCAAGCCTGCCTGTTCTACAAGGCCAGCCGGGCGGGTGGTACTCCGCCACAGCATCCACATGTTCGCACGCGGACCCTATTTTCGCGCCATGCGCCACATGCCCACTCACTCCTTACGCGCCAGACGGCCGCGGACGTGCTTCTGAATGGTGGTGGCCGCATCATTGGCCTGCGGTGCGTACAGCAGGGGCAGGGGCGACAATGTCTGCACCTGAGACACGGCTGCGTGCGGAGCCTTGCCGCGCATCCCGCAATTCACCCTTCTCCCACAGCGCACTCCCAGGGCCGTCACTCCTTCTTCTTGCGACTAGCTGGTACGCGCCGATGCCGATGCGCCCCAACGCTTGTTTGTTCCATGCTCGATTGCACACTCCGACACTCGCCTTGGGCAGCTCGTCCGCGGCTAGGTGCAGCCTGCCCTCCGCCGCCGCCAGCTCCGCCCGCCGCCGCTCCTCCGCGCCCAACAGCGCGTCGCCCACGCCCCGCTCCGCGTGCACAGCCGCCAGCAGCACCTTGCAATCCTCCTCCGCCTGGGCAGGGGAGGCGAGGCGGCGTGCAGAGCAGGTGAGGCGAACCGCTATGTCGGGCATAACCGGGAAGTGGCACATGTACCAGTTCCGCGGTCCCATGAGCATCCGTGCGGCTGCTTATTGCTGGTACGTGTTGTGGGGCATCCGCTACTGCTGGCGGGAGCTGAGTGCTGGCGCCACGCCTTGATGTCCGGTTGCCACCAGGCAAGCTATCCCCATCCCGATCCCCAAAAGCAACGAGCTGCACCACTGCTTCGGCCATTTGCGTTCCACCTTTCGCCCACACCTGCTGCCTGCGCGACCGCTCCCACCACAGCTGGTGCTCCATGGCAGTCACCATGGCCACCGCCTGGCGCACGCCTGGAGGGGCGAGGAAGTGAAGGCCGAGGTCGATGATACGCAGCAGCTGAGTGTATGTGCGTTATGCCTTACTTCTGGAGACCGTACTGAATGCATGCGCCGCAATGCGCTAGCTGGGGCTTCATGCGGGCCTGTTGAATCCAAAGGACACAATGAGGATTTTGCAGAAGGCGATTGCACTCAGTCGCCGCGTGTCATGTCGCGGGCTGGTGGACAGCGCCAGCTCAGAGGTAACGGCTGGACCTTCCCATGTGTGCTACCCGCCCGTGCCATTGCACCCTGCCTCCCTTCCCCGCCGCCCTGCCCTGCCGGCCTCCCACACGCTCCGCGTTTCCGGCCCGCAATGGGCCGTAACGGACCGCCATGCCACCCTACCATGCGCCACTCAACAAGCCACCCACCCGTTGCACACTGGTCCCTGAAGTCCTGCATCTCCGGCGGCAGGGCCTTCATATCCGGCAGCGCCGGGATGCGAATGTGCTCGTAGGGGTCCGAACCCCGGCCCGGCTGCCAGCCAGGTGGCAGCCCCATCGCCGGGTCCCGCGGGAAGAACACCGGCGGCCCGCCGCCGCCGGCACCCAACAGCGCGGGATCCAACGGCGGACTGCCGTACGGCGGCGGCATGCCGACGCCGTACGGGCGGGCAGCCAGGTCCGGCTGCATGTGTGCGATGAAGTCGATGGCTAGCGGCTTGCCGGCGGCGGCGGCCTGTTGTGCGGCCTGTCGCAGCAGTGCGGACCCGGGGGCGCCACCCTGGGGCACCTGGAACTGCATGTGCATCTGGGGAGGCTGGTAGGGGCCGGGCGGCTGATGTGTCTGCGCGATGAAATTCAGCGCAAGGGGCCGGCCCGCCGCAGCTGCTTCCTGGGCAGCCTGCCGGAGCAGCGCGTTAGCGTTTGTGTTGGTGCCTAGGGGGCTCTGGGCTTGGGTGTAGGAGTGGACTTGGCTGGGAGCACCGCCGTTGCTGAAGGTCACACGAGGCCGTTGCTGCTGCTGTGGTGGGCTGTGCGCTTGGCCCATCATGACCTGGTACTGCTGCTGCTGTGCGCCCAGTTGCTGCTGGTACATCTGATGCCGCATGTAGTCCTGCGCATTCTGTTGCTGCTGCAGCTCCGAGTTCAGCTGGTGCTGTTTGTGCTGCTGCTGTTGCAGGAACACCTGCTGCTGGTGTTCTGCAAGCTGCTGCTGACGCTGCTGCGCGTACGCAGCGTTTGGGTGTGAGAGGCTCTGGCTAGGGTCGCCCTTAAGGGCATCGAATGGTCCCGGCCGTGCGATGGGGTCCAAGCTGTTCTGACCAGCGTACTGGGTGCCATAGTGCGTCCCTGTGGGTTGGTGGTATGAGATGCCTGGGCCAGGCAGCAGCGGCTCTTGTGCTGCCAGCCCCAACGGCCCTGGCGAAACCATGTAGGAGGCATGTCCAGGAGTCTGCGGTGTTTGCTGCTGAGGGTAGCTGCCAGGGCCGGACAGGGACGGCGACTGAGCCCCGGATGGTGCTGTGCCTGGGGACCCCAGCGCCTGGGGTGCTGCCGGCGCGGCCGGTGGGGTTTGGGCAGGCTGCCTGGAAAGACGTGACATGGGTATTTATGCATTGAATATATTCTTTACATAAATCGCGGTGTGTGGCTCAGTCGTCCGCCCTTACCCTTTATTGCGAGAGAAGAGCCCCATGGCCTTGGGTCCACAGACCCACCTAAGCAAAACGCTGCATTGCACGACAGAGAAACAGCTCTTAATGCCTTGTGGGATACTGAAAGTGTAAGGAAAGCGGTGCGCGGCGGTCTTCTGTCGCTGTTGCTAACTCCAATTTTTGAGCGCACCGGCACTGCCTACTGTTGTAGTCATTTGGTTACAAAGCAAGAAAATGCTATTTCTTATGCGACTATGGGGCAAGCACATTAGTGTGGGCTGAGGGGGAGACCTCCCCTTGACATCCGCGACGACACGACGTTGTTGTCTGCTGGGCGGAGCCATCGCACTCGTTCAGTACATATTAACCTACACTGATCTACTACTTCGTGCACCATGTACCGCTTTGCCTAGTCTGGAGCGACTAACCGTGCGAGTTTGAGGCTCCGTAAATGCGACGCGCAGCTGAATCTTCAGCCTGAATCCAAGGACCATGCAAACTGTACTCGTATCTGCTGGACGGGTATGACACTACGTGCGGCAGGCGCATCGGGTTCTTTGGAGGCTCGCCGGCTCACATCCACGCCTCGCTTGGCCCACAACCTCACGCAGGCCTGGGGATCAAGCCCTGTCTGCTTAGGATTCGGTTGCAGCGGGCGCGATGCAGGTGGGTGTGCTCCTCCACCACGCCAGTGCCTGGCCCATGTTGTCACACCTGGTGGCACGACCCGTTCACACGCTTCCTCGTGTTCGCGCAGCAGCGACACTTTCAAGCGTCATGCGGATGATGTCATCTGCGCAAGGAGGTGGAGCAGCTGAAACTAGCAGCAGCAGCAGTAGCAGCAGCAGCAGCAGCGCTGGCCGGAGCAGCGCAGGCAGCAGCGCTGCCACTTGGGCCTCTCGGTACGACTTCTATGACCCCAGTCGAGATGGTGAGGACCGCGGAACGCTTCATAGCGTGATTTGGGGAACGGTGGAAGGCTGGTGCATAAAACACGGTTGGTCCGGCCTGAGCCAGGATCGGCTTGCGGCTGGTGTCCCCCTCGTGGGACACGGCGGCCCACCACCCTGGGGTGGCCGCAGCGAGCAACGCCTCTCGCGCACCCGTTCCTTGAAACCGCGCAGCCCAATGTACTTGTGCCTGACGCCTAGCGAATTACCTATCTTACCTATGCAGGCAGCGTAAGCGTGTTGGGTCTCCCTAAGTTCCTGATTCCTGGGCACAAGCCTAACAGCGTGCACGCCATTGCCTCGGAGCGATTCCAACTCCCCCGCTCCTCTGCGCCACTGACTTCAAGCCTGGGCTATTCACAACCATGCTGCTCACACCTCGCAGTGTACAAGGAGTACAAGGACAAGTGGGCCTCACCGGAAGAGGAGGCCCCAGCCCGCCCGCCGCGCAGCAACCGCCCCAACCCGCTGGCCCCCGTGCACCCGCGTCACCGCGACCGCTCGCCGCTGCTGGCGCCCCGCGCCGCTGCGTCAGCCCCCGCCGTGGCCGCACACCTGCCCACATCCACCATGGACCCCAGCGTGCAAGGGGGCAGCAGCAGCAGTGAGGTTGGCTCGTACGATTGGCCTGAGGGCTACGGGGCTTTGCTGCAGGTGGGTTATCCTACTGATGGGTAAAGCAGCCAGGTCTCCGCGTGTGGAAGTACGTAACAATGACCGTGGCAGCTAGGTTGCTGCTTATAGGGCTGGCAGGTGCGTGGCAACAGGCGAGAAGCTGCAGCACTGGTGGTTGTGCCGCGGACTGCACTGCTTGGTGGTAGGGCGGCCATAAAGCGTCTGTATTTCGCAGGGCCACGTTCATGCGTCTCCCATGGCTTCCCTTGCCAGCGGCGCCGCTGCCATGCTTCTCCAGTCCTCCCCTCTTCCACCCTCCGCTCTCCGCATGGACCATTACGCCGCCACACCTGCAGAGCTACCTGGAGGACTCCCTGGCGCTGCCCGCTGAGGCGGCGGGGCGGCTGGTGGAGGCGGCGCGGCTGGGGCTGGTGCCGTGCAGCAAGAGCCTGCTGCGCACACGGTACCTGCAGCTCAAGGTGGGGGACAATACGGGCTAGTGACCCTGCCTCCTGCCCTGAACAGCAGCTCCTCCAGCCGATGTGTACCTGGGTCGTGGTGTGGACCTATTGCGCACAGCGCTAGATGCCCACATGCACGGCACACCTGGGCAGGCGGCTCTTGTCGGCCCAGCCCCCTGTTCGTCCCCTCTTTGCCTTTGCACCAACACCCTGTGTCCACCGCCTGCAAGCACACCCTGCACAGACCTCTGCCCGTGCAGCAGCAGCACCTCACATTAAGCCCACCAGCCTACCGAAGCCTATTGAATCAGGCTCGCAACTTGCCCGCCTCCTGACTGCGACACCTTGCTCTGCCGCAGGACCTGGAGCCCCGCTTCCCCGGCTTCGACGCCGCATCTGCCGTGCTGTCGGAGCCGCGGCTGCTGCGCCACAGCGCCTCCAAGCTGTTCCGCTGCATGCTGCTGTTCGCCGACGGCTGGCCGGCGCAGCCCGTAGGGCCGCTCATGGGCTGCGTGGGCGAGTTCGTGGTGCGCGACCCCGTGGGCCTGGCGCACCGCATGCACGCGCTGTCCCGGGCGCTGCGGGAGGACGTGGGCATGGCGCTGGACGCGCGCAGGCGAGTGCATGGGACGTGGGGTAGTCGGGTACGGTGGGGTCAAGCTCAAGCGGGTTAAGTAGCTGGAGTCAGACTCGCGCTTCGCAGTTGGCTGCCGCGCACAGGTTGCTTCTTAAGAGGCGCATCGCGTTCGATGTGAAATAAATTGTGTACGTCGTTTTGCTTCGGCTCCCAGGATGCTCAATGCGCGCTGTTCGTTCCTGGAGGCGTCGCCGTACGAGCTGGAGGCGCGGGTGGAGGCCGCGGTCACCATCTTCGGCAGGGAGGGCGCGGGGCGGGTGCTGCGGGCGGACCTGTCTCTGCCGCTGTCGTACAGCCCGCAGGTGGGGCGGGCGGGCTGGGGAAGCGCGAGGCGTGGGGATTGCACGGGGGTAGACCGACGATGGACGTTGCTTGGATGACAACGCATGTTGCTTGTACGGCTGGTGGTCACCAAGTGTTGGAGATGGGTGTTTGCGGGGGTTTGGAAGCGTCTCGTCACTGCGGGTAAGGTATGTGCCTGATCCATGATGACTGGCTTCTCCTGCTGTTCTCTGATGCTGGCCTAAGTCTGAGTTTGTTTCCATTGGTTTAAGTGACACCGGGACACCAGTACTGCGGGGAAGCGAGGATGAAAGTTCTGAGCGCGCGCCAACATTCCCTGCATGCCCACGCCGCCTGCAGGAGCTCAACGGCGCGGTACTCGCCCTGCGGGAGGCCTTCCAGAGCCAACCGCTGGACGAGGCGGCCGGCCGTACAGCAGAGGACGATGCCCGTACACGCGAGTACGTCACCGACCTGGTCGCGGCGTGGCCGGGCGTGCTGGCGCTGCCGGCGCGGTACGATGTTGCGGGCGTACGGCGGCTGCTGCGGGCCGTACGGCAACGGGATGCGGACAGCAAGGCGCGGTACAAGGGGCGAAGGGACCTGCTGTTGGCGGATGTGCTGGAGAAGCCAGAGCTGCTGAGGGTCGCGATGCAGGGGGCTGAGGGGTCCGGGGTGCGGCCGGATGCGGCGGGGGCTGACGAGGAATAGCCTCCATGACGGCAAGCTAGTTGGCTTGGTTCGTTCGTCGTACAGTCTTAATGGTGGCGTTGGATTAGCATGTAGCTGAGCGGTTTTTGCGGGTGCGCATGCATGACGAAGTGTGGCGGGGAGGTGTGGCGTAAGGTTGGCACTGACCGACTGACGTTAGATTTAAATTTCTAACTATAAACTTTCCACCTAGAATTCTACTGTAGAACGTAGAACACTCACAGGCGTTCTAGCATGCGGATTCTAACGTGGGGGCCTGCCTGCCACGTGTAAAGGTAGCCTGGACGCGCCTGTGGACCCTTTTACCCCCTTGGACTCAACATGGGCCGCAAGCCGAACCCAGCTGTCACAGGGAGCATGTGTAAATGGGGTGCCAAGCTCCTCATTCTTAGGAACGCTCCCTGGTTGACAGTTGAGTGGGTGAAGCCATTCTAACCTTCCTAACATGAGAAACGGTAGAAACCGTAGATTCTACGTAGATTCGAAGGTAGAACAAAACCCGTTCTACGTTTATTTCCAGCCAACCCTAGTGTGGCGGGGAGCTGTTGTGGCTTGCAGCGGCCGGGTATTTGCCCACAGGTGGATGGCGAGCGCATTCAGGGAGTGCGCACTGGGAACAAGGGGTCGCGCAAGCCGTGCCAGGGGAGGGCCGCAGTCTGGTTCCTAACGACAGTCTGGACAGGCTGCATTGTCAACCATATGCAGGCAGTGAGCACTGATGGTCGGCTGCTAAACGAATGTGAGCAGGTGTCCGCTGGCTGTCAAGCTGCCCCTGCTGCAGGCAGTAGGGTGAAAGGTGCATACCGGTATTGGCCGTGGTGGCGATGTCGGTGTAACGCACAACCGGGCAGGAAAGGTGGCCTCTATGCTCTGCCAGCTGCAAGCAGCAAAGGATTGCTGTAGCGGTATCTTGGTTTGACAGCACGTCAAGGCAGCGGTGCGGGTAGCGTGCACATATGGGCGTTGGTCTTTGGGCTACCGGAGCTACCCACAGCCCACACTGCGTCGTGGCGTGGACTAATGTCCGGCAGTGGCGCTGAGCTGCTTACAGACCTGCTCATCTGCAACCGGCGGACGTCCTGGAAAGGCCACTGCTGCTAGAGGCTGCCTGCCAGCGGCCTACCGGTAGGCACCGGTGCCGAACTTGTTTTGCCTGAGCTGCACTGCAGAAGCAAGCTTCGTACCGCCGCACTGCATCTGACTGCCGACTCCGGGCTGCGCAGCAGGACTAGCACATGCTAAATTGGACGAGTGGGACCTCAAAAAGGATCTTACAATGTCGCTTTGCCGGACGCAAGAGCACTTGCGAAAGGGCAGGTCTCATTGCATGCCTTTGGACTGGGGCGGCTTGGCTTGGTGGTACCCGCCACGTGCAACAATAGGCTAACGCAGACCCAGCACACCGACAGCCTCCAACCTTCCCCGTTGCCACCATACGGTATGCAGGCAAGCCCACAAGCACCTGCTCAGCATCAAGCCCCATCGTCTCTGCGAGGGCTGCCGCCCACGGATGCCGTACCCAGCCGCTGCCGGTGCGCCTGGGGGTGCGGCGGACTGGCCGTGGCCTCGGCCCCTCCTCCACTGCCTTGCCCCACCCCCACCCCCACCCCCAGCTCCACCAGCATGCTGTAGTATCCCTGGCACTGCCTGTCCAGCGCCTGCAGCTCGCCGCTGTACCGCTCCACAACCTGCTGCAGCTCGTCCTGAGGGTGCAAACGAGACGAACACGCCAAAGCATGGCGAAAGTTAAAACACTCTGGGCGGCTGACCACGCGCCGTGCACTTAGCATGCACGAAGCGTAGGTTTTGAGGGTAACCTTGCATCGTTGTGTGCACAGTGCAACTTGCAGCCAGCCCTCAGACGTGCGGTAAGCAACAGTGGAAACCGGTTTGAATCAGGTGTACGCATTAGCACCCACCGGCAACGCATTGGGGTCAACACTCAACAGCATTACGCACGCAGCTTCAAGCCTCTGCACGTGCAGGCAGCCCACCTTCAGCGCGTCCCGCTCCCGCACCAGGTCCCATATCATGCGGTCCTTGACCCCCAGCAGCTGCCCGAGCGCCTCGTGCGCCTGACGCAGCTCCGACAGCTGCGTCGCCTCGCGGGGCAGATCGCCCACGGGCACGTCCACCTCGGGGCGGAGCGGCTTGGACACCAGCCTGCAGGATGCGCGGGGGTGAGGGTGGGGGTGGTGACGCCGGAGAATTCATGAACAAGCGGTGGGTGTTCATGAAACTGTAGCATACACTGCTCCGTCCACTTTGGGGTGGAGCGGCTTGGACACCAGCCTGCGGGTGGTACATGTGAAGCGCGAGGGACAGCGGAAGGCCTCAGGGAGGTACGGCGTGCAGGTGACCAGGTGATGCGGGGCGCATCGCGCAGTAATAGACTGTGCAGTACGCTAGCGCCAGCTCGTGTTACTGCTGGCGACACCTACATGATTATTTGATGATCCCCGTTCCCTCGGCCCAACCCTGCATGCGCTGCAGAGCCTTCCCGGGTCCCCTGGTCCGACCACATGTCAGCAGCCCCACCTGCTGCAGCTGTCCGCCAGGCCCTGGTACGCCGCAAGCAGCTCCAGCGGCCCCCGCGCCGAGGCCGCCACCACGTCGGCCAGCAGCCGCTGCAGCGCCTCCAGCTCCACGCACACCTGGCACAGGAGGGCATCACATGTGGGTTCAAGCGTCATTATTTGGCCAGGGTCAAACTGTTACAAGTACACTTAAGGGAAGTAGCCCATGCAGCGCCGCCAACACACACCTTGGAGGGTGACGCATACATTGTTGAGGGGGTTGCGGGTGCAGGATACGCGTAAGGCGCGTTGACAAAGGAAGGCGCGTGCGGTTGGGATTAAGCGGTGTTGTGGGTAAATGGGCGGCCGGCAGGGCAGCAGAACGAGCACGGGGAGAGGCTCCAGCTCCGTGCAAGCCTGGTAACTGGGTGGGGAGATGCGGATTCGTGTGAGACACGAGGTAAAGATATTAGCAGCGGTGGTCCGTTCCAACTGCACCAATTAGCATGCGCGAAGGGGCGATGTCGATACACGCAACTCCCACCTCTCCTGCCTCCCTGCCCAGCAGCGCCAGCTTCATGGACTCCGCGGAGCGCAGGCGGGCCGCCATGTCGGAGGCCAGGGCCTGGGGGCACAGGCAACACACCCAGGCAGGGGAGGGCGCAGGAAAGGCATTGAAAGCAGCGATTACCGCAATGTACGGGCAGGCGAGTTGCATGGTCAGCTTGGTACGTAAAAAGACGCCTTCCTTTGCTACACTCAGACTCCACGGAGACGCCTCAATACGGGACTCGCGCTGCGAGCGGCCCCCACCCTGCCCCACCCCCACCCACCGTTATGTCCCGCTCCAGCGCCGCGCGCGCCGCCGCCACCTCCCCCGCCCTCGCCGCCAGCCGTGCGTGCTGCTGCAGCAGCGCCTCCCTCCGCGCCAGCAGCCCCCCGTTGACGGCCGCCTGCAGCGCCGCCAGCTTGGAGCGGTACGCCTCGGACAGCGGCGACAGCGCGTGGCCCTGCAAGGGGATGGGAGAGTCAGCAGGGGAGAGAGGAACAGCCGCGGCAGACTGTGTGTGGCGCTGGGTTACGTGACACAGCAAGAGCTTCATGCGGGCGGTATGCGCTTCTGATGAAAGGGTGGCGTGGGTTTTGTGTCAGGGAGGAGTATGATTTGTAGTGCAGTCAGCTTAATGCGGCGCGCCTCGGACAGAGAGGACAGCGCGTGGCCCTGGGGCCAGGCACACAAGTTCACGGCTTCTTACGGAGGCGACCGCTTCATCTTGCTGCTTTCAATTATGTTGTGCTATTGGCCACGGCTTCGGGCTTGTGGCACGGATGGGGCCGCCAACCGTGGTCAATCTGGCCCGCGCATGGGGCATCTAAATCAAGAGATAAATTGCTGCCTCATTGAGCACCCACCTGCTTGGCCAGCTCTTTGGCCATCAGCTCGTCCGCCATGACCACCTCGCACGTTGTGTTGTCGTACCACGCCGTCATGCCCCCCTGCTGCTGCTGGCCCCCCACGCCGCATCCCTGCGCCATGTACGGCAGCGGCTGCATGGGGAGCACCAGCTGTCCCCCGGGCGGAAGGCATCCCGGCGGCAGCTGCTGCGGCAGCGGCGGCGGGGGCGGTATCAGCGTGGCCGCTGAGACTGCTGCTTGTGGGCTTCCCGGGGGCGGGAGCGCCGGCCCGGGGCCTGGGTGCTGACATTGCGGCTGCAGGGACAGGGCTTGGAGTTGTGGTGCAAGCAGGGCCGCAGCCTGTGGAGATAACGGGGCCTGCTGCGGGTGGTACTGCGGATGGCAAGGGCCATACCCTGGGAGTGGGGCTGCGGGGAGGACGGGCTGCATGGGGTGCGGGGGGCATGCCCCGGGCTGGGTGACCAGGAGGGTGGGCGGCGGGCCCTGGGCGCTGGCGGGAGCCGTGTAGGCCTTAGCCGGAGTGGGAAGACAGGGCTGGATAATTTGGTGTTGCGGTTGGTATGCCTGCTGTTGCTGCTGCTGCTGGTAGAGGTGCTGGCTGTGTGTTGGGAGCACAGGGACAGGCTGGAGGCTGGAGCCTGGCAGGGGCCACGGGAGGGCGAGACAAGGGTGAAGCGGAGTACGGTAGTCCTATGACCGCTTGTACTTGCTTGCGGGGATGAACGACGTGCCAACGCAGCGCTTACCTGGTGGGCATGGGCCAGGCTGGCGCTGAGCCATGTGGAGGGGCTGGCTCGGGGGGTAGGCGCCCGGGGGCAGGCAGCCCAGTTCCCATCCGCCCCTCGCAGCCGCCGCACTATTGGATGAGTACGAGTGGTGCACCCCTGCAACGGCAAAGCGTACACACAGCATCACCAGGCGCAGTTGCGTGGGTTCTGTGGACAGCTTGGCGGAGGTCTGGCGCAGCAACACATCCTGCACCTCCTAGTGCATGGCACCTGGAGCCATGTAGACCACTGTCCAAGCGAAATGTAGCCTCAAGTGCTGCAGGCGCCGTGCATGAGTCATATATGGCCTTGAATCATGGGCTCGCCAACGAGGTCGTCCTCCAGCAAAACGCACCCTGGCCGTTGTGCGGTCCCTTGTCTTCCTCCTTTGAGCTGCCACCTCCACCTGAGCCGCGGCGCCTGGGGCTGTGTGTGTGACTGCTGCTGCCCCGGCTGCCACTGCTTCTCCTGCTGCGCCCATGATGCCGGCTCCTCTCGTCCGAGGACGAGCTGGTGCTGGCGCTGCTGCTCGTCTCGGTACCGGCGCTGGAGCTGTCAGCGGCCCTGTGCTTGCGGGCCTTGTACTCGTAGGTCTCATCTCCCTTGCTACTAAAAGTCACCTTGCCGCGGCCGTTTGACCCATTGCCATTTGTCACAGGCGCCTCATTATTGTGTCCGTCCATGGTCCCGCTTGCCGGTGCTGAAGCAGGTGCAACGCCTGATGCTGACATGTTCACCAGCTGAGCGCAAGGGTTTGCGGACACCGCTCTACCTCCATATATACAGCGAGCGTTAGGTGGTATGCAAATACTCGTCGAGGCTTGGCCGGTCTACGTTTGGCCTCCGGCTGTCGCGAACGCTATTTTAAGTCTGGTTTGCGAATGTGCAAGGGCACAAGAGCAGGCCACTCTTCTGGTGCTTAATCAACAGTTGATGGAAGTAGACTCCAGTCAATTTCACCCAACAAGGGATGAATTTTCCACCTAGTTGTCGTCACTGACCTCTCGCTCTCCTGTGCAACCCCATGATACGTATTATACTTTACAGCTGTAGGGCAATAAGTGTATGACACATCAGCTTGGGACCCATTTGGGTTGACGGCTTCTGGTCCGCACGAGCGAGGCGTGAACGCACGGGGCGCCGCCCGCTGTCATGATTGGTTGCCGCGCCCGCGTTCTGCAGCCCTGATATTTAATCGCCACCCTTAAGATTGCCATCGCGCCACTAGTCAGGCATGGCCGGCCGAGGCAGCATGCCCACAGTCCGTTGGGACCCCCAGGTGTGCAGACTCCGCGTTAAGACACGCCCTTCATAATACGCCAGACACCACAGGGAAGCGCCAGAACACCCACCCGAAAGCCCAACTGTATCATGTGTGCACCTCCATGTTCCACTGGTACGCATGCTCGCGATTCGGCACGTGGCACCATTCTTTACCAGCGCACCACCGGAAGGCACAGCGATCACGTCTGGCGATGGGATCGCCACGTTTGTTGCCCATTGCTGCCCCACCAGGTGGAGGCATACTTCTTAGCTTCGTTTGGCCCTTCCCGCCTGGCTGCAATGTCTTCTGCGCTGGCGCGCCCTAGCCTGCGGCCTGCAATCCGGGTCAATACCCTCAGGACCACGCCAGATGTGCGTAGGTGGCAGGGGTTAGGGCACGCTCCGCGTCCCATGATGACACAGGAACTTGCGGATTCGTGCAGCTTCGCGCAGCTTCGTGCGCAGCATGTGCACTGTATGGACAAAGGGACTTGAAGCTTCATCACGTACCTTCACGAGCAAGCGCTAAGACCTCCATGACGTCGTCCTCAGGAAGTGGTGCGGCAGCTTCGTGAGCTGCTGCCCCCCGGGGCCGACCCCCGGGTGCATCCCCGGGTGCCGGGGGTGGTGGTGCTGCGGGGCCATGGACCTAGGCACGTGAACTACCCGCCAGGTGGGCAGCAGATGCCGCGGAGGTCTCAGCGGGCTTGCTCGCAGGATCGAAGGGCCCTCCGTGACGCCCCGCTGCCGTGGCTTAGTGGCCCCATACATCCTTTGCGCGGGGGCTAACGCGGTGCTCTGACTTTGCAGGTATGGCCGAGGTGGTGATCAACCGCTTTGCAGGGGAGGCGGTTCTCAAGGTGAGCGGAGGAGCTGGGGCCGCCCTGCTTACCTACATCCGGCATCCCCTTGATGCATTGCCCTGCTCCTTTACCCTTACACCACCCACTCCCCACTGGTGTGCCTCTTACTTTGGCAGCGCAGGTCCCGCAGAAGCGCCTTGACACACACGTCTATTCCTCTTCCCCTGTGTATGCTGCTGTTATCCCCAGGGTGCGAACGTGTACGCCCCCGGCCTGCTGGCGGCCTCCCCGGGCATCTCCCCGGGGGACCGCGTGGCAGTCAGCATCGCCCTGGAGCGCCCGCAGCCAGCCAGGCGGCGGGGCGGACAGGTGCCGCGCCGGCAGCAGCAGCAGCAGCAAGAGGAGGAAGGGCAGCAGTGTGGCGGCGCTGTTGACGCGCCAGGGGACGGGGACCTGGAGGGCTCCGTTGCGTATCAACAGGAAGGACTGGGGTGGCCAGCAGGGGCCAGCGGTGGAATCAGTGACAGTG
The DNA here is from genome assembly GCA_036984285.1 of Chlamydomonas sp. KOR1. Taxonomy (NCBI): domain Eukaryota; kingdom Viridiplantae; phylum Chlorophyta; class Chlorophyceae; order Chlamydomonadales; family Chlamydomonadaceae; genus Chlamydomonas; species Chlamydomonas sp. KOR1. Next base: position 350,212 of record BQMZ01000159.1, on the reverse strand, counting down.
ACTGCAGCACAGCCGGTTTTAGTACCAGTGGCAGCACTAGCAGCAGCAGCAGTGGCGGGCAAGGCACAGGCAAGGAGAAGCGGCGCGGCGGCGGCAGCGGGGGTACGCGGTGGGTGGTGGGCATCAACCGTGGGTCTCTGGTGGAGCAGGACGGCAGTGTGCGGTTGGTGGGCGTGGGGCCAGCCCGCGGAATGCGCCGGAAAGACGCAAGACATCATGACGCTTTGCAAGAAAGTGCAGATGATAGCGGCACCAGCAGCAGCAGCAGCAGCAGCAGCAGTGTAAACACGAGCAGCAGCAGCTCGCCAAGCGCCTCTGCGTCACCAGCGGCGGGCTGTGTCCATGACGCAAGCGAAGCGGTTGATGGGGATCGAGGGGACGCGGTCGCGGTCAGTCGTCGCTCCGACCGCGTGTATGCTGGGGTGGCGGTGGCGGCGGTAGGGCGGCGGGCGCTGTTCCGGCAGGAGCAGGGGCTGGCTCTGCAAATGGAGGCGCGGGTGTTTGACGTGCCGTCGTGCAACGGTGGGTGTACGGTAGTGACTTGTCGTTATGCCGTGCCTGCCGCCGGGGCATGGAGGTCCAGCAAAGAGCCTGCAAGCGCGCGAAGGATAACCGTTTGCAAAAGTCGTTGTCTTATTGGTTTTGCCATTAGCGTGGTACATCCAGGTGGGGTAAAACGTGGGAGGGCAGCACGGCCTCGCCATGCGAGCTACAGCCTCTACAGTGTACGTACGGTAGGGCACAATGTGGGTGCTACAGGATGTCCGTGAACCAGTCATGGGCCGCATATGGCCACTTTTAAGGGTACCCTAAAAGTCTTGATCTGTGACTCTGTGCCCATTACCCTCAGGACTACTCCGAGGACAGATGATGCTTCAGGCCCTGCCAAGCATCGTGGCAGCTCAGGTGGGCTCACCGGAGGCGCACTGGCGCCTTGCAAAGCTCAACAGCACCGCACCTCAATGAACCTGACACGATGGCATGTGCCATGTACCATCGTAAGCTAACTGTACGGCACACTGTACGCAGGTGCTGAGTCCGCCCCCTGGGTCCACGGTGCTGGACATGTGCGCGGCGCCGGGCGGCAAGAGCACGCTGCTGGGCCAGCTCATGGGCGACAGGGGCCGTGTGGTGGCGCTTGACCGCACGGCGGCAAAGGTGAGCCTAGGTGTGACCAGGTGTCAACACGGACCCATGCATGCAGAGGTGTCCTGTGCATACGGTAATTGGGCATTTGGGCCTCGGGCCGTGTGCTGTGCGCTTGACCGCACGGCGTGAGGGCGCGAGTGCGGATGATCAGGTTGACCAGGAACGGAGCATGCATCCGGGGATGCCGCAGAAGAGGGACGGCACGCACGGGTGGCCTGTTCATGTCTCGCGGTGTGCTGAAAATGGGATGCTGCCGCTACTGGACACAGTTGCACGACACGTGGGAGCCTTTGGTGCATCCTCATTGTATGGCGACGGGGAAGGGAGCCGCTGCCATGCGCAAGCATTTGCAGCCATTGTGGGAGTCTGACAGTCATTGGAGGTACCACCTTGGCACTCCTGCTTTTGTGACAGGCATACTGCAGCCATAATGAAGCCGTGGCTGTGTGGTAACGCAACTGCCGCGCCGCCAAACCTGCTGCACTGCAGGTGCACGAAATTCAGTCCCTAGCCTGCGACCTGGGGCTCACGTGCGTTGAGGCGCACAAGGCCGACTCCGTGGAAGCGGTCACAGGGCCGGGTGCCGCTGCTGCTGCCGCTGCAGCTGCATCAGCGGGGCAGGGGCAGGTCCAGGGGTCTCCTGCTGCTGCTGGCGAGCTCGGGTCGGGGCCCTTGGGGCCGCCGCCCTACCCTCCCGGCTCCTTCAGTCACGTGCTGCTGGACCCGCCGTGCTCCGCGCTGGGGCTGCGGCCCAGGCTGCTGCACAGCTGGACGCTGCCCCAGGTGCGGATTACCGCATAAGACGACGGATTCCTGTATTGGCTCCATGTCGGCGCGGTTCTGGGATTTGTTTGGGCGCGGGCATTGGTGCCGGATTCCGGAAAAGGAATACAGTTCCCTAAAGCATTTATCCGTTTGTGCTCCCACGCAGCTCCGCGCGCTGGCCGCCTACCAGCGCGCGCTGCTGCACACCGCCGTGGCGCTGCTGGCCCCCGGGGGCACGCTGGTGTACTGCACGTGCACCGTCAACCCGGACGAGAACGAGGGCAACGTGGCGTGGGCGCTCGACAGGTGGGCGGAGGCAAGGCTGGGAGCGACTGTCAGCAGCAAACGGGAGGAAGGTGTTGCCATAGGATCGGCAATGAGCAAATGTTCGTCGGTACCATTTATACAATATCTACCGTCTGCCTATTGCTTGCTTACCGCTTTACTCTGTGGCACCTGGTGGCTACTAACCGAACATTGCCGGAAACGCCGCACAGTGGCTGGTGCCTTCCGGCCTCCCTTGCTTGCCGGTACTGTGCTCCCAGCCTTGGCTGCACTCCACACACTGAGGTGGCTGCTTGTCCGTGTATCTCAGTAACCTTCCTTCCATGGCCAGTGGATCTATGCAAATCTCTACCCCACTCTGACATGCTTGCCCGAACCATGTTGTGACGTGCTGTGTGCCTTCAGGTTCCGAGGGCAGCTGCAGCTGATGCCCGCTGAGCCTCGGGTGGGCTCCCCTGGCCTCACCGGGAGCGACCCGCACACGGGGCAGCGGTGGTTGACGGAGGCAGAGGCGGCCCTGGTGCAGCGATTCGACCCTGGGTGGCCTCCAGAGGCCAGCATGAGCAGCGGGGTCGGTGGACTAGCTGGGCTTCAGTCCGTGTCGACACCGACAGCGGGTTCAACGGTTGAGCAGGGCCTGGGTGGGGGTCGGGGTCGGGAGGAGGAGGGGCAGGGCGAGGAGCATGACGACTACATGGGGTTCTTTATTGCCAGGTTCCAGAAGGTGGTGTAGGGGTGGCGGGCTGGTCTTGTGCTGGCCTGGAAATTTCGGAGCGTCGTATGTGCATGCATGCCTGTACATATCAAGAGCACATGGGATGGAAGCGTGTGCTCGCCTTTGGCACACGGTAACGGCAGGCACGTGTGGGCTGATGCGAGGGAACCCATGGGAGCGGACATTGTCCCGTGCCCGATGCACTGCGGAGGAGAATAAGAAATGAAAATCGCCGTAGTCGTTTGTTCTCTGCAGTTTGGGGGTGCGGAGTCGTGACGGCCGACATGGTGACAGCCGTTGCTAATTTGATTTTTCCGCATTGCTCCAACTTTCCTTTTGTAGGTCGCGACCGTTTGCTGAGGCTATTTCAATACATAGGCTCGAGCTAAACAATCGTAGGTTGCCCCTTCAAGTCGACGGGAGAGCGATACGCTAAAACCCCACTTTGCCTCTTGTCATGCCCGAAGTCGTCGACCTTACCGAGGAAGAGGTAGAAGCTACGGTCGTTGTTACCAAAAAGGATGTCCAGTCTAGGAAGAAGCGTGCTGCCGAGGACTTGGCCGAGGACTTGGCCGGTGTTCGGCTGGGCACCGGGGGAGGAAAGCGGCAGAAGCTCATCGCTGAGCTTATCGAAAATGTAGAACCTCACCCACCAGCTTCCGAGTCAGACGACGTGACGTTGGCAGCGAGTCGGCGTGCAGCTGCTGCTGCTACATCTGTGCCCGGCAACGCGACAACGGCCGCCCAGGCAGTGACGGCGCAGCCTCAAAGCTCGCCTGGGCTGAGCCTCACGGCTCAACTGCATCGTGAGCGTCTCGCGCGCATGAGCGAGCAGCAGAAGAATGCGTTACGGGACCTTGGACCCACGGGGGAAACAGGCGCTCAGGCGCCTAGGCAGCCTGCCGCTCCCGGGCGGAGCCCCTCGCAGCAGCCCGTGGCACCGTCCAGTTCAACCCCAGCCTCTGTGGCCACCCGCTCTGCACCGGCCGCGGCGCACTCACGCCCTGCCGTGTCAACCGACCCCAACCGGCCGTTGACACTTCTGACCTACAACGTGTGGTGAGGCGAGGGTGCTGCCAGGAAGTGCTACTGAGCCCTGGGGAGCACGGCAGTCCTGGTTGAGCTCCAGGTAGCTCGCACAACAATCTGCTGTTACCATACATTCGTTTTGGGTTGTGAATCTGCCTCGGCCCCAGCACGGCTCTATCATTTGCCTCTAAAACACACACTCGTTATGCATCCCGATTGACGCAATTGCATCTCTACGTACAGGTTCAACGAGGAGCTGGCCCTCGGCCAGCGCATGAAGGCCATATACGACATCCTGCAGCAGGAGGGCTACCCGGACTTGGTCATGCTGCAGGTGTGTGCAGCACACAAACACTGCTTTGCGGGATGTTTGTCTCTCCAGCACTGCTGCCCTGCAGCTCACTTCGCGCGGAACAGGCCTACATGTATGTGCGGTGTGTGTATGTGGCTGCAGGAGGTGACCCACAACATTGTGGCGCTGTTCGAGCAGATGGGCTGGTTCCGCCTCTACCACTGCTCGCCAGTGCCTCAGCAGGTGTGCCAAGGGCGTTGCATGGGCACCTTGGTCATCGCATAGGATTAACCAATTGGCAGGACGGGCGCCTCGTCTGACATTGTGGTCCCTTGCACAGCACAATGCATGCGGCGGCGGGATTGTGCTGGGCCTATTTAGCTTGGCGCTGACAACAAGCATCGCAGCACCTGGTTGACGCAGCCTCCACCCGTGTGTTGAGTTGCCTGATGGCATAAGCGTGTATGTCGCTGGTCACTTGCACCTGCAACGCTTCTCATGACGCCCCCATTCCCCTTGTCCCCGTCCCTCCCCGCAGCCCTACTTCACCCTGCTGCTGGCCAAGCGCGACACCGTGACGCTGCCCGCCTTCAACGCCTGGGTCAGCAAAGACTACCCCATGGGCTGCATGGGTGAGCGTGTGCTGGCACGGGCCCCGGGAGGCAGCCTTCCCATACTGAGCATGGCACCAATGACTGCGGACCACGTCCTTCGCTTGACCCAGATCGCCATGCCTCATTGACCCAGATCGGAGAGCCGCAAGAAAACGACCATGCGCGCCCGCCGCATAGGCCGCCCTCGTTCACTGTACATCTTGTATGGCCCTGGTTGTTGTTGCTCAACCATCTACCCGTTAGCATGTGCATAATACAAGAGTTGAAACATTGCCATCTCCTCCAGGCCGCGGCATCCTGTACACGCGCGCTACCATCAACGGCCGGCCGCTCGTGGTGGGCACCACACACCTGGAGAGCCCCATCGGGAAGGGCCCGCAGCAGATGGTGGCGGAGCGGCGGCAGCAGCTGGGCGTGGCGCTCAAGGAGCTGGAGGCAGCGGCGGCGGCTAAGGGGGACGACCTGGTCATGGCGGGTGCGTGGGGTAGTGCGCGCGGTGGGATGGCGGAGCGGCCGCGGTAGCATTGGACAGGCGCTGCTCCATGTCCAGTCGTACATGTAGAGCAGCAGCATGGCAGTATGGTGCGTGTCGGTTTGCAGGGTGCGTGTTGCTGTGGCTAGTCAAGGTATGATGTGGGGCCGCCCTACTTAAGGCCTTGCCTGAACAGAACGCCCCCAAGCTGCTGCACGTACGGTGTTCCCAAGTACGAGCAGGCCCGCCAAAGCTTGTGCCACGTACAATCGCTTTCCTGCAACATTCATGTATGGTCAACACTTATGGGCAATTTGCGAATGGATGAGACATCGGTGCCTTCGTGCAGGCGACCTGAACTGGGCGGACAACCGCGACGGCGAGGTGCCGCTGCCACCCGCCTGGCGGGACGCGTGGCGCACGCTGCGCCCCGGGGAGCCAGGCTTCACCTACAACGCGCGCGCCAACCCAATGCTGTCGCACCGCTACGAGGGCAGCCGCCTGGACCGCGTGCTGGTGCGGTGCAGCCCGCCGCTGGCGGAGGAGCAGCCGCAGGTGCGCACAACGAGGGTGCGGGTCAGGGGAGCTGATGCAGGCCACAGAGCCGTGTGCCCTGCCTGGTCCTAGGAGTATGCCTCGTTCCCGCGTTTGAGAACGGCTAAATGTGTCAAATAACAGTTGGGTACAGAAGGCAAGGTGCCCGGAGGGTACTGACTATCAGCCCTCGCTTTGCTGCTCGGATGAGTCGGCAAGACTGTGACGAGGTGTTTTTATCGGGCGCTGCAGGTGGCACCGGGATCTGCAGCAGACCGCGCGCGGAGGCAAGCAGGCGCGGCAGCGGACGTCACGGGAAGCAGCGGCGCTGGCGGTGGTGGCGGCGGCGGGAGCGAAGCGCGACGCAGCGGGTGGCGCCTGTGGAGCATGAAGCTTGTGGGCACCAGCGCGCTTCCGGGCGTCACGCACACGGACAGGTTCGGCACGAAACGGCCGGTGAGTAGGCAAGGATTTAGGCATGCTAGGCGTGCACGGTTCATTGCATCTGTACAGGTCGGCATGGTGTACCTGTATGCCCCGTGCCCACGGTGCGTGTGTCCTAGTGCAGGGGGTTGCTTTGCCGCACGTGCACGTTGCAATCCGTCGGGGAGCTCCTGCCCTGGGCCTGGCTGCTGGAAGCGCAGTTACACTGACGCTTGGGCCTCTCGACTGCAGGTGCTGCCCAGCGACCACTTCGGGCTGCTCATCAAGCTGCTGCCCGCAGACGCACCCCCAAGGCCCGCCGGGGCAACGGGAGGGCGCACGCTGTGTAACAGCGGTGCCGCTGCCGCCCCACCGGCCGTTGCGGTTCCCCCTTCGGCCGGAGCCGCAATGCCGGCAGCCAGCGGCGGCCGCGTGGCTACAACCTCTGGCATGGCGGGTGCCAGCGCTGGAGGCGCGGCAGCGCGGGAGGTGGCGGCGGGGGCGGCGGCTGCACGGGCAGCAGCTGCCGCGCCACAAGGCGGCAGCAGGGAGGTGCAGGCAACGGAAGGAGGCAAGGCCGCTGGCGCTGGGAGGCCGAATGCGGGGGCCACCACGGCGGGGGCGGGCAAACGGCAGCAGGAGAGGGCGGCGCTGCAACGTCACGTGTCCATCAGCAGCAGTGACGGTGAGGGGGACGCGGTGGACCTGACGGGCGATGACTGATGGTGGGTGCGCGTGTGGGCGGGAGGTAGGAGCCAGTGACAAGGAATGCGGCGTTAGGTAACACCCTGCAGGTGGCAGGGCGCTGGATGCCAGAAGCTCACTGGTACGTGCAGCAGCGTATCGTGAGACGCGTGCGCTAAATACTTCAGCTGCGTTATCCCTGTTGCGGCGGTCGGCAGAGGAGGGGTGCCTGCCTTTTCGCGAGGCGGTGGAGTAGCTTGGTGTGCCCAATGGCGGTTAGGTACAAGTAATGTACACCTTTTTTGTGCATCACCTAGTCTCTGCCCTCAAACAGCGTAGGGGCAAGGCCCATGAAGCAACGACTAGTAAGGGCGTAGGGTCTGGTCAGCGGCAACTGGTGCGGAATGGGTGATGCAGGCCTTGCTTGGGTATGCTTGCTGGAGTGATGCAGAACGTAGGTTTGGCCCCTGGCCTGGAGCAGGGTACGGTAGTGTGTTGTACAACAGGGAAGAGCATCGAGCTGCTGGTGTTAAGAACAGGTACACAACTTTACGCCTTGCATGTCCTGTGCCCGAAAGCAGTGTATTGGGCAAAACTCGTTAAGTAGCCACGCGCTAGGGCAAACAGGGCGCAGGCTCGGCCAGCAAACACCGAGCACCAGAGGGGAAGCGCAGCGAGGCCCTGGTGCTGCTCACGATGCTGCTGGCGCTGGAGGTAAGGTGGCACGTGCAGTTGGCCCTGGCTCAGAGCAGGAGAGCTGCACCAGAGCCACTTTAGTTACGTATATAAGTCGTGCATAACATATCTCAAGTCGACTGGTGGCATCAGACCGCGGCGTCGCGCTGTTGTGGCTACTCGACGACCTGCTCGACGTTTTGGGTTGCGCCTTTGCGACGTTCGTTCCCTTCCAGGGCTCTTGCCCTCCAGGTGCGCTTGGTCCCGCCAGTGGCTTGTCAAAGTTTTAGGGGTCAAGCAAGTCGATAATAGAACGAGAGCGCCAGGTGCCAGCTGGGTACGTTTCACCTCCCTCACACTAACGGCAGTTGGGTTAGGTTGTGTTCCCAGACACAGGATTTTGAGTGGCTGCGCTGTGAAGTTACCCTGGACAGAAGCAAAAATTAATATTCAAGACTCATACAAGCACTAGCTATAGCGTTGGAAGAGATGGGCTGGCTACAGCTTCAGAAGGGATGGGCTACCGGCGGGCTTGCAGCGCTGTCGCGTCCCCGGATGCTTGCTGATAGCAATGTGGCGCGTTGTGATATTTGTAATTGCAAAATTATCTTACCTGAATACAACACGCAGCGCTTCTTCGTGCACGGCCTATGCGAACGACACTCACGCGCCCGCGCCTGCCGTACACTCAGTGAAGCCCCCTAAAAGGCACATTGCGGCAACCTTTCGACAATATCGTCCTTACAATCGAGTCTTGAACTATAAACCTCAAGTATCCGTGTCTCGGTGGCGTTGTGTTTGGCCTCGGCTTTACCCAGGAGAGCCCAAGCATGGCCCAAGAAGGAGGAATGCGCCAGGGGGTGGCTCGCTCCGCTGCGCTTCTTCTGCTGCTTGCAAGCGCGATGACTGCATCAGGTACCACGCTTGGCTACATCTTTCGCGCGTCGCTCGCCTTGCTTTGCGTGACCATCTGCGACCACTCGACAAATTGCTCTTCCGGAAGTACCTACTGCAAGGCCAGCACAAACCCAAGTACTCCTCTTTGGATCTTTTGCTGAATTATCGTCCTTTCCCTCGTGCCGTACAGCTCGCAGCCTGACATGGAATGACAAGGGCGCTCCCGGCCTGCCCAACTCCCTCCAGCCCGACGTTCTCAATCTGGATGCCTGTCCCGATTGCGTCACGTTCCCCAACGCCGACGACGGCCTGGGCTACTGGAAGGACTCCAAGGGACAGTCAGGCGCTGATAAAACTAAGAAGAAGAAGAAGAACGCTGCCAACAGCGCCCGTGTGGCAGTGCTTTCCAGCGGTGAGACGCTGTGCCAGCAAGCGTTAGTTGGCGCGCGCTGTGTGATACATGCGCAGGAGTGCGTTGGACGTTGGCAGCATGTACAGCGGCCGGAGTGGGGGTTAGTGGCAAGTGGGCAGGACGTCTACCTAACTGCAACGGTGCTTACACCGGGACCCGCTTGCAGTTCCGCTTGCCCTGTCAGCATGCGCCCTGTCGGCACATGCCCTGTCAGCACGCGGTCTGCCACGTGTCAGCACGCACACGTCTATCTCTCCCACGTACAATCCGCCACTAGCCTGATACAGCACGACACGTGCCCAACGCAAGTGACACTGCTACCTGTTTCCTTTGTGTTGCATGACGCAGATGAGCTTGACTCCTGCTCCTTCGACGTCGAGGAGGAGGGCCGCTACTGCGCTAACGGCTATGTGGCATTTGTCGGTTCCTGCCGCGGCGATTACCAGTCCAACTTAACCGCCACCTCCACTCAGCAGAAGCGCAGGAAGACAGTGACCACGGAGAAAGAATGGAGCCCCGCCACCGACGCCACAGCCCCTTTCACTGTTGTCCTCATCAGCCGCCCTTTCGGTGACCCTGAGGAGGCGGCCGACTGCAGCACCCTCCCGTACCAGACATACTTCACCATCTCGCGCGACGAGGTCGACTTCGACAGCCAGATGCTATGGAAGAACAGGGAGATCACCCTGTATTCGTACGAAGCTGGTTTCGCCCTGGATCTGTTGTACGGCTCCAGCATTCCCTGGTGAGCACCGCGCCTGCTCCATCTGGTTTTTCTTCTCCTCCTCTCCACTGCATCTGGTGCAGTAAGGAGTGTTACCCACGTTACCCACGTAGACCTGTGACCCTCGTCAGCCGCCACACTTGCCCTATAAGTACACGTGCCTGCCCTGCCGTGCCTGGATGCTAGATAGTCATCAGCGGGTGCGTAGGGGTGGCCTGCAGGCGATGCCATGAACTGTCTTGCTGTTGTTGCGTACTTGTCCAGCCTCGCTTGCGTAGGGCGGGGTCAAGACGGCGGCCCCTGCCCAGCCCTGCCCTTTTGGAACTCCATCCGCTTTCGCGAGCAAGCCGTTGAGTTCGCCACGGTTTCTATCGCAGAATGCGCCCTCACACTACCACTTGGCCTCCTGCTGTGTCGCCATCACTGCCCTGCCGTACAGCCCCACCCCCAACAAGTGGCGCATGGAGGTGCTGACCCGCGACGCCACCGGCACCGCCTACACCTACTACCGCTACACGGAGGGGGAGCAGCCCATCGTGTCCGACTTGGAGGGCAAGCCCGTCACCGTGGGGGCGGACCAGCTGGCCCTTGGCTATGACAAGTAAGGGTACAAACGCACAGGCACTGGGCATGTTCGCATGTATGCTTGCAGTGAGTCAGCCAGCAGTGGTCCAGCAGTGGTGCGTGACACGTGGCAGGTGTGAAGACGTCCTGGACAAGGGCAAGTTGCAGGGTACCCCGTTAGGCGAACGTGACCCTGTGGTGCGCCCGATCAACTTGCGCATGCGTGGTGTATGCCATATTCGTGTACTCCTTTGCCTGCCTGCCGAACCGCCATCGTTTCCGTCTATATGTTGATGGCGACTTCATGCCATTCCAGCCGCACTCTACAAATGCTTGTGCGCACGCATGGCACCACTGGCCACCGAGCGAAGTGATAACCATCCGCGACTCGACTCGCCTCATGCACCGCAATGTGCAACGCGCAACTCCGCCACAGGCGCAACGGCGCCTTTGGGAACCCCGAGTACCTGGATGGCGACATTGCCGTGCTGTCCATGTACAACCGCCAACTGACTGCCGAGGAGGTAGAGTCCCTCGCCCAGTTCTACAGCTGCCGCTTCAACTTTGTCACTGAGAGTAAGCAATCATGTGTCTCGGCTGTCAGTCCAGCGCTCGGGTCTGGTGTGCGCTGTTGTGCGCTGATCCGTCTCACTACACGGCCATGGCGTACGTGCAATCGGGGCACGGTGCCGTGGAAGCCTTGCTTACCGTACTACCACTTGTCAGAAGCATGGGTGGCAGCAGTCGCAGACTCATGCCGATAGCATCCCACATGTTTGCGTGCTGCTGCCCAGCCATGACCCGCTCGTACCTGCCCCGACCCCTGATGGAACGCGCTTGCGACCCATCCAACCTTTAACCCATACTGCCTGTGCCGTACAGATTGCCCTGAGGTCGAGGGCTACACCGTTGCTGCCAACGTGGACCACAAGGGCGACGACCTTGGCTGCCAGAGCTTCCACGACGACGAGGACATCGACCTTGGCGAGGAGGGCGCCACCCTGTGCGACGAGGACCCTGACTGTGTGGGCTTCAACACGTGGGTGCAGGGCGGCAAGGCGTGGACCTGCCCCAAGAGCGCGCTGGAGCCTGTGGTTGCCATGCCGCCTGAGAAGGCATTCTGCACCTACTCCAAGAATGTTGAGACATCTGAGGAGGAGCCTTAAGCTTGTTAGTTGTTACTCCGTACATACAAGACTGTCGTGCGTGTGGGTTGTGGTTAGCACGGATCGATGCATACTCGTTCACGAGCGAGGTAGGGCCGCCCAGCCTAGTCCCAAACAGGGTGTGTGGAGTAGACCTCGCTTCGCTGTTTGTACCTCACCGGTTGAAACATTGCAGGATGGCTGTGTTGGCAGTGGGGGCAGCAGCCTGCAGCTCGTTGGCTAGCTGACTGCGGGAAGCCGCCGTACTGGTTGTGTTGACCACCTGCTCGGAGTTGGGTGCGTGGCTAGGGCGCCCATGGTTCGTTTCCGATGAATTGTTTACGGAATATCATCAACGTTTTAGCGCCACAGCGCTCATACATGTCCATGTGTGTTCGACGTGTACCGGTTGATATGGGACAGCGAGCGTGCTCCTTGCGCACAACTCACCATCAATCGCACTGCCAGTTTTCACTTGCTGGTTTGGCAAGAGTTGGGGTTGGGCACGTGCGTGCTGGCGCCTCGCTGGTCGGCCATCGTGGTCCTTTGCTTGTGTGCAGCAGGGTGGCCCGGTGTGTGTTAGGGAACCGAAGCTCCCCTGGTTTCGTGGTTTGTGTGTCACTGCGTGGCTGGTCTGCATTCCCGGGCTGCATGGCCAGGCCGCGACGGGTCTACCAGCGTCCATGCATCGTTTTGGACAATCGCTCCTGATGGTACGCATGCATGTACACCTCGCACTTGTGTAGTGCAGGATACGTTGCTTTTGAGCGTGCACACCGTACTGTTTTTGGCGTGGCACAGCATGCCACCGGCTTCACCACGACAAACCGTCACAGGCGCCTGCTGCCGTTTCTGTCTAGTTATCGTCATACATGTTCAAGGATTGTAAATCTGAACGCTTTGGTTTACGTTACAGCCAAACAAGGCAGTGCGTACGCCCTCACACACATCCCTCCGTCGGTGCTTAACCCCCACGTGCATGAACCCGCGCAGGGGAGACCTCGAATTGATTGCGTGCACGTGTCCGGTCCAAGCACATGTCAGTCCTACGTATGACAACGGTGGATCTGAATGCTCTAGAGTACTGTACTGGAACGGTAAAAGCCAGTATGGTATGCGTTGTTCGTACGGCGCTGACTGTTACGAATGCAGTGAAGAACGCTGGGCCTGTGACCAGCAGCATAGCAGCAGCAGTGAGCAGCAGCCAAATTGGACAGCAGGTGCACACTGAGCCGTACATACTACACCATGCTAACCCAGTTTGCACCACGCATGCAATAATACCGGCGCATGTGTACCGGTACACCGCAACACTAATACACATACACCAGGAAGCAAGTCCTCCTTACGTAGGTGCCCCTGCGGGTGTCACCGCAAGCGTTGGGCTTGAAAGCGTTCGTCTTCAGCGCGCACGTCCCATCCGTAAAGAAAATGTAAAAGGTGCAGGTGTCGCTCTGGTCGCACGCGGCGCGGCACTGGCTCTCCGAGCGGGTGTACACCGTGCAGCCAGTCTCGTCCGCGTGGTCGCCCTCCACGTCCCAGCCGCTGATGCACCAGTAGTCTCCTGCACGCCAGCATGAACACCACTGCCATGTGACGCACGTGCGGGGACTAGATGGCCGCGGCGCCGGGGCGACATACAACGTGCCGGTGGCACGGGGATGGATGGATGGCAGCAGCTGGCAGGCGATCAACTAACACAGCCATGCCACGCAGTAGTGAAACTGGTCCCTACCCGCCTAACACACCTTGGCGCGTCCCTCCCCACAGACGCCTGGCGGCTGCCCAGTGCCTGTGTGTGCAGCCTCATGCACGACGGACCAGCGGGCGGTCCCATTATGCTGGACAACTTCACGCGCAACACCCCTTGCACCGCCTGACCGCAAGCACGGAACAAAGCCGCGCATTTGTAGGAGGGCTTGCGTCAGGAACATGCATGCATGCATGGGTACAGGTGCGCCAGCAGTCCCACAACGACCCCTGCTCCGCGCCTACCGTCATTGGGCCGCACCCAGCACGTCTTGTCCCCATCCGAGATCGGCCCGTTCCGCCCCGCAGGCCCGGTGATAGGGTCCGTCTTGAGGATGCAGTCGCCGCTCGTCAGCCGCACGAAAAACTGGCAACTGCGCACGGAGCGAAGCATACCGGTACATGGGGGCAGCGTTTTACTCGCTTGCTTGGCTACCAACGCGGCCCGCGCTTCCATTAACTACCACAAGCAAAAAGCATCCGGCACGACGTGCATGCATGGGCGCTCAGTGGTGCCATGCATGTCACGTGATAGGCAGCACGGAGCGAGGAGCTTTGGAAGGTGGTGCAACAGCTCCACAATATAAGGAAGCCGGGGGCAGAACGCTATGGGGACTTGGGGAGGCAGGATACTGCCCTTCAGCGCTGTGTGCTAAAACCAGTACTTGGCCACCTCCCGCCCCGAGCCACTGGATTCCGCACCGTGAATTCCGTTGGCATGCAGCCACACACTCCTGCACACTGGAAGTCTCCACCCAGGCCAGCTCCGTGCCAGCCATGTCCGTGCCCGAATCCAAGCAAAGAAACCTCCGCTCTGCATTGGCAATAAGTACGGCGTCAGGATCACTCATATCATCAAATAGTATGGCACACCGCTTGCAAGTCACTAAAAGGACGACACACCTGGAGGAGGGGGCGGCGGGGGTGAGGGTGGTGGGGACGAGGGGGGTCTAGGAGAGGGCGGTCGGGGAGAGGGCGGTGGGGACGAGGGCGGTCGAGGAGAGGGCGGCGGCGGGCTCGGTGAGAGCGGCGGCGGTGGGCTTGGGGGCGGTGGGCTTGGGGGTCGCGGGCTTGGCGACGGGGGCAGTGGTGAGGGGCTTGGTGGCTGCGGCGGGGGTGGGCTTGGCGCCGCTGTGGATGGGTGCAACGCATACATGGGGAGGGGGGGCAGGTGGGGTCAGCAGCCCCTGGGGGCGGGCAAGCCTCGGGCCGCCCTGTATAAGTGCAGTAGGCACCGCACTATTGAGCGGGGTGCAACAGAGCTGTTGGAGCGTTCCGTTATGGGCCGCACAATTGGTTGCCGAAGGGAGGAAGAGTGGGGTAAAGAAGGGGTAGCAGGCAGAGGGTGTGGGTTAAGGACAGCTACAAACAGGGAGCGAGGGGAACCAGGTACGGTACTGGTAAAGCAGGTTGGCGCTGTTGCATGTGTGTGTGTGTGCGTAAACAGCATGTAGTGCAACGCATGGGGCCAAGCAAACCAGCCCGCTGCAGTTACCTGGACTGGGCGATAGCGGCGGAGGTCTGCTGGGAACAGCCAGGGGCATGGGTGACGGTAGCGGGCTTCTGGCTGTTGGGAGTGGGTTGGGCGTGGCTGGCAAGGGGTAAGATGGTGGCGGCGGGTAAGCTGGGGTGTGTGGCGGGCTTGGATAGGCTGGCGGTGGGGCAGGTGGCGTTGGGTTCTGGCGGTCATTGCACTCTGATGGGAGGTCGTAGTAGCGGCACACGGTGACCCTGGCGTACATGTAGCCCCTGTCCGATGCGCCTGCGTGCATGTGGGACGGACAGTTGACACATGTTACAATGCCGGACTATGTTGAGCGACTACTGGTCGGCGGCTTGGCTGTACGCTGACGATGAGGCATGCATGTCAGCCTGTGCTTGGGCGTCGGTTCCTGGACGCTCCTGGGGGCCTGCACGCACCATACGTCCGGCAGCAGACAACACCTTGGGCTACCGCTCATGCTGGCTACGTAGCAACCAAGTACTGACCTGCCCACATGACCACCTTGATCTCACGAATGTCGATGTTGCCCCCAGTTCGCGGAGACAGCTTGGAGTATGGCTCTACAAGCGCAGTATCGCCGTGGATGGTGCTGCCGCCCGCCTTGTAACGGACATCGTCCTCCTTGGCAATTTGGTGTACCAAGACCTGCATGTGCCCAGACAGAGCAACAATGAACAAGTAAACACCTACAGACGCGTCCTCACCGGTTTTCAGCAAGCAGTGCTTTGGCTCCTGGCCGGCACTGCGCATATCACGCAGTACTGCGGACCGTGTTATGGCTTGCGTGGCATACCGTACTGTATATATGTACCAGTCTAATACCAAAGCCGTGACGTTGTATGTACCGTACTGTATGTCTCCCGGGCGTGCTGGGCACGATGATATAACTGCTGTGCGGCGATGGTGTGCATGGGGCTTTCGCCTGTGCCTGCACCTACCTTGCCAGCAAACTGGGGTGCAGCTTCCCCAAGGTCGCTGTCCCCTCCATCCGACTGGCGGAAGCTAAGGTAGATGTTGAAGCTGTACTTGTCCAGCCAGTCGGGCTGGATGCGGATGAAGGAGTCAGACTCATTCCACAGGTGTTGTGACGGCACCTGCACAACACCCGTCAGGACCAGCAGCACTACTATGTTAGGGCGGCCACGTGCAAGCAAGTGTAGGACAGGCCAGTCGTGACCCCAATGTGCCAACGTAGGTTCCACCTGTATAAGCAGGACGTCCGGGTCTTGATGCTGCCGATGTGTAGATTGATATTGGTGCTCCTGATCACACTATGGGAATGACCATGCTGTGCAACCCCACCTGGAAAACCAAAGGTGTGCCCACAGCGAGGGTTCCAGTGTTCAGTACTGCCAGGGGACTGCGCCAACCCAGGTAGTTCATCTGCAGTGTTGGAGTTGGGGTACACATGCATCATACCTTGACGTGTGCACAATATGTGGCAACTGAGCGAAGGCATATGAGTGGATGTATAGTGGGCTGCTTTGCTTCGTTGCACCAGGTCACTCATGCATCAGTAATGGTGCCCCACAAGGTCCGGACTTGACGCGGCACGTACGGGAAGGCGTGCAGATTACACAAGCACGCCCAACATAGCAGCGGCATGCTGCCCGAGCCAGAAGCATATGCATGTAGCTCGCACGCACCTGGGGTGCGTTGGGGCACACTTTAGCTTGAGCCAGGGTGAAGCAGTTGGAGCACCCCGTGCAGCTGGTGGGGTCAGCCTCCAGAAGCCCACTATTGTCCCCTTGGGAGGGCATGACAAACAGCTGTAGCGTCTTGTGGGCGTGGCTGACGCCATAAATGTGCAGTATTTCCTGCGGGCACGCATGGCAACGATCATCAGTGCACGGCCCTAAGGAGGGACACGCAGCTACGGCAGCTAACGCTCACGCACGCATGCTGCCTACAGCAGCTCTGGCACGCCTGGACGTGGAGCATGCAACTGCTGTGATTGAAGCCCTTGCACTTCAAACACTCACATGCAGCACCAGCCACGGCTGCTTGTAACGCATGAAGAGCTGCTGAAAGCCAGCCAAGGACAGGCCCCGCCATAAGCATCCCAGCTTGTCTGCGCCTTGAGGGAGGAAGATGGACTGCACGCGGCCCTCAAGATCTCTTTCGCCATTTTCGGCAAGCGCGGTCAGAAGGTCCTTGCTGACTTCGCTGAGGCGCTTTGGCGACTGCTCCTGGCAGAGCTGCAGGTCGCAGGGGAGATCCTGCAGGAGCCATGTCTTCTTACTGGTAGCTACCTGCAGGTCGGCCACATCCATGAAGAAGATGTCGCCACTACACTGCCGAAAGAACTCGTCGAAAGCCTTGAAGGCTTGCTCTAGGACCGCCTGCGAAGGAGGGTAAGCGAGTATGGCAGCCGTCTTGCGTGAGGCACATGTAGGTCGTTAAAGCAACCAACGTAACGGTATACACTACTGGTAACGGGCACGCACTGTGACACCATACCAGCATCCCGGTACGTACACACCTTGGGTGTGTTAGTGGAGTTGTATTGAAGTCCGGCGCAGTCGTCAGAGCTGCGTGCATCGAAGCCCACTGCCATGGCGATGGCCTTCACCGGGCCCCTGACAGGCTGGGCACCAGCAGGCCAACGAACATGCATGCGCGGGACGGCGGAAGGGAGTAAGCGTACTGAACGTCATATACTGTGCTATGCATGTATGCCGTTATATATGCTGTTGCTGCGCAATCACAGTAAGGGCTACCTACGGCAGCTGGGAAGGGACAGAACATACAGCTATGCCCAAACCAGCTCAGCAATGTGCACACAGTCCATCCAGACCAATTCAGCTCCGCTCAACAGCGTCACGGCGCGGCTTTGATTGTGACGGGTTTGCATTGTGCACGCGCGCACGTCGTGGCAACCACGGTATCGTACGTGCGCACCTCTGCTTGGCTGCCACTCCTTTGGTTGTCCGCCCGAATGCGCCCCACAGTCAAGCAGCGATAGGTGGGGCTGGCACCAGCATCTGGTACGGTTACCGCCTGGCAGTCCTCCACAGCCACGTTCGCCCCTGCGAAAGCAGCCCCTTGACGCAGCTTAACCCTCAGCTCGGGGGTATCGTCGCCAATGATGTACCACGACACATTGCCGCTTCCCGTCAGCACTTCGTTCCGTGTCCGACCAACCTGCGTGCATGCAACCGCGGATGCACATACCGGTACATTGGCGGCGGAAACAGTGCGTGGCAGCAGCAGGAAACCGCAGCAGCATGCAACAACACGTGCGTTGGTATCAATGTTAGCCTTTACCACTGGTACCCGCCGTCCATCGCCCAATTACTTGTGCGCAAGGCGGCCTAAACTTACCACAATATAGTGCGGTGGGGCATCTTCGCGCCCAGAAGTCACGGATAGAAGCTGTCCCGTAAGGCTTAGCAGGGTGGGCAACGCCCCAAGTGGTGGCGATGGCATGCTGCCTTGAGCAAGGGCGCCTGCGCAGGCATGTGCACACACGAGTGTTAATGTGCCGAGGAACACATGCGCAATATGTGTGGCTTTGAGGGTGACCACGTGGCATGGTAAGACATGTGTCGGCCAAATGCGTATGAAGGTGGTGCGCAGGCCCACACGGTGAAGGACAAAACGGCCCGCCGAAGCAAGGGGCTGAGGCAGCAGTTAACACAGATCGTGCGATGATGGTGGCACTGATGCGTGTGCCCACAGTATCCACGGAATGGGGTGGTGCGCAGCAGGTCCACACGACAGCAGGGGCCACCCAGCGCAGGCAGCTGATGTTCGCTCGCTTAGCGAGCGAGAACAGAACTTCCCGAGGCAGCAGAGAGTCTCTGCGCACATGGACATTTCTTGTTTCTACGATAGGCCTCGACTTACCAGTCAAGAACATAAGGATAACGGCACAGCAGGAAGCCGAGGGGCGCCAGAGGCGGGAAGGACGGGCAAGGGTCCGCCGCTGCTGACGCGACGAGGAAGAGTTGAAGGCCATACTCACTGTGAAGGGGCACAGGTTATAGGCAAAAGTGAAGTACTAAGAGCATGATGATGGCTGGGGAGAGCGAGCAGGTAACCGCAGCGTGGCGTTCGTACATACGTGGGGACTATCACCTTGCTATGAAACGCCAGTGTGGGAATGGAACTACCAGGCTTGGGCACAAGCGTGTACAGGGATTCGGTCTTGCTCACCTCTTGCCTCGTACTTGATGAACGGGTGAGGCAGGGAAACCGAATGCCTCGAAAGGATTCTTCGCCACTACTACCGTCAGCTTCGAGCACCTGCTCAGAAAGAGCATCAAGTCTGGAAGCGCACGCCAATTGTAGATAAAAGCACCTAGCACACTGCTATGACGGTGGTAGGGAGGTCCAGGAGGCATGCACGCACCTTCGGTCGGTATGCTGCTGTCGGTTGCCGCACGACCGCAACCGACGAACCCGGCAACCGACACCCGCCCTCCACAGCCCACCCACACTCACCGACAAGCAGTCAATGGCATCCATCCACCCATACAACTGATGCAGATAGAAGCTGCATTGGCGTCCAGCGCCTCGCTGACCCTTCCTTCCTTATGAGCGGAACATGCACTCCCAGAACGAAGGGGCGCGCAGCACTCCCCGTGCCCACGGGTTGCCTGTCCTTTGGGCGGCCGTTTGAGGATAGTTCTGGATGGATTACCTGCGTTATAGCAAGTGACAGTACATAGGTATCAGTAGGCAGGGCAGGTCATCACACAGGGAGCAAGCATTTATGAGGCGACAAGCAGCGACGAGCATGTGGCTCCTGGAGCGAGGTCCACCCAGGGGCTAGCTACGGGAAGGGCTGACCCACACGTCTGCATTGCCGCCGCCTCACATGCATCTGATACTGCTCGTAGATCCTTCTGCGCCTCTCAAGCGGCGGACACACTGCTGTGGTGCATGACCAGGTGCTTGAGGCGTCTCCTTATTAGGCCCCGGCCCCCCATCCCGCTGGTCCCGAACGCTTAGGATGCATGCGTGCGTCCGTGGGCCCTTGCTTGTCAGGCTGCAGCAAGATGCTGACAGCACGTACGTACTCGCTGCTATGCTCAAACACACGGCGCCTTGGCAGGCCCCGGGCTGCTGCCCCCATACATTGCCCTGAGCCCAGTCGTACGCCCTCGAGACTGTACGGGGCAGCGTGGTGCAGTGGCCGCAACGTACACCTGCAGGTAGCTGTGGGCTGCACCTGTTCCTGGATGCCAACACTGCTGCTGGCCCCGCTTGTGTCCTCACAGATGGGTCCAAACCCTGTGTGCCCTGCAAGTCTAGGCTTGGTTTGCCCCCACCTGTGCGTACCAGCAAGGCGGACACTTACCGGTACCTCGCACCCGCTCCAAGCGCTGAACCAGGAGAACCTCGAGGGTGGCACCAACTTGGCGCCCACTGGCGTAGCTCATGAGTGGGGTGTTGCGGCGCTGCGGGCCCTCCACAAGCGTAGTGGCCCGGCATAACGCCCAGCACGAACCCGCTCCCGTCCAGCTGGGGCCAGGCAAGAAATCCGCCTCAAATGCCAACCCGGTGAAATCACCTTTATGCATCTTCGTGGCTGAGCTGAACAATGTCCGAGCGCGAGGCGCAGGCTCTCCTCGCAACACTGCAACACAATGAAGAGCGGAGACGCTCCGGGTCTTCGACGGTTGCGCCTCCTATATATGACCTTTCCAAGAGATAGGTGACAAACTAACGAAGCTCCATGTTCGCAACTTGGGCCCGTAATAGCATCGTCAACTCCTTGCCAGCGACAACGAAAATTGCATATTATCAAGTAATGCATACAAAGAGTTTCATGAAAAAGATATTATGCTGCTAGCGTGGCACAGTACCCCGCCACCACGCTATCTGGGTCTCGGAGCCTGACAGCTACCCAAATAATCACAGCATGGGCAACGTGGGTTGGCAATTGTGAGCAATTCGGATAGATTGCATCTGCCGGTATGAAAGGAGGACCAGGGAAACGGGCACCATGCACCGTGCTTGCGCGTTTCCCAACCACCACACGGCAGCACCCTGCCTCAGCCCACCCTCATTCCCCAGGCCAGAGGCCACTCTAGCGCATCGTGTAGGCCTGCAGCAAAGGCGTCTGACACTCGACGTTTGGCATCTAGTCCCAAGTCACATATCGGTACACGAGAGGCATTGTCCGGCACTGAACAATCGCAGGCGGGCCCAGCCAAGAAGCACGCAACGGCGTGCAGGGAGGTCTGGAAACGTTGGATACAGGATCCCTGCGACATCCGTTCATACGCACAGCTAGGATACACGCTTGCATGGACATGCGTAACAAAGTACGCCCACTTGCTGCACCAGCAGCCACAGTGGCAGTCGTTTCCGCCCCCGTGTCATAACGCTGTATGCGCTTACCACGCAGCGCACACCAGCCACGCTACACCAACCCGCCGAATTAGCTTAGCTTGGGTGGGCAGCCGTGGTACCCATGCTCTGCCCAAATGAAAATAAATAGCAACCTTATACTGCGCCCATACGACATCCCGTGATATTGAATAGCGCCAAGGTACCGCTCTGCGTGTTATGAAACACCATGGTCGCGCCAGTAGCTCCTGGTACTACAGAAGCATATGGCTGGCCCCTTGCTCCGACGTGACGCATGCCTCATGCTATGCCTACAGCAATGGCAATGGGCCATCAGCGAATCATCGGCAGGTGTACTCTGTCCCCCCGCCCCCCCCCCCAAAAAAATGCGTGCGTTACTGCTTACACAGGCACACATGACCATCCCAATTATACATGAGCATCGTGTGGCCACACCACCTGGAATGTAACACAAAGTGCCAAAAAATTTAGCCCAATTACTTAGGTGCACCTAATAAACGGTTGCCGAACCGCGTGTGCCCTGGTAATCAGGAACTTGAATGCCGGGGCCATGGGGCCAGCAGGCAGGGGGCAGCAGTTCGAAGGACTGGGAAGGTGGTGGGTAAGGAGCACCGCTGCTGGGCAGCGCCTCCAGCGATCGTGACTGTTGACTGGAAGCCGATACATGCGCGAAGGGACCCTTAGGGCTCTAGAACCTGGGCGGCGGTGGGCTTGGTGGCGGCGGCGGCGGCGGCTATGTGGCGCACGGGTCCCCCACGCTCCGCACCACGCACACGGTGACGTGGGCCTGCAGGTCGTCCCGCCGCAGTCTGCCCGCGTCCACCCGCAGGAAGGCGTCGGCCTTGGACGCGTAGTCCCCTGCAGCAGGCGTTGACCCCGTCAGCGGTGCGCTAACTAACATTATGCGGATAGCTGTCAGCAGGTAACGGCCATGGCTATCGCGGCGGGCACCCGGCAGTAGTTCCGGCACTGCCCATCGCACCAACTACCATGGTCTGATGTGTCCTGCATGTGCATTGTGGCCGTTCAAGGCCGTACTCACAGCCGTCTGCGGTTTAGTGTGGCCCAGTCTCAGTTGTTCCTCTCGAGGAGTGCGGCCCTCCACACGCCCTTCACTTCCCGGCAACTCGGCGCACCTTCGTCAAACATCCTGTCCGCCCGTATGACTGGGGCGTACACGGCTGGCTGCCCCGAGTTCGCCCCACATGTCAGGCCCCACAGGATGGGGCTGTTTGAGGCACTAGCCGCCGACCCCCGCCGGTGATTCATCTCATACAGAGCCAGTTGGGGCTTAGCGTCAACACAGAAGTGGGGGTGGATGTCGGGGCTCGTCGTTCTGCGCAGGCCAGTAGCAGTGGGTAGTCAGCGCAGGCGCGTGCGGGGGGAGACAGGGAGGGGCTTCAACGGCAAGGTGCGTGCACGACAGTGGCATGCAAGTGCTGTCACTTGTTTGTACACACGTCAGCGTGCGTACCGACGCACACACCTGAAGACCACCCAGAACGTGGTGCGGTAGGCTGCGCCCGCCGCTGGTGGAGCCTCCCGTTCGCCCTCTCTCGGATCGAGCCTGACCCGCATGATGGCATCTTTGCTGGTGCCATACGCAGGGAGATCCCTCCTGCACACCGATATGTACAGGGGATTACACTGGTACATATCACAGGGGGCAGGAACGGAGCTGTTAAACGCGTGCGCTGTCCCCGCGACTGCGCTTCAGTGCGCAACCCCCTCTCTGCCACACGCCCCACCGTTCGACTTGACTGAGGGCGGCTTGTAGATCGCTCACGTCGAAGAAGAGGTCCAGGTCCTCAGGCACCTCCATCCACCCCAGCAGCCAGCTCTGGGGCCCGTTAAAACACGCACCGCTAGCCTACACCAGGGAGGAGTAGTACAAGGAAGGCTCTTCTCACGCTTGCCCACATTATAAAACTTTTGTGTGCATACGTACGTAAGGGCCCAGGCTCCTTGCAGTGGGCCGCACTTGATGACGCAATAGCTGCAGCAGCTAGCACTGCGGTGTGGAGACGGATCCGTTGGACCTAGAACATGGTGGGACGTCTGCTAAGTAGGGCCAACAGCCCTTTTCCCCGCCATGGCCCACCGTAAAAGGGGCCAATAGCTTAGCCGCCACACCGCTGCACTGCAACTAGTGCGCCAAGAGGGGTGTCTTAACATGCAAAGGGCCTGGGCCTCCACAGCGCTAGTACCGTTCACAGGCAGCCTACCGTTACCGTTACCCCTGGTCTGCTGTGCACGCACCGCCAAGCCGCTGGTGGGGTCCACGTCGTGGACCATGCCGTACACCCTGCGCGGCTGGAACTCAATCAGTCCAAAGTTGTGGCCCAGTCCCCGAATCGCCGCCTGCGTGGCCAACAAGTAGCATTATTGCACTGTAGCACGCATTGGCATGCCACATCGCGGCACAACGTCGCGCACAGCTCCGGGCGGACTCACGGGCAACCGGCGTGTGGAAACAAGCACGGAGAGGGACACGGCTCGACTCTCGAAGTGCGGATGGTGCGCTGGCCGGACGGGCTCTACGGCGTCGATCAGGCAACCCCATGGCGCACCTGGGAGAGCTGCGCGTCTGCACTCATCTGGGTCATCAACGATCTGTGACGAGGTTTCACCACCAGCAGCAGCAGGAGGGAGACGAGAGGCGGCAGGAGGCGGTCGTCCATCAGTCAAGAATTGTGAGGGTGCATATTTCCGTAGCCTAGCTTACTACGAAAAACACTGTATGACAAACGGTGTGTACGGTATTGGGGCCAACTGAGCGCACTACCAGCACAGCGGGGTAGGGCTTACGCGCACAGGGACCCGTCGTTGCGGCAGTTGAAGGCGGTTGCCAGCTGCAGGACGGAGGAGCCCGGACGCCTGCCGTCGGGGTCCAGCTTGCCACACGTGTCAACGGCCAGCTCATACACGCGGTCAGGCAGTGCCGTCAGCATGTAGGTCCAGCGCCGGCTGTCCACGCTGCCAACGTATCCGCCCTGCGCGCAACGGGCCGTGCAGCGGAAGCATCAGGACGGTATGGCATGGGTTAGAAACAGCAACATCACCTCCAACAAACGGATCGAGGCCCTGAAGCACGCACAGTGATCGTGCACGCCAACGTGCACGTCACCACCGCAGGCAGCTGTGTCACCACGCAAAGATCCTGCAGGCGGCTGGCGAGCTAGCGTCCAGATGCAGTAGGTGCGGCATAACCCTACAATCTCCCCTGCCTACCATGCGGCTCAGTTCGGCCTCCAGCTGGCCCCTGATGTCCATCATGATGCTGCTAAGACACACAGCCGTTGGCAGGCCGACGCCGTACCGGCTTGCAAGCTCCTCAAGGCTCGCGCCTTGTACGGACACCTGCATTACCAGGTAGACGCCCGGTACGGCCGCCGTTGTGTAGCTGCCGTACTGCCTAGCCGTGGCCAAGCAACGGGCGCGGCAAACGTAGAATTCAAAGGAGCCAACTCTCAATCCCGCACCAGAGGGCACCTGTTGCTTACCGATGCACTGAGCTCCTGTTCAGGGTCGCTTTCCAGCTCGACTTCGCCGAACGAGCACTCTTTGAGGAATTGCGCAATTGTGTTGGCCTCGCTCTCCGAAGCCAGCAACTGCTCCATCTGTGAGGGGCGGGTGCGCCAGCAGCCGCACCATACGGGGCAAGGGGTGGCCCCCCGGGTTGCTGTGACAAAACGCTGCGGGACGAACAACCACGAGGCGTACAAAGGAAGGAGCGGGGACAGGGCTGCAGCAAGCAAGCCAAACGCGGCTGCAACCTGCAAGGGTAGATGTGTTGACGTTACAGTATTTGGCGTACCTCGCTGGCATACAACCTCGGCTGGTACTGCACGCCGGTAACGTCGTTGATAACCACCATGGCCGCCCCGACCTTGAGACGCAGCGGAGGCTCCCCGGGGTCCGACCGGGCCAGGGTGGGGACCACGGCGTCGTACCCCCCGCCCGACGCGAGGGCGCCAGGCTGGGGTCCGGGAGGGCGGAAAGGTGGTCAGGTGCGCATCACCACGCCAAGCGAGACGTACCCCGCACGTACACGCACGGCGCAGATGCTGCACGCGCAGACGCTTGCCAAGGTAAGCCAGCACGGCGCGTGGGCAACACGAAGATAGCAGGAAGGCTGCGGCATCCTGAACAGGGCCCGCCCTAGCATGCGTACAGGAGAGACGTACCCTGAGAACGGTGACGTACAGTGTGCTTGTCCTTAGGCCTTGTCCCCGCAGGGGGTAGCCGGTGACCCACAGGCTCTGGTACACCGCGCTCTCGTCCAGCCGCAGGAGCGGGTTGGACAGGTCCAACAGGATGGACCGGGCTGGCGGCGCTGTGGCATTGGCTCCACGGCTTGCGGGCGGCGGACTGGGGGGCAGGATAGTGCCGCACGGGCCCCCGAAGGAGATGTCGACCTGAGAGGGCAGGACCAAGCGCAGGGCCATTCGAATTGCAGCCGTAGAACCAGCGCGGCGCATGGCGCTCCGCAGGACTAACTGACGGAAGGAGCGCGTTCAGCACGAGAGGTCACGCTCTCACGCAGGCGGTATGCATGCTGGTCCATGCATGGCGTGCAGCCGTGAGTCATCTGATCCAACGGGTCGCTCCAATGTAGGACACGCTCACGGGCTTAATAACCACGGCAACCCTCCGTCCTACCTGGTCCTACCAACATTCTGGTACCTTGCGAATGCAACTGTTGCCCAACTCATGCACTGTAACGGTATCACTGGTTACGGTTAGCACGCGACCCGCACAGACCCGTACATGGTGCCATCAGCCCTTACTTGCAAATAGAAGAAGACGCGGTTTGCCTGCGTTCATAAAAGGCCCAGGCACAGTTGAGGCCTACTGACCGGTAAGGAGTTGGGTCACACCGTCACCGCTCGGACCGCCGCGCACTGTTCTGTGTAGGCACTCGGGCAGAGGCAGCTTCCGCCACTGCGGATGAGGCTGATGCGAGGATAGCCCGCTGTACGTGCACACGCGTGCCGGCACCCCTCTTCAAACACATGCCTTCGGTTGCGGCAGGTCCGTCCGCTACCTTGGCACACAGGCTTGGCTGCTCTGCCGCTTCCCACAGCCAAGCAACGAACCCGGCAAGCACCGCTCGCCCCGGTCAGTACCCCTGGCTTTGCCTCCGAGCGTACGAACTGCTTCGCAGCAGGCCAACAGCCTGACCAGGATGCTCACCGCTTGTGAAATGATGGGGCGTGCCACGCCTGCAAGTGCGCCGAGGCGGAGGGTGGGCGCGTCACTCCTTGCTGCCAGTGGCGTGGCATCTGGCAGTCGTCAAATGTTGGAAGGGGATAAAGGGTGCAGCCCACCCAGGCCGATGCCCAGATCACTCTTGAAGATAGCGGATTCCTGGGTACAGTGGTCACGCCAAGGCCTAATGCTCGCTCGTGGCCCACACGTGTGTGCGCAGATGCATGCGCACTCACCTGTGATCCAACAAGATGCACACGTCTGACTCGAGTGAAGAGCACACGCTGCAAGGAAAGCCTACCGTAAAAGCAGAGTGAAGTGGTATTGTCGTACGCCTGCCCTGCATCCTGCAAAGCAGCAAGCATGGGTGTAAACCGTTGCTCATGGCAGACGGTCTTCTAGCTCATGGCACTTGGCACTGGAGCAAGGCCGCCATTAGACCTGGGGTGGGCAGGTAGGGGTGGGTGTCCCCTCTGTGCTTACCGTACCTTGAAGTAAGCTAGCCGTGCTCCTGCTGATATGGCCTCGCCTTCGCTTCTGTTTTGGCCCGAACCTGCGACGGGGAGCGGACGCGCCTGCCCTTTCACTGCCTGTCGCGTGGCGCCAAGCACCCCCCTGCGGTGCATGCACTTCCTCGCTGACAATGATACCGGACAATCAATATCTGCCAATACACTTGTACGTACTATCTTTGCAAGCCCCTGGTGCGGCGACGCGAGGTGGGCCAGGGTGGGCCGATGCAGGCGTTCGACAGCATGTGCGAACGCACACCCGCGCTACCACGCACCATGACATGGCACGGACATGGACAGCAGCATACAAGCTGCCAGAAGCACGTAGACTGGCCGTCGGTGGCAGCGCTGTATGCAGGTGCTCGCCATGGCGCTCGCCCGTTGGTGGACTGTAGCCACGGCTGTCAGCCTTTGTGACTGGCTGTCAGCCTAACGGCATGCAGCTATTAATGTCCTTGATGCATAGCTTTTGGTGTACAGATTCCTGCCAGTGGTTTGCAAACCGACGCTGAGGACGTGGGAGAGACCGTTAAGCTACACCGTGCACACCTGTACCGCTTGCCTTGTTGGCATAACAGTTTCAATGCTAGTCATGTATATTACGGTCAAGGGTGCAAGCGATTCAAGTGCGAAGCCGTGTCGCTAGTCCGTGTCGCTAGTGCGTTGCAGGTTCGTTGCGAGTCCGGGCATTTCAAAGTCTGCAACGGGAATGCCTAGGCAGCTCGTTACATGAATAAGAAAGTGACAGACATTGCTGAGTCGGGGCCTCGTTGCTTAGTATCGTGCACGCATTGCAGCATGCCAGGCCAGCTGCCTTTCGCACACGTGTCAACTCGAGGACGCCATACGCTGGTGCAAGGCATAAGGTGCCAGTATCCAGTGCGTCGCATGACGGAAGGAAACAGAAGGAAGGCCACTGACACTGGGAAGCCGAACCAACAACAGCCACCACAACCAACGCACCGAACAAGCGAACGCGGCATATACTCTCTGTCTCGTTCCTGCGCAGCAACGAGTTGGCTCACGGCATTTTGCAACACACACCGTCCAGCATTTCCCATTTCCCAGTTTACATATCCTGCATTTGCTCACACCTTCAGGCAGGGAACGCAATGGACGAGCGCGCATACGACGGCAACGTCCGCTCCTAGCTTGGCCCGCCCGCCCCAACCGCCACATCTTCGCGCCTGCCTCAGCTCACTAGTACGCCACATCAACCCTCGCCCCAGGTGACCTGCTCCCGTACCATCACCATCCCCTACGCGTTGCACAAATGTGCCTGTCTACCGTGTGTCTAGCCCTCCACACCCAAGTCTTTGTCCCCCCATCAACTCGCGTACTGCTTTCTTGTTCCCCGTCAACTCCTCCACGCCACCTTGTCCTGCCACGGCCCCCGCACCCCTCGGTACCCCGCCAGGCGCTCCGGGTCCGCACGGCCCACCGTGAGGAAGCCCATCACGCGGTCCTGTACGGCGGACATGAGAGCAGGGTACAAGGTACGGCTTAGGGCAGGCGTAAGGCTAAGGGCAGTACAGGTGGTGCAAGGCGTACGCATGGGGTACCATGAGCGGCCTGATGTGACAGGATTCCACACAGACAACCTGGACAGGACGGGGTGCACAAAACTAGGGGACGAAAGGGGCACTTGGTACCGGTGGCTTCTGGGCAACTGGCACGTAAGCAACTGCTCTAGCAAGCGGTTCTCCTACTGGTAAGTCGCCACATGTGGGTGCCACGCAGGATCCGCAGCGAGCTCGGTCCCTGGACCCCAATTAGGGCACCACCTCAAATGTCAACTCGATTGTCTCCCATCTTCCCAGCACCACCCTCACCTCGGGCTCCATTCCCAACAGCTCCTTCATCTCTGGCGCTTCCCGAGCGACCTGAAGGAGGAGACAATTGGTCATTGCGCGATTCAGGACTGCAAAGTAGGCAGTTAGGAAGGTGAATGGCGGCAGACAGACACTACGTGATAGCGTGGCATCGCACAGGTATAACTAAACGTCCTCGGGTGAAGGAACACGCGCGCCTATCAAAACCCTCCGCAAAAATTCTCGGACTGCAATAAAGCCCATCCTGCTTTCCATCCTAAGCTGTTCCGGCACCTCGTCCCGTTATCAGCCCAATCCAGCATGCCATGCTTCCTAGCCCAGCTCCCCTGGTGCCTGCACGCCCCCTACCTCCTGCCAGCTGGTCCAGTAGGCCGCCAGGCCCATGGAGGTGGACAGCAGCGCCATGTTCTGCAGGGGGCAGGTGGACACACGTGGCACGTGACACGTGGCAACAAGCGGGCGACAGCACGAGGACAAGGAGCCTGGGGGAATGCGTGTAAGAATCACGCAGGACTTCAAAGGTGGACACAAATGTTTGCTGACACAGTTCCCAATGACGGGGCTGGGGATGTGTTGTTTGCTGACCCCCCGCACCCCGGCATCGCCTTCCCACCCATCGCGTTGCGCACCCACTGCGTGCCGTTGCCCCAAAATCCCTGCCGCGCACCCCGCCTGTACCACGAACACGCGTGAAAGAAGCCCTTCATCAGTTCTGCATACACCGAATGGACGCGTTGCGCACTTGCGCCGCGCGCCGGCAGGTGCGTCGCCCAGCTGAGCCCATGCATGGCACTGCTGGCCCCTGCGGCCCTCAAGTGCGGTCATTCCTCCCTCCCTGAGAGTGCCTAGACGCGCACCCCACCTGCACGGCGCACGACACCGCCGCCATCTCCTCCCACTCGGGCATCAGCTTGTCCGCCTTGGCGCGCCGCTTACAGCAGATGGCCACGTAGCACGAGATCTGCAAGGCGTGGGGGATGGCCGAAAGCCAGCGTGGACGTGCACGGGTTCTGAGGTGTGTGTGCTGGTCAACGCATTCCGTAGCCAAAACGCACGGCCGCGCTGCCAAGTGATTGTTACTACCCTCCTGGCGGCTGCGTCCAGTTTTTACAGCACAGCTACGACACATACAGGTACGCGTACAGGTGGTGTGGACCGCATGTGGGCGCCCTTGGCCGCTCAAGTACGCGCCCGCCCCTCCTACGCCCCGACTCAAAGTGTGTGCCCGGTGTGTGCACCCTGCGCACGACGCCCCGCACACCTCATCCCTGAGGCGGCTTCGTGGGCCAGGAATCACCCTTCACCAGACAGCGCAACAAGCGCCACCCACCTTGCCCCAGGTGGTGTCCCGCTTCTTCTGCAGCTTCTCCATCGTCTTGGCTGCCTTGTCCTCCGGCAGCCGGGTGCGGCACAGCTCCATGGTCAGGTCCTCCATGGCCGTCTTCGCAGAGCCCTCGAGGACCACAAACCTGGGCACCAGGCAAAGGGGTGAGGGGTTTTGAGGGAGTTGCAATACTCTTGGGGCCAGCCACGGCTCTTCGAAGATGTAGAGCAGAAAGGGCGCGATGAGTCCTTGCAGTAAAAGTTCTGCTGCACAGGGCTGATTGGTGCGACTAGGACTGACGGATTATGCCGCTCGGTGCAGGCACATGACGGGCGTCTTGAGCCCAGCTTCCTGCATCTGCACAATGCAGTCTCACAGGCAAGCCGCGTAGTTGCTGCCTCCACCAGTTCGACTCTCACCTCCATGGCTCCGTTTGCCCGTGCGTGGGCGCCCAGTTGGCGGCCTGCAACGGCCAGCGGCCAACGAGCAATGAATGTCATATACTTATGGAGGGCAGCGCAGCACAGCGTTGACTGAGGTGCCACTCATTAAACACATGGCATTGCAAAGGCGTGCCAGTACGATGGCACGTCGGGTGAGATACCAAGGAACTAGCCACCTGCAACGCATGCATCCGCCCTCGGCTGCATCCCCCGTGCCCACAAAGCCCACCCCTCCCACCGCCCACCCACCTCTATGAGCTTCTCCACCTGCTCCCGCGGCACAGCCTGCCCGTTGTAGTCCCGCGGGAACACCGAGCGCCGCCGCCGGATGAGCGCCATGACGGCGTCGGGCGGCGGCAGCGGGGCGCCGTCGCTGCTGCTGCGCCCCGCCCCAGCGGCAGCGGCACCCGGTCCCGCCGCTTCGGCAGCCACCCTCGAAGCCTACATTGGGAATGCAGTCAGCAGTGGCAGTGTCGGGGTCCGGTAGAGTAGGGCGCAAAGGCGCGTGCCGTCTATTGCAGCAGCGGCGGCAGCGTCCAGAGCCGCTGCTTCCTCGGCGGCTCTTGGCACTTGCTGTGTGGACGAAGCAGTGAACAAGTGAGGGACTACGGCAGGGCAGGGCACGCAGGACGTGCTGCTGCGCCCGCAATATAAAGCACCAATAGCGAACGTTTCCGTAGTTGCTGCAGCTGCCATAAGGTCTGAGAACTCAACTGAGGGCCTGTCACCCCATTCACTGCGGCTGCAGCCGCTCGGGATACACTCCCACCCAACTCCAGGGCAGCACTGTGGTTGCCCCCATTCCCCTAGGCAAGGCCCACTGCACCTGCTGCTGCTCCGCTTGCCGTCCCCGCAGGTACCCGGGCAGCGTGTAGAAAAGCCACGTGGCGAAACCCCCGCAGAACATTGTGGCGGTTATGGTTGCGCTGCCGGTCACCAGCCCCGCCAGGCCAGACAGCAGCAGCAGCCCAAGCA
Source organism: Chlamydomonas sp. KOR1 (assembly GCA_036984285.1). Lineage (NCBI taxonomy): Eukaryota > Viridiplantae > Chlorophyta > Chlorophyceae > Chlamydomonadales > Chlamydomonadaceae > Chlamydomonas > Chlamydomonas sp. KOR1. The sequence continues at coordinate 318,962 of BQMZ01000159.1, read as the reverse complement.
CGCCCAGCTCCGAGGAGATGTCCGACTTGGCGCCCGCGGTCCTGGATTGCGGCAAATGGAATTGTACGATGGTGGGAATTAGGTTGAATGCTATGTAGGTTGCACGCAGGGCAGGTTGGGAGGGGGGAGGGAGGGGGGTAACGGAGGAATGGTCGCTAGGGTGCAGTGGGTTGGTATCGGGTGCATGGGCTCTTCGGCGCTCAGGTGCGTGTAGCAGTTGCAGCCCATTCAGGTGCGGTACGCCAGAAGGAAGGAGAGGGGCCACGTGTATGTGTATGCCAAGATGGTCTACACCTTGGCGGAGAGGCACTGTGGCGTGGGGTGCAGGTTGTGGAGGTGCACGTGGAAGCCGACGGCAGGCCCCGTGGCAGGGCAGGGTAACCGGTACGGGGACTTGACACGCGCGACAGCGCACGCCAGCCAAGTCCTACCCTCGACTTCCAGGGTTTAATGTGCACTTCGATCGTGTTCGCGTGTCATTGAAGTTTTTGTTGCGGGGCGCCGCCGAGTCCGTCGTGCGTGTGTCGAAAGGCGTGCCAACACGCATTTGGACCGCAGCGAATTTTCAGGCTTCTGCAATCTCACCTACGCTCGAGGCCGTCGAGCTGCCTGGCCTTGAACGCCATACTGTCGTCCTTGTCGACTGCCTTGCCTCCACCTGTGCTCGCCATGCTCTCCCAATCCACGCCGTGTGCGCAGCCCGGAAGGTAAGCAGGTTTAACTGTTACTTGTGGCAAGAATGTAGTGCTAGTGCCAGTGCTATTGTTGCACTCTTGCACATGCCGAGTTACCGGTGCGGTGGTTGGAAAACGAACTTGACAGGTCGCAGTTGTGTTGCTCGCGCACGCTCGGCCAGCACGCTTTATAGCACAACGCGGCTTACTTATAATACACTTCTGCTGTGATCAGCTCTTGTCACGATGAGGGTACCTTCCTGGAACTTTGTCGTCTCGTAGATAGCCCCAGCGATGTGTCTGCAGGCTATCCGTCCCAGTTAGAAGAACCTGCGGGTGCGCTACATTACAGAATAAAATATGGCGCAGGACATGCTAAGGCGTGCCATTGCAAGTGGCAAGCCCTACGATGACCTGCCCGCGCGCTACAAGGAAGCCATTTCGCCGTACGAATGGAGGATCAGGTGCGAGCAGCGGCCCACTAGCGCACGGCTATGCTCACTGCGGGAGCCTGGAGATGAAGGCTGGTGGTTGGGGGGGGGGGTGGGGTAGGTATCACGGGCGGCACCACAAGGGCCATGCCTGCTGCGTGCGCATCCAGCGTTCGACCGCCGGCCCCAACGCATTGAAGTCACCCACTTCATGGTCAGCGGACTGCCCCACGGGTCTTGCCCGTATGCTCGGGCACGTACTCTTCTCACGCTTTCCTCCATGCTGCTGTGGACCTGAGCACACCACCCTCCACCCGCCCCGCCCCAGGGTCAAGGAGCACTGCATCCAGAAGGGCCTTCCCTGGGCCACGTCCCTGGCATGTACGGTAGCCAGCCAGCAGGAGTACTACGAGGAGCTCGTACGGCAGTACAAGGCCTGGCTGCGGGTGCGTACCGTACGGCACAGGACAGTCCATGTGTGGGACAGGGCGGGCAGTACGGCAAGGCGGGTTGGGGTCCACGGAATGGCCCCCATCCGACTGTGTCGGTACCGAGGAGAAATCCGCATCCCGAAGGGCAATAATCGATAGCGGGTCTCCTCGAGCTCGAGGAACGCTAGGCCACAATGGTGTCGCAATGTCCTCCGCCTGAGTGTAAAGCAGCTGAGCCAGAGCCAGAACCCTGTCCGGCGCTTAGTACGGCAGCAGGCCTGCCTGCTGCATGGTGGCCGCGCGACCCACATGGGTGCCGGGGCGCAACACCACGATTCCTCCCTGTCCGCCTTGCCTCCTTCCTCCCCGCAGCTCTTCCCCTACCACCTCTCGGACTACCTATGCCGCGTGGCCCGGCTGACGCCCTTCAAGTACTACAGCGACATGTTCGTTGCCGTGCTCAAGGACGAGCGGTCGTACGACAGGATACCCAACTTCACGGTACGACACGCACGAATGCTCGTGTCAGTGTCGGTGGGGCTGTTGGCGGCAAGCAAGCCCTACCTACGGGCCGGGTACGCAATTATGAGGGCAGGAGGGAGCCAAGAAGACGTTACAAACGTATCTGCATCGTGTCAACTGATGGTTGTGACTTGCTAGGCCGCCGACGCCGTGTTGGTGCTGGCAATGGATGGGGCCATGCGGCACCACATGCAAACCGCCAACGCTCTACACACTCATGGCACTCAGCGAAGCAAACACCAATCGTTGGACAGTCCTCCTGACATGTCCCCTCCAGGCCGCCGACGCCCTGCTGGTGCTGTGCACCCTGCTGCATTCCGCATGAAAATCAGCAAGGCCGAAACCAGGCGCGTCTTGGTCCACCTGGTCACCCCCTCCAGGCCGCCGACGCGCTGCTGGTGCTGGGCATCGGGCGCAACGAGTACATCGCGGCGCTCAACGCCTGCAAGGCGCGACGCCTCATGTGGCGCGTCAACATCAACAGGGAGGGCATCGCGCGGGAGCAGCTACCGCCGGTGGGGGGGCGTGGCTTCAGGGTGTGAGGCATTTGGGGCGGCGAGACGTGGACCGTGTGTCGCACGGGCAGCATAGCTTGGTGAGCACGCGGTGGCATTTGTTTAGCAGGGCGATGAGAGGCAGGAGCTGCCATAGATGAGGTGCGTGGGTTACGGGTGCGTGGGCACAAGCGGACATCCTTTGTTACCTGCAGGCCACCTAGCCCACCTGCAGTCTCACGCTTGTCCCCGCACGCTGCCCCAACACCTGCTAGGAGCCGCTGCCTCCGTCCCGCCTGGAGCCCTGGTGGCGTGTGGCGGTGGTCAACCTGGGTGAGTCCTTAAGGCGTCAACCCCATTCTCCCTTGTCCAGCCGAGAGGCTTTACTGACTGGTCGTGAGGCAATGCGCAAAGGGTGCTTGCTGAAGCCAGAGAGCAGCTGGTGAAAGCCTCAGCAGCTTTTGGGTCCTTGCGCCGTTGCCACCGATGCATGTCTTGGGATCCACTCTGGCTTCATCTACCCCCTTCACCACGCCGTTTCCTTCCTGTGCCTGAGGTAAACATTTCGCCCCGCTCCCGCCCCCGTGTGCGCCCAGCCGAGTCCGAGTACCGGGAGCTGGGCGAGGAGGAGCTGGCGCACCTCAAGACAGCCGCACTGCCCGCACACGCAGCAGGTATGGAATGCGCAACAGGACGCACGGCGATTGCGTGGGGGCATGTGAGGCAGTGCGCGCGCTACATGCAGATGTTACACGGCGGGCAAGTACCGAAGTTTTGAGGAGCCGTGCGGCCCAGCTTGCTGTATGCCACGGCTGGCCCCTGTTCCTGCTCCCGCCCTGCGTATCCTTTTTGCCTCTTGCCCCGCTGTTCTCGGGTCAAGGCATCTTCAGGCTCTCTCAGTTTCTCCATGCCTGACCCTCAGGCGACATCCGCGTGCGCGACTTCCAGCCAGCCGTGTTGCGCGGCCTGCTGCGCAAGGGGCTGGCGTACCTGGAGGTGCCGGTGGAGCAGGGGGACAGGTTCGCCATCCCGCCGCTGGAGGTGAGCAGCAGCGCGCTATGGAACACTCGCGTGATGCACACAAAGGGTGCAGAGTGCACGCTTGCACGAATGCTCCATGGAGCACAGGCATCCTGGCCGGTCATAGAGTATGCAGGTGCAGCACGTCCTCTGCATTACGCTTAATTTCTCCACCGCGTCAAAATTCAGCGCATTGTCCCGCAATACAGCACATGAGCTATGCGAGCGACAGTGTCCTCACTGGCCGCACGTCCCAACGCACCCGTCCCGGCGCAGGGCTTCGTGTCCAACAAGACCAGTGAGGCGGGCGACGCCGCCGCCGACCCGCTGGAGGCGCTGCTGTACGGCGTGTTCGTGGCCAACAGCGAGCGCATGACGGTGGCGGAGCTGGCCGGCATTCTGGCGGTGCCGCTGCCGGAGCTGCAGGTGCGCGCGCGGCGGCAAGGTGTTCCTTGTCTTGTTGTGTGGTGACACGTGGCGGCAGATGGTGGTTAGGGCGTGTGCAAGCATCAACCTGGCCGTGCCGCTGCCGGAGCGGCAGCGGCGCAGCTGTGTGCACAACGCTTGTACCGTACCTTGGCTGCAAAGCTTAACATCTTGCACTTGATACTGGCATCGACCTTGGCGGGAACGGTGGTCTGCATTGCTGGCGGCTGGAAAGGGTTTGGGACTGCTGCCGCCGGAGGTAACGTGTGTTACCGGTGCCCACTCCTTACGTCGCTGACACTTTCCTCCTGCCCTGTACGCCCGAAGGCGGCCATCGGCGTGGCATCCCGACTGGGCTTCGCTACACGCGTTAGCGAAACGCCGCACGCAGGTGCGTGTTTGAGCAGAACGCTACGACGGCAGTCCACATAGCCATGACTTCGAAGCGGCCCACGGGTCGGGAGAGTGGTCGGGGCTGCTCTGCCGCAGTCGTTAGCGGAGGAGAGCTGGTCGGGATTGGCGTTGAAAGGCTCTGGCCATCGCGGCCGCGATCGCAGCCAGCTTTCGTACCCGCAGAGCATCGCCAGCTTGCCACGTGCCAGCTGGCCCCAGCGCCAAGGCTAGCCCTAGCCATGCCGTGCACCGAGAGTGCATACAGACTGCCGCGGCACGGGACGTCGCCCCAGAGGGCCGTATACCAAATGCAGACTCCCAGCGGCCCCTTCCGCATTTGCCTGCAGGCCTGTCCGGCGTGGGCACCGGCATCAGGGGCAGCGCCTCCGACCTCCTCGGCGGTGACGTCACCAGCGGCGACGAACACTCCGCCTCCTCTGCCGCCGCGGCGGCAGCGGCGCTGGCGTCGGCCGCAGCCGCCGGGCCCACCGGCGGCGGCGGCGACGGCGGCGGTGGCGGCCTGACGCCGTCGCCGCCGGCGGGCTCCGACGCGGCGTCGTACCAGGCCCATCAGAGCGCGCTGCAGCTGGCGGCGGGGCTGGCGGCGGCGCCGGGGGGCGGGGCGGCGGGGGCGGGGGCGGTCGCAGTGGTTGTGGACTCGGAGGCCACCGGCTACCTCATGATGGGGGCGCTGTCGCCAGGTACGGATGAATCACCATACCCACACAGCCACACTACTTCATGCCCCGAATTTGTACAAGCCTTGCCCTCGTGGCCCACGAGGCGCTTGCTGCACCTCACATGTCAATATGCATAATTGCCCAGCTGCGATGTTGGAGGCACGTGCCCACACGTTGGTGGCCGGTGTGTGGCACCGCGGCAGGCCTGAAGCGGCACAGCGTGACGCTGTTTGAGGGCGGGCGCGTGGCGGGCGATGACGTCATGCGGGAGCTGGTGGACGAGCTGTGGGCGTCGTACGCAGCAGGTACGGCGGCCGGCTCACGACCATACACGGCGCAATAGGCGGCATGCGGCTTCCTCATATGACGGGCGTACAGCACCACTTTGACCATTCGGCAACAGGCAGGTTTGGCCCTGTCCATTGAAGTGCGATGAACCAACCAGCCGTGCACATACAAAGCTCGGGGCTCAACAGGCGGCATGCGGCGCCTCAACAGCTCCTCCAGCAGTCCAAAGCCGTCATGCGTCAAGGGACTTCCCACATGCATTCTTGCTGCTGTGCTGCAGGCCAGGGCTTCGAGGGCGACATGCTGCGGCTGACGCACTACGCGGCGGCGCTGGGATCGCTGCTGGAGGCGGTGCGCGCCTCGGCGGGGCCGGGGGCGGCGCTGGAGCTGCTGAGGAAGGAGAGCCTGGCGGGGCTGGCGCCTACAGCAGCAGCAAAGGTGGGCGCGTACCTCCAGTGTGCTGCGTCCGGATGGGAACGATGGCACACACTTGGCTGGCCTACCTACTTACTGCCCCCTAGGTCTTGCTCTTATACACGCTGCACCATGCCTCCTGTGCCGCGGCGCTCACAAGCCTCACGTGTCCTTCCTATCCACTCCTACTTACCGGCACGCATGATCACAGCCTTTTCCCTACCGTAATGCCTTGCGCGTCCCAGGTGCTGCACCACGCCTACAGCGCGGTGGTGCCCATCAGCCCGCTGCCGCCGCCCGTGCTGCCGCTGTCGCCCTACGCGCCCGGCCCCGCGCACTTCGGACCCACGCTGGAGGCGGCCAGCCCCTGGCTCAGCCTGGCGCTGTACCAGGCGGCAAGGTGGGCACGTAGGACTGCTGCTAGTGGACAGTTGGCATACGAGGAAGAGTGCCGTGCGTACAGTTGCTACTGAAAACAGCCGCGTGATACAGTCACGCGAACGCTCGAGATTAGCCTAGCGGTGTACACGGGCTTGATGTGAATGAGTGAACGCAGGAACCCACGTATACTTGGCTGCACCTTGCCAGGACCCCCGCTCACCCAGTCCCTGCCCTACGCATGGTCTGCAACCCTCGCGTTGGCCCCCACGCCCCCAGGTCCGGCCCCCAGTCCTTCGTGCTGGCGTGCGGGCAGCGCGTGTGGCGGCTGCCGCACCCCCTGGACTCGTGCACCCACGCGCTGGTCACGCTGTGGGACCCGGAGGCCGACCCGCAGCGGGTGCGCGCGCACGGGGCGGAGGGGTGTGGGCCCACGCTGGTGGAGGCGCCCTTCCTGCTCTACACACTCAACGAGCTGCTGTCGCGCACGGCCGTGCTGGTGCAGCCGCTGTGGTGTGCGGAGCCGGACAGCTGCCCGGACGTGGTGGACGTGCCGCTGCCGCTGCCTTCGCCACAGCAGCAGCAGCAGCATGAAACTGTGTCTGGGGCGGGCGTGCAGGGGGCGGGGGGCGGGAGGGAAGGGGCGGGAGGGAAGGACGAGGAGGGCGCGACGGCGGCGGCGACGGCGAGTGCGGCTGGGGGGGAGCTAGGCGGTGGGCAGCGGCCCGACGGAAGCGTTTGCGTTGCAGGTACGAGTGCGCGCTCTTTGATTTAACGTGTCGAGTGACGCCACGGGACGGTGCTTGCCTTGGGCGCTTTGTTACAGTGCTCTGCGTCAATGTGTTCTGCAACCTTTTCCACACTATGCGGCTTTTGGCGGCGCAAATAGCCGAAGCTCGTATATTGCTCCTCGTTTGACACGTGCAGGCATCCGCCAGCGCGGCGGTGACTCTGTGCCGGTGCTGCTGCCGGCGCCGCTGGTTGCCGCACTGCGGCAGCTGGGCCTCGCGGCCTGCGTGGGGCACCTGCGGCTCATGCGGCACGGCGGGAGCAGCAGCACCAGCTCCAGCTCCAGCCATGCACACCACCACAGCTCCAATAGTCACACGCACTCGCACAAGCAGCAGCAAGGCAGCGCCCCGGGGGCAGATGCGGGTGCGGCGGGTTTGTCTGGGTATGATTCTGAGCCCTCGGGCGTGGGTCGGGTTGGAGCCGCTGTAGCAGCAGGAGGAGGGGACTCGTCAGCCGGCACGGCAAGCGACGGCGCAGTGGCTGCGGCAGCAGCGACAGCGGCGGGTGGGGGCCATGGCAGCGGAGGTGGCGGCGGCGGCGCGGCGTGGGTGCCCCTGAGCGCGCACTTGGGGGTGCCGCTGCACTGCCTGCCGCTGTGCAAGGCGGTGTGCAGGGCGGCGTCGGCGGCGGGCTTCCTGACGCCCGAGGGGCGGCGGACGCAGCAGCAGGTGGGGCGGTGGGGCGCATCGTGGTACGACGTGGGGAGGTGGTGGTTGGCGGTTGTTACCGTTGCTCATTGCCCGGGTAGGGGACCCTTTTCCTCATAGCTGTCACTCCTGACTGTCGCGCCGCTCATCTCAAGCTTTGTGTTCCACCAACCCAAGCCCGGCTGGCGCTCCACAATAACAAACTGCGCTGCTCCTGTCGTACACCTGTGCCATATGATTCTGACCCTGACCGCGCTTCTCGTACCCGCTACTTCTCTCCTACTGTATGCCCGCAGGCCCAGCTGACGCTCCAGAACCACCTTACCAAACTGCTGCTGTCGTACACGCACGCCGCCCTGGACGGCAGCTACGGCTCGGCGGGGCCGCAGCAACTCGCAGCAGTGGTTGCGGCTGGAGCAGGAGAGGGGGCTGGCGGCACCTGCGGCGCCTCTAGCGCACCCGCTGCCGACAGCGGCCAAGAGGGGCCGGAGGGCAACACGGCCGTTGGCTCAGCAGGGCCGTTCTCCACTGCAGCAGCGACGGCAACGGCGGGGTCAGCGGCGGAGGGGGCGCCGGCAGCTCCAGGCGCAGAGCAGGGGGCAGCGGGCTCGGCGGCGGCAGCGGGCGCGGGCCTTGGCGCGGTGCTGCCCCTGCCTGCGGTGAACTTGAGTTTCGACGGGCACAGCTTGCAGCCGATCCGGCTGAGGGACAGCGTGCAGGGGCTGGGGTGCCTGTGCCAGGGGTAGGGCAGGATCGGTAGATGGTACGCACGGGCGAGGTGAAGTTGGCAGGGAGCCTTGTGGATGCTACGTTGGACGGCATTCTTTGGCGCACAGGCGTGATATGAGCAACGATGGGACACTTAAGGCACGTCCAAAGCTGTGCACGAGATCAGAGGGCAGGCACGTCACCTTGTCAGGACGCACCAGTACGGCGGTCGTGTGCGGTGTCAGGGCGGTGTCGGTGCCTGCTGCTGTGCCATGGTAACGCCTTACTTGTAGGTTAGGGTTAAGTAGCATTGACACATATGCGTGTGCATAAGCGTACCAGCACTCAGACATGTAAGTATGAATCGCATAATTCTTAAAGAAATGGGCGAAGAGGGTCTGAATGAAGTTTAATCCTACTCTTTAAAATAATGTTTTGCACTAATAGGTAGCGAGAGTACCGGTTCTAGGCAAAGGCTGAGGCGCGTCGTCCGGAGGATAACCTGGCGCTGTATGGCTCCTTCATCGAGTCGTGACCACTGGCATGTAAGAAGGAGTGCATGTGCATATTCGGGAGACACCTATTCTGCTGGCTTGGAGTTTTGCGACCACGAATGCGCCTCCGCCATGAACACATGGCACTCCGGGCAACATCGCACACGTTTCTGGGCAGGAATCGAGCCTAGTACATGCAGCCAAGGGCGTATAAGGAGATGTCACTATGAGCCAAACAGCTGTCCTGCTCCCGCGCTGCGTTCACTTGGCCAGGGGGCCCTCCCCGAACCCCTGCTACCCCACGCAGCAATCCCAGCTGTGCCAGTGACCAACGACAGCACAGGCTAAGCATCACACGTACGGTAGGCAGGCAACCCTGCGTGGAGCCTACGCACAATGCCGTCACAGCCTTCCGAGGCGTCGCCTGCTGGGTGGCGCAGCTCGTCTCGGAGTAGCTCTGCCAAGGGGCCATCCACCGGCGGAACCCCAGCAGCCAGCCCCTCCCCCCAGTCCAGCGTCAAGAGCAGATCCAAACACATCAGCTTCACAAACGGTCTCCTGGTAGACTCAGAGCTCCACGGTGCGCTCGGCAGCCCGTCTGGAGGCCCCCCGCATTGGGAGCCCTCCCTTGGCGCCCAGCCCTCCTCCCATACACCCCTCCCGGACAGCCCCGGAGCCCCCAACCCGTCCTCACCCCTCCATGGCCAACGGCCCCACTCTGCCCAGGCCAAATCGCACCATTCCTCCTACGCCGCGGGGGGCGCCGTACCCACATTGACCCTACACACGCGCAACACCCTTGCAGCCACCGCTCCGCCCACACCCAAGGCATACGGGCGCCAGGACCACTCAAGGCACAGCGCAGGGGGGCTGTCCAGCACGGGCGTCAGGGCAGCAGCGGATGGCCTCAGGCGCTCGCTCGGCGTGGGCCGGCCTGCATCGCCGTCCGCTGTGCCGCCCAGCCCGGCCAAATCACCCTCGGGGTACGTGGCTCGCGTGCGGTGCGGCACCCACAGAGCAGCACGCAGCAGGAGCTGTGACCCTGGCCTGCTCAAAGGGCGGTGGGAAGGTCACCGCATTACTGCTATTGAAGCAGCGCAGGAAATGCATTCAGGTTTACCACCAGTTAACTTGCTGCTGACTGCTTTGCGCGTGCAGGCGTGGCCTCCCTGCCTCGACCGGGAGAGGCCCGCTCACGTCCCAGGAGGCCGCCACGTGGGGCCGGACCATGCAGGTACGGCACGGTGGAAGTTTTGTTGCCACGACTTTGCATGCAGGTAGTTGCACATCACCGTACGCTGTCCTGCAGCATCGGCTTCCGCCTTGGCCCTTGGTCTTGATCATTTGTGCAGTCCTTACTGCGCACGTGTGTAGAAATCGGGACCTGTACTGATGCACCATGGTGAAGCTTACTGCCAACAGCCATGCGCACGTTCATATGCTGGTGTACTACACAGGCTGCCACCGCGTCGCTGGCTGCCGTGACAGAGGAGGTTGAGAAACGCCTCCCCTCACCCACCAAGCACCACCCCAACCACCATGTCCACATCCATCTGGGTGAAAGCGCCGGGGGGCTGGGGGCCGGGGCAGCAGCAGGCGGCACCAGCGAGGCGGCGCACGGCGGCGGCCACAGGGTGTCCGGCGGCGCGCAGCAGGTACATGCGGGACCCGCCGGGGGTCCGCAGCAGCAGGTGAGCGTGCGGAAGGCAGGGCGTGGATTCACGACTGGAGCGTCGTAAGGGACGGGCAGGATGCGGTTGAGTAGTCTTAATCTTCACACTGTTGCCGTTCACAGAAAGGCTGACAGCTATGTGCCTTGCGTGGCTTTCCCTCAGGGCCGGTCCCCAGCCCACGGCCCCGGGGGCGCGCTGCCGACCGGCCTGGTCCGCGCGCAGTCCTCCGCCGCCTCCATGCAGCAGAGGCTGCAGCACAAGTTCGGGGAGGAAGCGGCGGCATTCATGCTGCACGACCTCAAGCAGGTGGGGAGGGTCAAGGACGTGCCAAGTTGTACATTGTTACGTATGCTTGGTCATCATTCGAATGAGCGGGATGTACACAGCGACCTCATGCTGCTGCCTGGATACGCCTGGAGACGATCGCGTCTATGCGGTACACAAATCAGGTGGCTTCAGTAGAACCTTAGCAGTAGGCAGCCATCACCACCTATATCTGGAGACTCTGTCCCCGCCACCGTCCACGTTGGAAAGCAATTGCGTTTTGGCTGTGCTTCCCCTTGCATCCCAGGTCCCCCGCGCGCTGCACCCGCTGTTCTACACGGTGGTCATGCAGCTGCGCGTGCTGCCCTCCCCGCTGCCCGCCAGCCTGGGCGAGGCCTACGCCGCCGTGTTCGCGCAGCACCACTCCGCGGTAGTGGAGGCACCGGAGCGGAAGCACCAGCAGTATCTGCAGGTGGGGGACGTGTGCATGGGGCGCGCCAGGGGCAGCAGGGTGTGACGTGGTGTAGCATGGCTGCCATGAACAAGTGCACCAACCTAGCCTGCAGGTGCGGGACGGGGAAAGCGACCAGGGTATCCGTTGTGTGGCGTGAAAACGACAGGACTGAGCATTGAAGGGCAAGGTGCTACACTGTTGTCACTGCGCCTTCGTACGTCCTCCTTGCAGGCCACAGCCTCAGCCTACGCCGCTGCTGCCACGCAGCTGGCGGCGCTGGCCGCCAAGGCCGCAGCCTTGGGGCCCCCCGCATCGCGCCAGACCGCATACCAGCAGCAGGCCCACGCGCAGCTGCAGCAGCAGCAGCGACAGCTGCAGCAGCAGCAGGCGGCGCGACAGGCGGAGGCGGACCGGCTGGCGGCGGCGGCGGCGGCGGGCAAGCAGCTGTACGGCAAAGTCAAGCTGCTGCTGTCGGCCATGGTGGCGGCGGGCGCGTCGCGGCTCTCGCTGCAGCAGCTCAAGGTGGTCGCTATCATGTGCCAGGGATGCCGTACGTACGACACGGTGTGCGCACTGGTCTGCGTTTCGCGCTATCGTACACACCTGGACTGCGTGTGAAGAGGTGCAACACACTCCGTCTGCCGGTCCGTTCCTGGCATGCGTCTGTCATTTGCCACGGCGCGTGTAGTGGTGTTGTTGCTGGCTATCATCACAGCGTGCCCACACTGCCACACCACAAGAATATGCTTGGGCGCCGCCTGTGTCCTCGCCGTGGGCGGCAACCCTGAGACGGTGTGAGACCCCTGCCCCGCCCACCAGGTGTTGGGCCTGGACGGCGTGTTGGAGCAGCTGCCGGGCTGGGGCGTGCTGTTCCACCTTGACACCACGTCGCCAAGAGCAACAGGTGCCGTACGCGGGTCGCTTTACTCATGGCTGCCGGCATATGCATCGTCAGTTCCCCATCTCACCACATCCGCACGGCATGTCACAGGCAATGCTTGCAATCATCACCTGCATCTTACCTTCCTGTATGTAGTTGCTCTGATGTAGAGTTTTTACGGACCTGGTTGTGTATTCACAGACGGAGGGCTACTGGTGCCCGTGGACCCGTCCTTGGAGTCGTGGCTGGTGGACGCCAAGGGATGTCCCCCGCGCTTCCTGGTGGACCCGCGGGTCGGCCACGCGGAGCTGGGGGGCCACTACAGGCAGCAGGTGCGCGGCGGGCGGGCGGGGACCGTTATTCTTTCATTCCTGGGCGTAAGCAGCGCCCCTCTTACACTAGAGGCCGGTGCTGACGGCCATGTGTGTAGCTATGGATCGTGATTTGACCACCCGGACCGCCCTATGCTCACGTCTCCGCGCTGCACCCTAAAGCAAAGCCTACTGTCGTACCCCTCCCCTGGACGCCTTCACCCACAGCTAACTGGCTCTGAGGCAACCACATGCATGCACAGCGAGTCATGCCCTGCCCCCCGTTCCCAACCCCAGGCCGAGTCGGGCGACGTGCGTGCGCTGGACGGCTACGCGCTGGGCCACATGGCCCGCCACCTGGTGCTCAGCGAGACGGAGATGGTGGGCGCGGAGCGGCTGCTGCTGGACGCCGAGTTCCTGGAGCAGGTGGGTTAGCGCCCTCGTGTATAAAGGGTCGTGTGCTGATTCGTGTCATGTTCACAGTTGCAGCGGTGGGCGCCGCAAGCCTGCTGCGTGAGCAGGTGTATACGGTAGCGGTGTGTCATATAGGCGTGTGCGCATGGCCTGCATTGGCCACGTGTGTGCATGGCCACGTGTGTACATGGCCACGTGTGTACATGGCCACGTGCCTGCCCCAGTAAGCTGAGGGATACCGGCAGGTTGGGTGCTTTCGTCAATGGCCCTCCAACGCATCGATGTCCCGTATGCCATGGTCGATACCGGTACCCAACGCAGGTGTTCCGCGAGCGGCAGGAGGCCACGCTGTACCTAGGCCTCATGCGCCTGCCGCAGAAAACCGAGATCGTGTCCGAGGTTCTGCGCTGGCTGCGGGCCAACATGGCCGCGCTGCGGGCGCAACCCCGCGCCGTGGTGCCCCTGTGGCTCACCGCCCCACACCGCTGCCTCCTGGCCAAGCTGGTCAGGCAGTCCCTGCCCCCCGCCCCACAGCCACAGCCTCAACCGCACGCCCCGGCAGCTGCATCTTCTGCTGCTGCTCCTGCAGCCCCATCCTCCTCCTCGCGCAAGCTAATGCACATGGCGAGTGCTGCAGGCGCCTTCTCGGGCCGGGAGCTGCAAAGTACAAATGGCAACAGCAGCTCCCGCAGTACCACAGGAGGCGGAGTAGAGGGCGTTGGCACGCCGCGGACGTATGGCTCGCCGGAGGCAACGCCCCGGAGCAGCGCAGACGCCACCCTTGAGGCTAACCCAACCACCAAAATCGCCACAATCACCTCCCCACGCTACCCCACAGCCGCAATCATCCGCAAGGCCACCCGACCGCAATGCACCCCGCTTAACCCACCGCCCTTCTGGCGCATCGGCATCGCACAGTTCCCGGGGCACACCGGCGGCGTAACAGCCCTAGCGTTCTGCAAGCACAACCGCATCCTAACCGCCGCAACTGGCGCCGGCGTGCTCCACGTGTGGGACCCAGCCGCTACCACACACGCCGCCGCTGTGGCCACCTCCAGCCCCTCCATCCCTTCCCTCGACCTCCACCCCTCCTGCAAGCTCATCGCCATCGGATCGTCCAGCGAGCCTGTCGTACAAATACGGCATTTCGACAGCGGGACAGGCATGCTGGCGTCGTACACCGAGGCCGATTCCGAGGCCACTGTCGTACAGCTACGCGGCCTGCGCAGCGCAGGCGGGGTACGGCAGGTGTCGTACAGTCCGGACGGGCACCTGCTGGCGGTGGTGTACGACGACGGGAGCGTGGCGGTGTGGGACCCGGCGGATGGTGTGCGGAGCAACACCATGCCGCTGCAGAGCAAGTCCTCGGCGGTGCGCCACGCCAGCTTCTCCCCAGACGGCCAGGTGGGCTGCTGGTGCTGACTCTCCCACACCCTGCACTTGCCTCTTCAGCTTGTCCTTCCATACCCTACGAGCGCGTGCCAACCACAACCTAACTCTGGATGCCGGTATACGGTAACCACGCGACGCCTTTCTGTGGGTCTCTACTGCACACGCACTTTGGCCTTTGCGCACGCTGCGGCCAAGGCATGGCTGCTGCTGTTGCCGCCCCTCCCTCCCCTCAGCTGCTGGCTCTGGCCTGTGCCAACGGCTGCGCCCGCGTGTGGAACCTCAAGCACACCAACCCGCTGCAGGTGTGGTGGGCACGTGGGCCATATGAGCCTAGAACGCAAACGGCAGTGGCACTGATTCACCCAAGTTTAATCGGCATGTTCGCCACCCCTTCCTATCCAGGCTTGCACCGTCTGTCTCTGGGGTCTGGACCAGCCCCCATGCCCTCATGCTGCCTGCTGCGTACCCCCACACGCAGGTGCTACGGGTCTCCACGCCTTTACGAAGTGCACCTGGTATCAGGAAGGCCAGCCTGGCCCGGACGCAATGCAGGACTCACACACCCATTCTGCCTCAACCACTCACAGGTGACGGTGCTGCGCGCCGCCGAGCCGTCCACGCCGCTGCGCCTGGCGCTGCACTCCCCCTCGGGCCTGCTGCTGGCCACGGCCGCGGAGGGCTCCCCTGACGTGCAGCTGTGGGACACGGGCAGCGGGCAGCAGTGGCAGGTGCTGCCGGGGCACCAGGGCGGGCGGGGCGCGCAGGAGGGCTCGCCGGTGCGCACGGCGGCGTTCAGCCCTTCCGGGCTGCTGCTGGCCGTTGCAGGTACGGGCGCATCAGGGGATCTCCCCTGGGGCGCATGGCGCACCGCCAAGGGTACGGCAACGCACGACGCATGCCGGGCCTGCACTCCCGTTGCCCACACATGCTCAGCTGAATTGCGCGCGCACTGCGCAAAGCGTAACACAGTACTGGCAAGGCCTACCCGCCTTCAGCTTTCGCAGAGCACGTGTGTGCCATGCGTCCTGCTTTGCCAGATGCAATGCACATGTTGGTGCGTATCTTGGGGAGCGTTCCACGCTGTCACGGTCCTGATGCTCACAATCTGCAACACATATCCTACGCGCACTCGTCATACTCTGTCTGCTCACGCCCCGCACACCTCATGCCGTCCTGCGGTTACCCCATGCATACCCCACACGCCCCGCAGCCGAGTCCGGCGACATCAGCCTGTGGAGCACCAACACACGCGGCCAGTGGTCCCACACGGCCGTGCTGCGGGGCCACACGCTCCCCGTCAACGCGCTGGCCTTCAGCCCCTGCGGCCAGGTGCGGCTGGCGCACGGGCGGGGCGGCACAGTGGTGGCATGCGGCCCATGGGTCGGTCGAGGAGGCTAGCATGCAACGCCCCCATGATGGGGCACAGCTACGGTAGTGCGTTCACACCTGCACGTCTCTTAAAAAACGCTGTTGATGAAGGACTCCCACAGCGTGTTGTCAGTGACACCACTCCATGGCCCGTGCCCAGGTGCTGGCGTCCGGGGGCAGCGAGGACCGCGTTCGGCTGTGGGTTTGGGCAGCGCCCTGCACGCTGAATACGACACGGTCCATATGAAATTAAAAAGTCATAAGCTGCTGCTGTGCCACCATGTCCTTACGACCAGGTGTTGGCGTCCGGTGGCGTTGAGGACCGCGTCCGGCTGTGGGACGTGGGTAGCGTGTTGCAGCGTTCGGAGCTGCTGCGGCAGGACGCGGGGGCAGGGGCCTGGACCGCACGGGCGGGAGGGGCGGGGGCCGGCGGCGGCGGCGTGGCGGCGGCGGTGATGGAGGATGACGAGGCCACCAGCGCAGGGCAGGTTCCAGCGCCAGGTGCGGAGCAATGGCCGATGGGTAATGGGATAAGCGCGAATTGCGATGTCATGCTGCACAGGCAGACGGACCATGGGATGCAGGTGGTAGAGCACTGCGTACAGGCACCTCTGCCGGTCTGAAGCTGTCTTTGGCTGCACGCATCAGAAAGGCCCCTGCCTATGTTACAACACGCAAAGTTGATAGGTTCCTGTCGCTAACCATGCCTACGTTGCCACCCTCCAATGGCATGCAGGCGTGGTCACGTGCCTGTGCCACAGCCCCGATGGCACCCAGGTGGCAGCAGGCTTCAAGGACGGGGGCGTGGCGCTGTGGGACACCGCGCGCCCGCAGCCACAATACGTCGTACACCTGCACATGCAGCATCAACACGCTAATGGGAGCAGCAATGGCGACAGCAGCGCGAGGGCACACCACGGGCGGGGGCCCACCGGCGGCGGGCGGAGGCATCCCCAGCCTCGAGGAGGACCTCCCCCGCATGACCGACCCGTGGGTCGTGTTGTGTACTCGTGCGACGGGAAGCTGCTGGCCTCCGTGTCTGACGACGGGCGCATATGCGTGTGGGGTACGGCAGGGGGCGTGGAGGATGCGCGGCTGGTGTGCTGCGTGCACGCGGACGCAGATGGAGCCACAAGCGACGGCAAGCAGTTCCAATTCCAGTCCCACTCCCTGCGCTCCAACACAACGAGCTTCAGGTCTGTCGGTGAGGGAGGCAGCAGGAGGGCGGGCGGGAGCGCCAGCGCTGCCTCTTCGCCCCGGGCCGCCTGGGCCAGCGTGGAAGGTCATGGGGGTCACAGCGCGACGGCCTGCCCGTCATCCACTACACCTGCCGTTGGCAGTGGCACCGCCGGGGCAGCAGCAGCGTCACCTTCCGCAGCCAACGGCGGCTGGGTGACTCTGGCGTGCAGCGTTGCGTTGGCGCCGGGGGGCAGGTACCTGGTCACTGCGCACGACAGCGGGGCGGTAGCGCTGTGGGGCGTGCCGTCCGGCAGGTGCCTGGCCGTGCTGCGCGGGGGGCACGCGCGGCTGGCGCACGGGCTGCGGTTCAGCGGCTGCGGGCAGCTGCTGGCCAGCTGCTCCGATGACGGCAGCGTGTGCGTGTGGGAGCCGGGGGAGGCGCTGGGGCAGGCGGCGGCAGAGGGCGGGGAGGCGCTGCAACCGGTGAGTAGCCTCGCTTGCGATGCCGTGCGGCTTTGGACAAGGCTTACGCTAGCCCTGCCAAACGCATCTGCGACGTGAACCGGCCCTGAGCACAGCGTGGAGGATCACCCGGCACGAGGCATCACCCTCCTCGACCACTGTCCCCTTGTGCACGTGCTCATGCTCGTTGGCACCCGTGCACCCCTGCATGCACCCCTCCAAGCTGGTGCACCGCATTACCTCTCTTTCACACTCCTGCGTTCACAATCACGCAGCTATCCAAGCTGCTGCACCGCGACCACGTCTACGCCGCCGACTTCCACCCCGCCGCCACCGCCCTCGCCACCGTCAGCCGCGACGGCCTGCTGTGTGTGTGGGACCCCCGCACCGCCGCCTGCTTTGCCTCCGCGCCGCACGGCCACACCGCCCCCAGCAAGGCCTCCCTGGACGGCGGACTGCGCTACAGCCTCGGCGGCGAGCTGCTTGCCACGTGCTCGGCCGACGACGCGTCGGTGCGGCTGTGGCACGCGCCCACGTGTGTGCTGCTGCGGCAGCTGCCGGGGCTGCGGCTGCTGGGCTGGCCGCACGCGTGCTGCGGAGCGCTGCCGTGGGCGGCGGTCAGCGTGGCGCAGCACGCGCCATTCGTTGTGCGGCTGCCGGAGCGGAGCGTGCTTATGGTGGGTATAGCGCTGGTGCGCGTGCGGGTTACCGTACGTCAAACAATTGCCTACGCGGCCTAAGCTACTGGACCTCCTGGCTTCTAGGACAGCAGCAGTGTGCCATGCGCTGCTGCGGCCTTTGACTTTCCCTGGCTCCTACTGGCGCCTGGCAAGCGGCGGTGTCGCTCACCTGTCCCACCGGCCTACCTGCCGGCCTACACATCCGCCCACCGCCCCTCCCTGCTCCCCCCATACCTGCCCACCTGCAGGAGGCCGCCTTGAAGGCGGGTGTGCGTGGCGCCACTGGAGAGGAGGTCGGGGCGGCGGCGGCTGAGGACGCGGCGGAGGGGCTGTCGGGCGCAGCTGTCGGGCTGCCTTGGAGCTCCCGGGTACGCCCTCGTGGCCGCCCTGTCGTTTTGTTTCCCTGACCTCTCTTATGGCGTCTTACGTTCTGGACTCGCACAACATGTTGGTTTTACGACCTACTCTGTACGCCTCACCAACTTTTTCTTCTGTATGCGCACTGCCATCCGCAGCCGTACGTCTTTCCTCGCGCGGCGGAGCTAAGCCACCGCCTCAAGTCCATGGCCGCGCCCGTCACAGACGGCGCTATGGCCTACGCCTCGCCCGAGCCGCTGGTGTCGGACGCGGAGGGGACTCCCCTGCGTCCCGCCGTCCGCGTCTTCGCCTCTGCGCCGTCCACGCCCCTCCTGTCGCTGCGTGGGCGGTCCCTGGTCATGGCGGACAGCTGCTCGGTCGCCTTCTACTCGGTGGCACTGTGACCACCGCTTGTAGAGCGTATGATGACCAGGTCACGACATTGTGCGACAGCTTACGCATTTTGCCCTGGCGGACCAACGTGGCACTGCGACAGTGGCACTGTGACTGGCTCCCATGACGTGGTTAGACAGCCTACGCTACGCGTTCGTGCCCGGGCGAACAGACCGCTGCCCTTGCCCTGGTGCCGGGCGTCATGGGGGGACAGCTGCTGCTCCGTGCTTCCTACTCATTTAAATTGCAATCGTCAGCAACTGGCATGCTTGTGAGCTCAACGTCACAGCGTGAAGCCGTGACCCGTGCACGTGCTCTGGCTGGCCTTGGTTCCTGTTGCAACGGGCTGTCAGCTGCGAGGTGGCTGCAACTTGCTCTTGCACATCTTTCTGAAGCAATCTTGTGCATGTTCCATTTGAACTTAATCCGAAGCGTGCCTGTATTATACGACTGCTGTTAGGCCTGGATATGAGCATCCGTGGGCCTCATGCAGTGCATGCACCGTGGGCTCCGTGGGCTCTGCTTTGAGCAGGATGCCAAGTCATGGTGGGACACTTCCTGCCCTGTTAAGGTTGGACGTTTTCTTGTTGCTGTACAACAGCAACGCAACGCTACATGATAATAATTCCTGATAGGTGTGGTCGGGACCAGTAAGGATAGATCGTGTGGCCACACCACCTGGAATGTAACACAAAATGCCAAAACCTACGAAGCACAAAGTTGGCGTGGGCGTGGGCGTTTGGCGAGTTCGGCCATGTCCTGAAGCGCGATCTCGTTGTTGCTGGTCCGTAGGCTCATGCATGCAAGGGGAGTCCAGTGTGGTAGGTGCAGCATTTTTATTGAAGCTGGTTACGTACCCATTTGGCTGCCTTAAGATGTCCAACATGCAGCACCGTGCATAGAAGCGGTGTGCTTGTGGTCTGCACCCTCTACTGTAGATGAGCCTGTCACGCATGGGACCGCCGAACGATTCGCCTGGGTTCGCCAGGAAGCTGACTGAGCGCAGTGAACGCTTTGTGCTTCCCATCAGGATGCCAGCGGACAACGCACAGTCAGGTGCAGCGGTGCACGAGAAGCAAGACGAAAGTCCTCGGGGAAGCTCGAAGCTGCCTGCAACCACAATGTGTGATGGTTGCCATTCTCGCTGTGGTGAAGCTATATTAGCAATAGCCTAGGTACTGGGCAGCAGGAGCGCACTGCGCCCACATGCCACCGTTCCAGTACGCATATACAGCGAGGCCAGGCACTACCTTTCCTCTGGGTCTGCCTCACCAAAGCCAACGGCCATGCCCCACTGGGCGCACCAGGCACAGACTCCACGCGACCCACCGCGCACATACCAGCCACTCAAACACTCCCAGGGCACGTCAGTACCACTCCATTGGGCCCCCTGGTACCCGTCCCGTACTCCAGCCCCATCCTCTTCCGTGCGACGGTAGGCAAGCGGGCAAACCAAAACCCAACCAGCGCAGGCATGCACCACCGCCGCCTGGCGCCCAAATCCGGTGAACACCGACCGCAAAAAGGCCACACGTCGGGATGGTGAGGACCTGAAACACCGCAGGTGTGCAGTCTGCACGCGCTGTGCGCCGACGCAGCACTGTGAAACTGGTGTCAAGCAGTACCATGTGCATGTACCCCAACAAAGAGATGTGAATGTTGGGGGAAGAACGGAACAGAGGCGTAACACTACTAATGCGTGCACACCGCCGGCCTCATTGCAGCGCAATTACGTGACGTGACCTTGCTCGCCGGTGTACCGTAGCTATGCGCATGTGGCACAGTTTCAGTCAGGTCCCAGTGGTGGGGGTCGAGCTTTGAAACAGTAGCGGATTAGCAGTGCCGAGCGGTGCCCGTACGTCAATCAGCCACCGTGGAGGTCCAGAATCCATGCAGCGGCCGGACACGTGGCATTGGTCGTGGGCCTTCCCACCACGTTTGCGTGTCTGGCTGTCACAGCAAGTTAGCAACCCAACCCGATTGCACCATGTCGCCCTGGTACAGTGCGGTTCGACACAAACGCACGCTTGAGGGCAGAGGGGTCAAGCAGCGGCGCAGCAGGGGACATAACCGGATCTGCTGGAGCCAAGCCTGTTGAGCCAGTCAATTGCCTGATACTGGCCGTAGGTGAGGCTTGGCTGTGAGCCCAAGGGATGGCGGGAGTTTGGTAGGATGGAGCTGCAGCGTGCACCAAACAAGTAGGCCGTCTGTGTGTGAAATGCCTTGGGGGGCACACTTTGGTGGTGATATGGAAACGAAGCCATAGCAGCGGATACTGGACAGGCCATGGATGTTCGCGCTGGGAAGGCCCCTTGACGTCCCGCCGGGAGCGCTGCAGGAACGGGCACGTGGACCATGCGGCGTATCACAACTCCCGACACCGAGACCGCGGCAAAAAATTGAAAGAGAGATAGAGCGATAAAGCGTGTCGAGGTTCAGGTATGGAGTTTGCCTAAGCTAATCGCAGTCAAAGGATCCAACCGCTGTACCAACCGCTTGCCACGTAGGTGCATTTGCCGCTCGGAGAGGAGGCCTGCATGTCCGAAACATACATACAGTTTGACTCATTTTCTGTACTGTCTGTGTTGTGTCTGGCGTCGTCGTTACGCTCGCTGTTCACTCAAAACACCGACAGGAGACCGAGCGTTTCTTTCTGGGCCTGCACATGGCATACTACCGACCTACAAATTGCAGCCCGTGCACGTGAGACATTGTCAACAAATTTCGCTGCGTAGCGCGCCTCCAGGCGTGGAGCGGACAACACCCAGGTGTGAAGACGAACGTGGTAGAGATTAACTGCTCAGTTGTCGTTAGCCGCAACATGTCCAGATGACTGTCAGGAGTCTTGCCTTGCCCTGGCGTCGGCGTACCCAGGCCAAATACAAAGTACCAGGCCGGCGTCATCGTCTCCTCATATATGCATCACCTTGACACGCCCTCGCAGAGCGAGCGTTTTACATACGCACAAGATGGTGTTAAACGTTAAAAGCATATGGCGGTCGGTTGAGGCATCCGTGCGCGGAGGCTCGCATGGTGCTTCAGGGCAAGCAGTTCCGCGGGACGTCGTGGAGATCGTCTGCGGTTACCTTGGAGCTCGAGATGTCGCCTCTTTGATGCTTGTGTGCCGCACGTGGTCCCTGGCAGCGTCCAGCACACGTGTCTGGCGCGGGGTGTTGCTGCGACGGTTCACTTCCGCCGAACTGCCACAAGGTATGCATACATACTCGCGTTTTCATAATGTATGCTCTTGATTGGAGCTTAGGACATTGTATCGATCGATCGAGGACAAGAAACGGCAGCGCAGGCACAGGGCAGGGTCACAGGGTCACCACTTGTGGCCAACCTCTGTGAGAACTGTTCCTTCTGCCCCTCCCCCTTTCCTGCTCCTGACGGTGACATTGCACGTACGCTACGTTACCCACTACCCCTTCATCCTGCTCGTTGACCCCTTTTCCACTGTCAACCCGCAGACCTTGGCTTTCTGGACACGTGCACCACGCAGCAGCTGCAGCAACACTACCACCAGCTGCGCC
Source organism: Chlamydomonas sp. KOR1 (assembly GCA_036984285.1). Classification (NCBI taxonomy): domain Eukaryota; kingdom Viridiplantae; phylum Chlorophyta; class Chlorophyceae; order Chlamydomonadales; family Chlamydomonadaceae; genus Chlamydomonas; species Chlamydomonas sp. KOR1. The sequence continues at coordinate 296,810 of BQMZ01000159.1, read as the reverse complement.
TGCAGCGCCCCGCCGCCCTGTCCGCAGCCCCCCGCACCTGCGAACTCAAGGAGCACGCACAAGCGCACTTCCCCAAGGTAAACGCCTGTCCTTGGCACCCCTCCCGACAGCAGCATGCCTCCCCGCTGCAACACAGACAACGTCCCCGATTGCCCCAACCCAAATCGTATACTGCACAAACCTCCCTCTGCGCTACGTTTGTAAGCTGAAAATCACACCATTTGTGCACAATCCGCTGCTGCAGGTGCTGCACATCGACGGCCGGCGCGACCTCAACTTCTCCTCCGTCTTTTCCTCCGTGCCCCCCGGGGACTACCACGTGGTGTGGCGCGTGCTGCTGCAGCCCGGCTTCGTGCGCGGCTACTCCAACTTCCGCGTGCGCTTCGCGCTGCCGCCCAAGGCCAAATCCACATCGGCCCGCGGCGGCCGCTCCACGCGCGGCCTGGACTCCCTGCTGCGGCTGCAGGCCAGCCAGCAGCAGGCCGCCACCCCCCGCAAGGCCCTTGACGTGGCGGAGCTGAGGGCCCGCGGCGGCGTGGGCAGGCGGGTGGCGGCCATGCTGCTGGGCCGGGCGGGGGGCGTGCAGGCAGGCGGCGTGGGGCTCAGGTGGCCGGGGTGCGGGGCACAGGACCTGCAGGAGATGCAGGACGTGTCGGTGCACGGGGCAGGCCAGGCGCTGGAGGCGGTGGAGGCGGCGGAGGCAGAAGCAGCGGCCGCGGCCCTGGAGGCGGCGGCGGCCGCGGCCCCGGCGGCTGCAGAGGGTGCAGGTGCTCCCCAGGAGATCCTGCCTGCGCTGCCGCAGCTTGCCGCCATCGCGGTGCCCCCACCGCCCGCAGCTGCGGCAGGCCCCAACAGCCCCCGCCCCGCGCTGCCGCCGCCGCCGCCGGCCGCCGCGCCCTCCCCTGCGCCCCCGCTGCCGCCCCGCTTTGTGCCCGGCTGCGTGTCGCTGGTGTGGGGCGGCTACTCCTCCTCCTGGAAGCAGCTCTGCCCCGCGTCCGGCCCCGCGACCCACGGCCAGTGGACGCGCGTGCACCTGGGCAGCCTGACGGTGCGGCGCACGGCCGACGTGCACCTGCACAACGTGCTGGTGCAGCTGCGCGGGCAGGCGCCCCACCAGCAGGTGCTGCCCCCCGGGGAGGCCCACTGGCGCGGCGCGTTGGTGGACTATGTGGAGCTGGTGCCGGCCCGGGAGCAGGGGGTGCTGGAGGGCATGCTGCCGGCGTTCGTGGGGCGCAGGCACGTGGCGAGGGAGCTGCAGGCGCGCGGCGTGGCGGAGCTGCCGTCGCTGTAGGGGGCGCTGGGGCTGTGCTGCGGTGGGAGCAGCGGTGGTGCGTGCACCAATGTAGGGGGCAAGTCGCTGCAAACTTCCGATGAGGGAAGCTGCGGCTTTCAGAAAAGGGGCGGTGGGCGTGGCTGAAGAGAGCATTCGGCGGATGTGTCCTAAGGATGCTATGGCCACAAGTGTGGGTTTATGGTCGCGGAGCTGGAGCCGCTGTTGGAGATTCGGCATGCCGGGCTGCCGTGTGTGCAGGGGGCTGCCAGCGGGCCTGCTGCAGTTGTGGCGAGGGAAGAGCTGCTTCCTCCCCTGTTGACCCTAAAGGCAGGTTGAGTAGGGTTTCTGGGGGGTTGGGACGTTGGGCGCACGTGGCGCGGTGGAGCTGCCTTTGTTGTGCCCAGGTCGTGGGGGCTGCCACTGTGTGGACGACATGTCGCAGTGCGAGGTGGGTGAAAGGGCGGGGGAGAGCCAGCGGAAAACGGTAGGGGCCTGATGGCCCTGTTGAGTACCGGTGCGTTGGGGGCTGCTGCTGCGCTTATCCGAGGCAAAAGCACTGCCTGCATTGGCAGTTTCTGCTAACTTGTGGATGGTACCAGGGTATCGCAGCAGTAGGTGCTTCTTTTGTGAGTACTGCTGGCCTTTTGCACGTAGTTTGGCTGTTGGTAGACTGCTTTGCAATATCGATGTTTGTTGCTGGCCATACAGCTTGTGACTGGAAGGCCTGGCAACCGAAACTTGAATTGCCTTATCACTTCGCATCTTTGCACTGGTGCTGTTGGCATACATGTTGTTGTTTTGAGAACGGGGGACCCAGGGAGGACACAAGGCGGCGGGGTGTACCGGTCCGCTGCCCCATGCACTGGACAGGCGGTTGCAAGGCCTGCCACTTGGCACTTGTGTGTCACGGCTCCGATTATTTAGCTGTATGCCAGATGGTGTACAGTCATTTTCTTGCTGAATTGGTGCAGTGATACGCCCGCTAATTTTTTGGGCACAGGTACCAGCCCTATCCAGCGCGAGGGATAACACTGCCGCGTGTTGGGTTTTGCGTACGGTATGCGAACTTGATGTACGGAAGTGCGTTTGTTCATACCTGTTATATGCCAGCGCATTGGGACAGTTGATCAATGCTCTTGATCGTGGTGCTGCCATACAGTGCATGTCTACCTAGAATGAACGGTACTACACGCAGCGCGCTGTTGAGACTTGGCATATTGCTACATGGGTGCGGGCTCACGAAAAGAGAGCAAGCACAGTGAAAAACGACTGTAATATTGGTGAAGTGGTCCCCAACAGCGCACACATGCCAGTAGTGCATGCTGTGCGGTGCCCCGACGGCCCGTACGCAGCCTGCCCCTCCATGATGGATATCCAAGTGCACTGGTTCTCCCTCAAGGGACCACGGACCAGCATGCGAGCCACCCATCTTGATGCCTTCTAGACTACCGGTACAGCATTGCCACGCTGTGTCCATCCGGTGGCGCATCTACTGCCTAAGGAAGCGGTTCACAAGCTAGCCCTATGCCAAGCTAAACGTCTACGACCCAAGTCCTGGCATCCCCACCGCCCGGCACCGTAGGGCACAGGTGCCATATCCTCAGCCCTGGTACACCACACCACATCACATGATCTCAGTGCAAGGGTACGGGTCACATTGCAAGCCAACGACACACCAAGTCCTTCCAAGATGGCAGGCTCATGGCCCCTGATTACGAACACCCTGCCACAGGTGCGCCGCGTGCTCGTGGGCACTTGATCACTTCTGCACCGCATCACATCACATGATGGCACACTTGCTGTCCTTGTCTTCGGGGGCGGACTGCGGCGGGGCGCCCCGCGGCGGCGGCCCCGCACGCCCCGCCGCGTGCTGCTGCTGCTGCCGCTGCTGCTGCTGCTGCTGCTGTTGCTGGTTGTAGGCGGGTGTGTAGGTCCCGCCGCGGTACTGCCCGCCTCCGCCCTGAACGCCACAACATGGACACAGGGTGTGCAGGGCAGCGGTGTCAGTGGCCAGTGGTGCTGCGGCACACAGCAACCGCCAAGGACCGGCCAAGAAGCAGCCAGGCAAGGACAAACAACTACCCGCCTATCAACTTGGCTGAGACAAAGGTCGACCATGATTGCCCACGAATGATCAACCACCAGGCCATCTGACAAGGTAACTATTCTGTCAATCGATGCGTCTCTGCGTGTCTCAAACCCATCAGCATGATCCTGCTCGCCTTCCCCCGCCTTTCCCCGCCTCACCTGCTGCCCCTGCTGCGGCGCCCGTTGGGGCTGCTGTTGTTGCTGCTCCGCCTGCTGCCGCCGCCGTGCCTCCTCCTCGCGCCTCGCCTCCTCCTCCTCTTCCTCCTGCAACACAGCACCAGCCCAAACCACAGCATCAGAACGACTGCCATGAACAGCCGCACTGTGCCGCACTGGCACGTCAGCAACCCACCATTAGACCTATGTTACAAATGCAGCTTGCCTGCCATGAGCCTACTGTGCCACAAGAGAGCCGACACGCCCCGAGCCCCCTTGCACGCCCCCACCGCCCCTTGCATCCACACACATCCCCACCTTCCCAACCCTCCATCTCACCCCACACGTGTGTCACATCCAGTTGTCACATCCAGTTCCACGACATGTACCTACTCTTCCTCCTCCTCCTCCTCCTCCTCCTCCTTCTCCTCCTCCTCCTCCCATCCCAACTCCAACCCACACGGCTGCTGTTGTACCGCACCACTCCTACCTGCAGACGCAGCGCCAGCGCCAGGTCCGCGTCGTATTGGTGCTGCTCGTGCTGCCCCTGGCCCTGCCCCTGTGGCGGCCCCCACGGCCCCGCCGCTCCCCCTCCCCCTCCCCCGCCGCCCCCGTACCCGAGCTGCCCCTGCCCCTGCCCCTGCCCCTGCTGCTGCCCGTACCCGGGAGCAGCGGGAGCCGACACCGGCAGCCTCGCAGGCGACGACGGCGGCGCCCCCGCCCCCGCCCCAGCCCTGGCCCCGCCGCCGCCGCTGCCCCGTGCACGCCCGCCGCCGCTGCAGGCACCACCGCCAGGTCCAGCCCCGTGAGGTCCAGCGAGCCGCTGCTACGCCGCCGCGCGCCGTACTGCGCCGCCTCGTCCTCGGCCAGCATGGCGGCGATAGCGGCGGCGTCGGCTTCGCTCATCTCGCCGCCTGGAACCGGGCAAGGACCAAGCATTTCTGTCAAGGCACTCAATGAGCAAGCAGCCATGCGCTGACGGATCATGGCATGGAGCTGCAGCAATGTAATGTAATGTGCGAAGGGCCAGGTGTACCGGCAGCGCCCCGGCAAAAGGCCCCAGCGCCAAGGAGCATGCACACCCACCGGCTGCCGCTGCCGCCGCCAGCGCCGCCGCGTCGTCTGCCGCGGCCCCCAGGCCCAGGCCCGCGTCGGGTTCCCTGTGCGGGCGGAAGGCCGCGAAGTCGGGGCCGCACAGCTGCGTGTCGCCGGCCACCGAGCTGAGGTGCTCCCACACCACGTCGGCTGCCGGGGGGAGGCCGGTGGGGAGGAGCGGAAGGGGTGTGAGGGACAGCGGCCTTCATGACTTGCAGTGTGGGCAACGCTGCAGCAATGCTTTGCTGGTATGCCAGCGTTTAAGGTTGGACGCCTCCCCCACAAGTCACAACGCCGATCCCCCCAACGTCCCTCACCCTCCGTGAGGTAGCCCTGGTCTGTGACCAGCAGGTACAGCTCCCCTGTGCCGCTGTGCTTGAACAGCACGGAGAAGTGGTTGTTGCGGAAGAACACAGCCAGTCTGGCAGAGGAAGGAGAGGGAGGCGCGAGGAGGGGTGTCAATGAGAAGGGAGTGCCGGCCTGATTTCGTTAAGACGGGGCAATGCTTTAAAATGCACAAGCGACAATTAGGCGAAACATGTGTAAGTCGTTGTCCCGTCCGCCCACACCCAAATGCACAGGTGTGAGCGACGTAACCAGTGTAGCCCTCACTGATTGGCACCCTGCTGCTGGCATCGCTTGGCCCAATACCTTTTTCCGCTAATGCGTCTTTGTGTGCTAGCGCCCCACATGCAGCTGCAGCTGCATGGCTACTTACTGGCTGGGCCGCAGCCCCTCCCGCAGCGCCCGCAGCCCCGCCGGCGTCAGCTGGCTGCAGTGTGCGTCCAGGAAGTCGCGGGCCACAACCGCCTCGTAGGTGCGCCGGGCCAGCGCCGCGTCGTCCAGTTGGTTGGGATGGTTGGGGTGGTGTTTGGGTTCGTTGGGTTCGTTGGGATGCGATGGTGCTGGCGCAGGCGCAAGCGGACCTGCTTGTGAGGGAGCGGGGCCGTCGATGAGCGGGAAGGGGGGCGGAGGGGGAGGAGGGGAGGGGGCGGGCGCTAGCGGGGCAGGAGGAGGGGGCGGGGGAGGCGGGGGAGGTGGTGGAGGCGGAGGCGTGTCGTCGTCTGAGCCGAAGTCGATGAGGTCGCCATAGGAGGGCTTTGGGTTTGGCGGTGCGGGTTGGGGAGGTGGAGGCGGGGGTGGGGGGTGGGAGGGGTGGTGGGGCGGTTGCGAGGGGGGCGCCTCCGCAGCTGACGGGGGTTGAGGAATTGCTGGTGTTGACAGCAGGTCGGAGGCGAAGTCAACGGGCCCTGGGCTGAACCCAGGCTCCGACGCGAGCTCTTGCATGGCAGCAGAGGCCGCGCCAGCCGGGTGTTGTAGAGGGGGTGCCGCAGTTCCAAGCTGCGCCCCAGCCACCTGCACCTCTTCCAGGAGTACAGACGGCGACGAGTCCTTCTGCTGCTGCTCCTGCGGCTCAACCCCTTGCCCCTGGCCCCCCTCCAGCTCCCCCTCGCCGTTGCCTAGCCGCGCCTCCTGCTCCTCCTCCAACCCCTGCTGCTCCGTCCCCCGGTCCTGCTCCCCCTCACGCTGCCCCTGCTCCTCGCCTAGGCCCTGCTTTCCCTCCTGCTGCCCCTCAGCCCCCTGCTGTCCCCCTTTCCCATCCCCCAGCCCAGGCTGCGGCTCCAGGTCGCCAAGGTAGAAGGGCGGGGGGGCCTCCGTGGCTCCCATGCCACAAGCCCCGGCGCCTGCACCCGGGCTGCCGGCAGCACCCGCGTCCGCCTCCAGTGCACTGGGCCCCTGGCCCACAGGTGAGCCCACCACGGCCACGCTTGCAGCTCCCGCCTCCGCCGCCGGAGCCCCGGTCCCGACGTCAAGGTGTGGCCCTGCGCCCACACCTGCAACACCAACTGCCGCAGCCGCCTGGACGGGCGGTGACTCTGGGGCCTCCTGCGGGACAGTCTCGGGTTCGCCAACTGACTGTAGCTGCTGCGCGGGTGCGGGGGTTGGAACGGGGGCGACGAGTTCAGACGAGGGCGGCGGCGGCGGCGGCGGGGACGGCGGTGGGGGAGCGGCATCAGCGGTGGTGGCGGGGGCAGACACCTCGCCACCAAGCAGCGAGAGCTTCTCGTGCTGCGGCTGCGGCTGCTGCACAACCTCCTGCTGCTGCACACCTTGCTGCTCTTGTTGAGGCCCCTCCCTTGAGTGCCTCACAGACAGCAGGTCCTCGTCCCCCACATGCGCCCTCTTTCCCCCCGCCAACCCCGCAGTCAGCACACCGTGCGGCGATGCCGCCAAAGGCGGCGCAGTCGGCTGCTCCTCCACCGGTCCCCCCGCAAACCCGCTTTCAAGGCCCCCCGCCGCTTCCGCCACGCTCCCCGCCGCCGCGGCAGCAGCCGTGGCTCGCTCGTGGCTGTCGAGCGAGGTGACGATGAGCTCAATGAGCTCGTTGTACGACCGGCCGCCCACCACCGCCGCCGCCTCCGGGCCGTCCAGCTGGGGGTCCACCAGCCAGCCGTGCACCAGGCTGATGTCCAGCAGGTCGAAGATGGACACGTACTGCGGACGCAGGACAAGGTGCGGGGACAGGCCAAGGGGAATGAGCCAAGAGACGCAGGGACTGCCGGCGGCTGGCCGTCAATGAATCTAGCCATGGACCAGGTCGATGTCCGCACCGAACAACAGCACCTAAAACACGGGCGTGGAAGTTTGACGCGCTGGACAACCTCAGTCGTGCAGGGAATACGCTTCTGGCGGCAAGCGTTAAGGCGGCAATGGGGACAAGGGGCCCATGCTGCATGCGTAGTAAATAGGTGGCCGGGTCGGTGCATTGGCAGGCAGGCCGTGAACAGGCCACATGCTTCCGGCGCGCCGTTGCACTGCTGCATGCATCACGTTCAAGCCCTTGCCATACTCCTCTTCATCCCCACCTGCGTGGCCTCAAAGCCGTGTATTGAGTTGAAGCGCACGTTGACGTCCATGCCCACCGCCAGCTTGTGCAGCACGTCCAGCGAGTCAGCCAGGTTCTGGGGTAGGGCACGGGGTGGCATGGGGGCAAAGGCCAGGGTCAGGACCAAGGAGGGGAGGCGGCCGAAACATGGCATGGGGCACAGGTGGAGGAGGCAGCGGCAGGAAAAGGCCGGGCCAGCCGGCAGTCTGCTCCAAGTCCAAGTGGGACTCTACGCGGGCAGTTACCAGACTGCAATCCTTGCCTGCGGAGGGCGCCTTGCGATCTACACAAGTGAGCAGGCTGTGAGTCAGTGGTCAAGCCACGGGCGGACGGACGCGCCCACTGCTGCACCCACGCCATGCAAAAGCCCACTCTCCGGACTCGCGCACACGCCCCCCTCACAAGCCCCTCCATCACGCCCGCGCATGTACCTGCTCCAGGTCTGCCGCGAACGCGCTGTCCACGCCTCCCCCCCTTCCGGTGTTGCTGTCCACCAGGCGCTCCGCCACCATGGCGATGAGGCGCTTGAGGGACACGGAGGTGCTACAGGAGGCCAGACCGATTGTGCGGGCGGCACGCGTGGAGCAGGGGGCGACAGTGTGAGGGGCGTGCGGCTGGGGAGCACGAAAATACGCACACACTCACGCGACGAGACAGTTATGTGGCAAAGCGAAGAGATGCTGCCAGGGGCCTCGCATGGAGCGTGGGGAAGGAGGGTAGGGCATGCCCTTGAGAGGCACGGAGACACGCATATCTGCATGCAGGGCGACAGCGGTAGCAGCAGGTGCTTACCTGCCGGGGGGCAGCTCGGGCAGCTGGTTGCGCAGGGACAGCACGTTGGCGATGGCCAGCAGCGGGCAGGGGCCGTTCTGGGGGGAGCGAAACGGGGGTGAAGGAAGACGTTATGATGCTAGGCAGTCGCGATTCGCAGATGAGCAGGTACACGCGAAAGGCCCATGAAACAGCGGTGGAGATGGGGCGTTGGTATGGGGAGGAACGTGCAGGGCAGTAGATGTGGGGGACGTGGAGGAGTTTGGGCCCGGGCCAGGATGGAAGGTGGTGTTCTGTTCGGAATCACAGAAGCAAGCTGAGGTTGCTGCAACATGGGCATCTGTAAGGGATGGGCTGAGGTCAACAAAACTGATACTCTGGTTGCAAGATAGGTTGCTGGGGGTTCAGAACGTGGAGGTCGGAGTCCACACGGGCACGGTGAACAGGGACAGGTCCAAACATGCAGCTCTGTAATGCGAGAGACAGCAAATATGTCGCACTCAAATTGTTGCAGCTGATTGAGAGACGCTGCATACCAGCGCAAAAGCTGCCGGTACCTACCAGGTTCTGCATGAAGATGGGTGTATGGGGTCGCCCGAAGAACTGTATCCGCTTGATGCGGTATTGCTCATCCTCCATCGCAGCAGAGGCAGGCCCGGCGACCGACGAGTCGCCTAGGCCAGCCATTTTGGTGCAGCGGTGTTGCAAGGGTTTGGCAGAGCGACCGACACCTTTCGTGGACAAATGGGGAATCAACAATGTAGAGAACAAACGTGTGGTTTACATAATAGTAAGGGAGAGCGCCAGAGCAGAAAGCATAAAGTTTACAAGTCCGGTTGTCGTTAACCATGCTGCCACCCTGGCTCTCCCGCTTCTCCCAAGCATTTTCGTATCAGGCATCAAGATCACACATACTGTGTACTGCCTATAGTTGTGCCAACACAGTTGCGCCTGTGCCTCTCCTCCCTTGCTTTACCTGACCGGATCGAGACACGCCCAGGCCGCATGTCGCCGTAACACTCACTGCTGTCGCGCCTCTTATCAACATGGCTCAACAGATATACGAGCAGTGGTTCCGGATTGCGGACGAGGACAAGGATGGTGCGGTTGGAGGAGCAGAGGCAGTTCGCTTCTTTATGCGCTCTGGCCTGCAACAAGCAGTGTTGGGGCAGGTGGGAGACATCTTTGGAGTCAAAACCTCACTCTTGGCTCCCCGGGCGCAATCGACAACTGGAGCTTGGGGTGCCATCTCTTCACATCTCCCCAACCAAACCCGCAGATTTGGGAACTGTCGTCGGGGGGCGGTCCCAAGCTGAATCAGTTCCAGTTCTCGTCTGCCATGCGTCTAGTGGCACTTGCTCAGGTGAGCCCAACACTCAAAGGCACACCCGACAGGACCCACGTGCCTTGCACAACCGTTTTGCCTGGGCTACTTGATGCCTCCTACAAGCACGCCTCCCCAGTGCGGATCACGACACATAGTTTCAACCACATCCTGTCGCCCGCCTCCAGGCCAGCGGTGGCCAGCTGCCCATCGAGCAGGCGCGCGCCGTGGTGGCTGGCGTTGGCCCGAACCTGCCCCCGCCCACCCTGCAAGGCCTGGAGGTCCCCGGCTCAGCAGGCCCTGCAGCCCGCCCCGCCGGCCCCGCCCCCGGCACCCTGCCGTACGCCCCTCAAGTTACCGGAGGCATGCCTTACGCTCCCCAGGCTACTGGAGGCATGCCAGACGCCCCTCAGGTCACAGGGGCCATGCCGTACGCTCCCCAGGTTACCGGCGCAATGCCTGCTGCCCCGCCGTACACCATGCAGCCCACGGGCGGGGTGGCACCTCCACAGCCCACCTACTCCGCTCAGTACACCGGTGCTTCTGTGGCGGGGATGGGGCCCGCTGCTGCAGCTCCAGCTTCCGGCAGCTTCCCGCCGCTGGCGCCCACAGACCTGCAGCGCTACCAGGCCAGCTTCGCGCAGCTGGACGCTGACCGGGACGGCTTTGTGACGGTGAGGCTGGGGACATGCGTGTTTTGGAGCAGTGGTACATTACGCATGGCTGAGCGAGGCGGTTACCTTCGGTCTCGGCTTGGAGTTGTTGTTGATGGTGGTGGGGGTGTAGGTACGCCACAATCGTGCGGTTGGGCGTATGATACCGGGGCAGCAACGGGAGGTTCCTTGTTGAGAAGTCCATGTGCGCGCGCCTTACCTGTCCACCACTTACACGAATAAGCGCACTGCACTGTGCAATACCTACAGCTTCGGCGGTGGCATTGCTGTTGGCCCCAGGCCGCTGATGTAGGCACTGAAGCCCGGGGCCGGGGCCGTGCTGCCAGGCGCCCTTATTGTGCGGGAGACTGAATCAGGGCCGTGTATCGGGAGGTCCATCGGTGAAGTGTTAAGCCTGCTGATGAAAGACCACTCGACGCTGTTACCAGTTTATATATGAACCGTTGTGTGGCCGCACCGCAGGGCGGCGAGTGCTTCGGCTTCTTCCTGCAGTCCGGGCTGGACAAGGCAGTGTTGCGCGACATCTGGACGCTGGTGGCGGGCGCCGAGGGCCGCCTGTCGCAGCAGCAGTTCGTGGCGTCCATGTACCTGCAAGAGCTGGCCAAGCGGGGCGCGCCGCTGCCCAAGCAGCTGCCGCCAGGTGCGTCCGGCCGTTGGGGTCCAGCTGCACACGGTGGCCGTGCGGGCAGCAGCATGGCCGTGGCGTCGTGAGGCCTGTCATGCGCATCATGGGTCAGGCTTCGCCGGCCTTCCGTGCCCATGCTGCCTTTTCCAACCCAAGGCAAGTAGCACCGCTGGTGTTGATCACTGTCGCACTCGTTGGGTGTATGCAATGAGTGCGGCAGTGGTACAAGTGAACCCCGGTGCATGGCCTTTCACCCGCTCTCTGCCTACCGCGGCCCCTGCAGGCCTGGCCGGCTTCCCTCCCGTGGCCGCCACCGTCACCGCCACGGCCACCGCCACCTGGTCCCTCCAGTCCCAGTTCGGCACCAGCTCAAACATCGCGGCCGCCATGGCGGCGCCGCCGGTGACCTCCCCTGCAATGGTGGCGCCGCCGCCGCCGGCGGCGCTGCCGCCAAGGGTCGACTTTGCGTCGCTGGGTGGTGTGGCGCCGCCGACGGCAGCGGGCGAGCGGCCGTCGGCTGTGCCTGCCGTGCCGGCGACGCTGCTGGCCGGGGTGTCTGCCATGGACAGGTGCGCTGCGTGCGCACGCACACGAGGCAATGTCTCGAGGGTTTGCGGCATGCGGATGGCCGTGCGTGAGACAGGACATGTGGGTGGGGTGTGTGCCATGGACAGGTGCGTGCATGCCCCTTCTGGCACACTTGGACGGCTGCCGCGGGTGAGGGGGCCGCCCTGCTGGACACCACGGCCCACCACCGCCGAGGGCGTGTGCTTGCACGCTACACTGCACATTGATCCAGTTGGCCTGTTACGCACTGGTTTCACTTGTCCAGGGGGTACGGCTTGCCGAAATGCGGGCGAATGACAACGCCATGCACGCCCGTGTGCACACCTGTGCTCGTCGCGTGGCTTGCAAGCCGCTGTTGTTTTCGCGTTGCTACACCGCATCTGTTCCGTGTGGCGCCGTGTCCTCAGGACCAAGCTGCAGGAGGAGCAGCAGGCGGTCTTGCACAAGCTTTTTGCATACCCCGTGGGTCCAAAGCAACTCATGCTCGCCCTATGCCGGTCCCTCGTTCGCCCTCAGGACCAAGCTGCAGGAGGAGCAGCAGGTGTGCGAGGCCAAGGAGAAGGCGCTGCAGACGGCGGAGGAGCGCGCGGCGGAGACCAGGGCCAGGCAGCAGCAGCTCAACAGCGTGCTGCAGGTGGGCAGCTGCGGACCCCTTCAGGCATAGGTTGCCCCCAAAGGGTACTATCAAGACAGCTTGCGGCATGTGTGCGCGGCGTTGTGTGGGGTGCGTTGCGGGTACTTGTTTGTAATCAAGGGCACGGGCGGGTACATGGGTTGTGTGCATGGGCGGCAGCTGGGTTCGTGCAGCGGCGGTGGCTGTGTCGGGAGACCTGCACGCAGGCGCTCGAGCGGATGCAACTGATAGTGACACCTTGACGGGCCAGGGATGAAGGACAGACTGCCGCTGGCTTTCAAGACCCTTGCCCATGCGTTGGGCCCGTGCCCTCCGCCAACCATATCGCTGTGCTAGGATGATAGCCGAGGGTAACAAGTTCCTATAGCGCAATGAAGCAGACGTTGAACCTGCCATGTAACGGTACACTCACGTTGCTGCCGTGCAGGAGCTTGTTGTGTTCCGCAACCGCACGGAGGTGGCGTTGCTGACGAGCCAGGACCAGGCGCGGCGGCTTGAGGAAGAGCTGGAGGCAACCAAGAAGAGATACGACGCGGTAAGAGGGCTTAGCACTGCTGCGTGGTGTTTGCCGTGTTTGCAGCCTCCTTGCCAAGCCTTCTCCGCCTCCCAGGCCGCGTGCGCTTTTGACCTGCACAGGTACTCCTGTGTGTTTGCTTGTGCCTCCACTGGGCCGTTCCGTTTCTCCTGAGGCCCACTCCGCCTCCCGGGGCCGCATGCGCTTGTCATGCACTCACACAGGTACCCATTTGTGTGTATTGATCTCTCCGCTGGTCCCCTTCCTTTTCTTCCCCAGGCCTACTCTGCCGCGCAGGCCGCCAGCGAAAAGTCCGCTGCGGTGCACAACCGCGTTATGGAGCTCATGACGGCCAAGGCGGAGACGGAGGACAAGATGAGGAGGCTCGAGGTGCGAGCATGAGCGTGCGGCCGGGCGTGAGTGCACGCAAGGCGGCCAGAGCGTTGCTGTGCTTGGCGCCGATCCACCTGTTGACTTTGGCGCGGAGCCACCTCATGAACGTTACACTCTGATCATGTGACATGCTGGTGCGCATGGCGAGGTCGCGGCCGCCCGGCGCATGAGCCCCGCCTGCATGGCGCGCACTTCACGTTGCAGTATGGGCATTGATTGATGCAGCTCGCATTCCTTCGCTGCCCCACACCACATGCACGTGGCAACGTTGCCGCCGCCGCGCGCATGCACCCTGGCCGACTATTTGAACTTGGCATGGGACATGACAGGGGGTGTCGTAAGTGTACGATTGTGCATTCTATGTTCACGCAGGGCGAGATCGCGGCCGCAGAGCGCATGGGTCCCGCCGACGTGGCTCGCCTGGAGGCGGAGCTGGCCGACCTGGGCGCACGGGTGGCGGCTGCGGAGGCGTCGCGCAACGCCAAGCTGGGCAAGGTACGGTCCGCGGTGCGGTACGGTACGGTACGGTACGGTATAGCACAGTCTGGGGTGTAATGATGGGTGTTGATGAGAAGCGGGGGCGGGGGGCGCGCGTGGTGTGCCAAACTGGGCAGCAGGTGCCTGGGCTAAGGCACCGTAGGCAGTCAGGCCGGGCTGGATGGTTAGAGGACAGCTACAGCGGCAGCGTCGTGCAGCGCCGCGCTGGGAAGGGTACGTGGCAGGGCGCACGGCTGCCGCACACAGGGAAGCCAGAGCATGCTCCAGGGTTCGAGGGCCGCTGACCGCGTAGCGTCTGCGTCCACATGCCGCCGTACAAGTAGTGTTAAGGATGCTACCTGGGCTCCGGCTGCAGGTTGAGGCGCTGCGCAAGCAGCAGGAGTCCCTGTCGGCCCAGCTGGCGACGCTCAAGGAGGCGGACGCGGACGCGGGGCGCGACGTGGCGGGGGCGCAGGGCGAGCTGGACAGCCTGGCCAAGGAGCTGCAGGTGAGGGCGCGCCAAGCAGGTGCAGGAGCGTGCTGTGGGCCTTGGAGACACACAGAGTCCGGCGGAAATGGGCTGCGTAAGGAGCAGCAGGCGTGGCGGCCCCAAGGAGCTGCGGGGTAAGAGTAGCGGCGCCGTCGGATCGCTGGCGTTTGCGCCAAGATGTCGCCAGTACTCTTGCAGTCATGGACAGCTCGGCACCTGGAACTGTGTCCTGGCTTTTCCGCCTAATCATGTTGCGGCCCAGGCAGCTACTCGGCATGTAAGTGGCCACTGCCCTCCACCGCCACAAGCCATCCCATTGGTGCCTTGCCTTGAAGCCCCCGCCTCGTTGCCGCCACAGGATGCCCGCTCCAGCGGTGTTGTGGCGGCCGTCCCCGGCCTGCTGTCGCGCGCCGCCGCCGTGTACCGCGGGCTGTACGGCATCGCGCAGCGCGGCGGCGGCGGCGCGGCGGCGCTGCCGCTGGACGCGTTGCCCGCCGCTCTGTCGGGGCTGCACGTGTGGTCGGACGAGGTGGCAGCAGGTCGGTGCGAAGGACAAGGGAGTGGAGATGTAGCTCCTGTACTTGCAACGACGCCCGAATGGCAAATGAGGTTGCGGCCGTACAGCCAACAGGGCGTACGGTACATGCCTTGTGCACACTCTGCTGCTGCGCGTGTGGTTGGCAGTTCGCGCCATTTTTGCCGTGCTGGACGGGGTCCTCACAACGACTTGCAAGCATTTCACCGACTGTTGTGCGGACCAACGCCTAGCGTCATGACGTATCCGTGTTGCTGCAGGTGTGCTAGACTGGCCTGATGATGACGTGGACGCACGCGGCTTCATCACCGTCAACGCCCTGCCGGGGGCAGATGCGCCGCGGCCCATCATCAAGGCTGCCAAACCGCCGCCGACGCCGTCGGCCCCGGCGCCAGCCCCTGCGGCGCCAGGAGCCCCCGCCGCGGCAGACCCGGTCCCCGCAGAGCCAGCAGCCCCGGCAGCGGCTCCGGCTGCCAAGGCGCCGCTTCCGGATGACTTTGCCTCCGGCGACTTCGGCGACGCGCCGGCGTTCGGCGACCCCCCTGCCTTCGGCAGCGGCGCGCTCAACACCGCCCTCAGCGGCGCCACCAGCGGCGCCGTGGCCGTGCCGGCAGCGACGGAGGCGCCGGCGGCGCCGGCCCCGCCGGCGCCGCTGCAGCCCTTCGGCGACGACGCCTTCGGCTCGCCGCCGGCCTTTACTTCGCCAACGGCGGCATCCGCAGCGGCAGCGGCAGCGACGGCCGCCAGCCCGCTGCGTGACGGCGACTCATCCATGCTGCCGGGCGCCGACAGCGGGGCCCTGGCGGACAACCCCTTCGCTTCCGGCACCGTACCTGCGCTTGCCTCCCTCGGCGGCAGCGGCGGCGCTGGGCAAGCAGGCAGCGGCGCTATTGCTGCGGCTGCTGCCGCCGCGGAAGCGGCCGCCCCGGCCGCGTTTGGGTTTGGCGACAGGGAGGATGGGAGCACTGTGCCCGCAGTGCCCCCGCCGGTGGCCCCTGTGCCGGCCGCCGACCCAGCGGCCTTGGGATCGGCGTTCGGGTTCGGGGAAGACAACGCCTTTGGCGACTCGGACAGTGCCTTCCCACCGCCGCCGCCGCCGGCAGGTGCCTCGGAGAGCGCGGGAGGGGCACCGCCGCAGGCATCTGCCGCCCCTGCCGTTGTCACAGGCTTTGATGACAACGCGTTTGGGGACTCGGCGTTCGGTGCGCCCGCGGTGGCCCTCGCTCCGGCGGGTTCCGCGGGAGGCGCGGCGCCCGCTGCTGCGCCGGCTCCGGCGGCGGCGGACAAGCCAGCGGCTTCAGGGTTCGGGTTTGAGGACAACGCCTTTACATGAGCGGTTTCAGGGCCGTTTCTGTGCGCCGTCGTGGCTTCAGGACACTGCGCGTGAAGTGCGGGACACCGTGCATTTTGGCTGGTGTGAGGTACTGGGGCGCTGGCGGTGCTTACACTGAAACAGGATGCGCCACCTGGCTCCCGAACGGGTGGCGTTGGGGAAGGGTGCCGGGGATCTTGCGTACGGGGAAGGGAGATGCTAGCGAAGGACTTCGGTGGTATTTTGGCACAGCTGGGCAGGCCGTCTGGCTGTTCATGCTGTTGAACCAGTCTCCTGGTGTTGAATTGATTTCCGGTGCATTGGCCTCCGCGGTCTGGCTGTGGGCTAAAATACCTAAAGGTCGAACGTACCACCTGCCGCGCACTGGTACGGAGACATGGGTAACCGCTGACACTTGTGCCCGCATCTGGAAGGCAGACAATCTGAGACAATAGACAGCTGCCAGAGTGTGTTAAGCACCCATGCCGCTTCCCGTGCGGCAGGGGTGCCTTTGCATTATGGTCCAGCCGCCAGCTGGCTCCAGTCACGTTCTCCATGGCTGTCCTCTTACACAGAACAGCAGAGCTCCTTGGCTAGCACTCAAGGCACCAAGCACTTCATTCTCCCTGCCGCAAGCCAATCTGAGCCCACTGAATGCAGCCGGAGCTCTCCTTTCCATGATGAGCTGTGGCATCATGACACCGCACCAGGCGTCAGTTGAATTCAACCGCAACGTGGGCACCAGGAGGTAGGCCGCCCTTGGGTGTCCTCGCACCATGACACAGCGCGACACAAGCGCATGCACCCTAAGCGGCCTCGACCACACACTGATGTCAACCACTACCTCCGTCCAATGCTCCAAGCAGCGCATAGTCACAGGCCTCTCACGCTCCTGTTGGCACTGCACACAGCCCAGGTGCGATACGTTCCCTGCTCATGCCTTGTTGCTCTGCTCGTATCCTTTCTGCGAAGTTCAGAGTCTGACTGTTAAGACATACACACACAGTCACAAGACATACACAACCAGTCAAACGTTTATGAAAACCCGCCTGTCATCCCTACGCTCTGAGTATCGTGTTCCCAGCCGACACATCCACGTCATAATCGAGCAGCCCCGAACTGATGCTGTTACACAATGCCTAGCTGCGCTGTCCTTTCCCCGCATCCATCCCCTGCCGGTGCGTCTGCATCCGCCCCTCACCCGGCACCCTCCGACGCCGCCGCCGTCACCATCGCCGCTGCTGCTACCAACTCACCCAAAAACTCACCCAGCAAAGAAGACCCCTGACACTCCCCTCCCATACCCAAGCCCCGCATGCTCCCACCGTCCCCAAGCCCGCGACCTCACAGCAGCAGGTTATCCGATGCTGGGTCCGCCACCGCCGCCACGCCAACTGACCCGCTCCGCCCGTGTCGCACGCTTGGATGCTTCTGCAGACCGTTCGCCCCAACCACTGCCCCCACGCCCGCACTGCTGCCGAAGAAGTCCCCAAACGGGTCACTACTCGCCGCGCTGCCGCCCGTGCCCGCCGACCCCCCCACAGGACAACCGGTGGACGGCTCTGCGTCAAACAGCCGCAGCGCCTCCTCCTTAGCCCGCGAGGGCTTCCGCTTGTGGCCCATGCCCGGGGCCGGTGAGGCACCAGGGCCGCTGCTGCTGCTGTTCCCTGCTGCGGGCTGCGCGGTCGCGGCGGTTGCTGTGGTTGTGACAGGGAAGGCGAATGGGTCGAGCGCGCCGCCGGCAGTGCCTTGCAGCGCGCCCCCGTTTGAGGAGGCGGGCGTGGGGAACGACTCCATGACGTGGTGGATGGTGAGGCCGGCGAGCAGGTCGTCCATGGGGGAGGGCGCGGGGGGAGGCGCAGGGGCAGGGGCGGAGGTGACGGCGCCTGCAAGGAGGTCGAAGGGGTCGTGGGAGCTGGCGGGCTGCTGGGGGATGCTGTCGCGGCTGTGGGAGTGGGCGTGGTGCGCGTGGTGGGTGTGGTTGCCGTGCGCGGGGCGGTGGTGGGTGTCGTGCATGCTGAAGCGGCTTGCCTGGCCCGTAGTGGTGCTGCCGCTGTGGGGCTGGGTGGGCACGCCCTCGCTGATGGACACGCTGCGTTGGTGCCCTGCTGCGTGCACAGCCGAGCTGGGGGGTATCGCGCTGGCGGGTGCGGCGTGGAAGTCGGTCCACTCGGTGGAGTTGCGGGTGGGAGGGTGGGAGGACCCGTGCGCCGCTGCGGCCACGAAGGAGCCGAACCCAAATGGGTCGTTGCCGTTCTGCGCCGAGCTCGCGGGCGGGGGCGTCGTGCTGCGGCTCGTCGCAATCTCGTCAAAGCCGCCGAGCAGGTCCATGGTCAGCGCGGGGCTGGACGCGGGCTTGACGGGGTTGACCGCAGCCCCGCAACGGCTGGGGCGGTAGCGGCCGCTGTTAACGCCGCGCCCGTAGAGCCAGACCCCGACGGATCCTGATCTACCTTTGCGTAGGGGTTGTCGAGGTAGTTGTCGATGGTCGGAGGCTCTGCGTCGGTGGCTGCAAAGGCCCGATCAACGTACTTTGCGCGAATGAAGGAGGCCAGCTCCGGGTTGGGGTTTCCGCTGGGGGGCCGTCGGAAGTCCTTTGGTAGCCGAGCCTCCCAGTACCGGTTCCCCTTCACGTTGCCCATTACCCGGCAGAACTCCACTTGCTTTGGCAGCCATGTGTCCAGGTTGCAGGAGCGCACCTGGCTGATATGCACCCCAAGCGAACGGTGGATACCCGAGCACGTAAGGCATACAAAGACGCCCAAATTTACGCTAGCCCATGTGGGGTTCCGCGTTCGGCAATCGGCGCAGCTCTTGTTCCCCTCCTCGCGCAACGTCTGGGCTAGGATACGTTTATGGCGCTCATTTTGCTCATCAGAGACACTCCGTTTGCTGTTAAAATTCATAGCTGCTGCGTGCGACGCCTACGCCCTCCTTGACATGGGTCGTGTTTGCGCCAGGCGTATTGGACTGAACTATGTCCTGCTTACTTCGATGCACCTTATTTGTCGTTCGAGAGAGGACTCAGTTGACCTGCCCAAGTCGCCGGCAGCTGACATGGGGCAGGCGGAGGGTCGCCGCGATTTGACGCATTAGTGGTTCGTCCGAGCAGTGCTTGAGGCACCAGTCACGCCCGAAGACTGTGCAACGCGGTGTGTTTTGAGCGGTGCTGGATGTTGGGGTCTGACTGTGACCGTTTTACCCCGTGCTTGCCATACATTGTACCCTGGCCGACTGCCCCGCCGTCAAGCAGGAGGCACGCTCCTGACAGTCCACGCGAGCGCTCTTCCAAGGTACTAAAGGCAACAACACCATGAGTTTGTGAACATTCAAAGCTTCTAGCGGTCCGCAGCGGCAGGTTTAAGCCAACCGAACGAATGGGGTTCACTTGACACGTGCGAGCTCCTGTGGTGCACATACGGTACCTGATCAGACGTAAAACTCCCCAGCAAGGTCCGTTGGTTCCTGTGGGTCTCTCGTTCCAGCTTTCACAGCCAGTCTCTGCTAGCCTGCTGCCAATTGGATTCGCTTCTCCGCGTGCGGAAGAGGCACATATTCTTGCGGCTGACCGCACACATGCCGCGAGTCAGCCTAGCGTCCTTTCGCTGTGGAACGGTTTGCAGATAACCGAAGGAAAGAGGTTGCGCGGAGAGTCTGCATGCTGACTGTTCAGGGCAGGGGATCCGCTGGTTCAGTGCGCAGTGCCACCACTTTTCATGGCTGCGGTGTGCGGAGAGCCCGAGACCAGCATAACTTAACCCTTAAAAGTGCGAATCGGATGCAGTCAACTCCAGGCACCTTCCAGGTTCCAGCCTGCCACCATCTGCCACCATACCGCTACAGCCGCAGGGCCGCAGCCGCCCGAGGGGCTCCCCTACCAGCAGCCGTGCCAGGGCAGGTGTACGCCACAAGCGTGCGGCGCCCGTGCGACTCTGTGCCCAACCTGCTCAGGCGCCTGGACCTGCATGCGATTGCACAGTCGCCGTGGGCACGACCAAGGACGTGGCAACATTACAAGTGATTGGCCCCGTCTTCTGCGAGGCTGGTAGTGTAACCCGACTACCCGATTAGGAACCTAACGGGCCCACACTGACTCGTGTGCCAACAACAGACCTTACTTGACTAGACAATGCTAGACACTGGTAGGAGAGTTGGCAGCACGCACTCCACCCCAGGCCGCCCCTGCGATTGATTGGCAGCCACGAAGGGCCCATTTTATGCGCACGCAGTTGCACATCGCTGCGTAAGACTACAGGATTACCGTCACCTCAGCAAGTTCGTTGCTATGGCAGCACAACGCGTGTCAGCTGCTGGCTTGTGCATGCACCAAGCCACCACCGGACTCCTCCCCACGTAAGCGCGGTCATCCAGCCCAAGCGCAGTACACTGCTGTATAAGCACGCACATCACCTACAGGTGGACGACGCTCGCAGCCCCCCGCTCGCTCGCGCTCACCCACGGGTGGCCACACCGTCACACGCGCGGGGGCGGCATCAGCCAGCATCAGCCACGTGCCAGGTTACCGGTCGGCCATGCAAGCCGCCGCCGCTTGTAAAACCCATAATGAAGCTAATAATTAGAGGTCGCAGGTCACAGACACCTGTACCTAGCTGGTAACAAGCCAGGCGGCGTACCGCAAGCGTGCGCAAGGAAGCGCATGTCTAGGCGTATGTACGGTTAGATGAAGTGTACTAATACGTCTGTGCCCGCCAGGGGAGCTCCCCTGGTGCCGGCATGCTGGACGATTGCGCTGTGGCCTGCATCACAAACAGTGTGTCAAAGACAGGAAGCTTACTACGCATAAGCTAACCTGCGAAGAACCAACTGGTGTCAACCGCCCCCGCAACCCGCTCCAGCCGTCCAGCCACGGACGACAAACAGCCCTGCATGCGTGCATGACCTCCTGCCGTGCATTGCTGTGAGACACAAAACTGCGCTCGCCCTCAAGTCATCATCCGCCATGCGTCATGCGCACGCGTTAGGACACAACTGGACGCCGCAACGGCCAACGACTGCACCGCTACACACGCACGGCTCGCTGGCTACATGCGCTCGGCCACAACCTGCTCATCTACGTGGCCACCTCGACATTGGCGGATGCGCCGCAGGCCTTTTACCACTTCCAGGCCAAAGTTCCCACGCAAGGTCCCTGAAGAGGCCACCCAAAGGTCAGGTCCAAGACGCTCTGTCCTTAGTGATGGCTGGCCCGATCCGCACGGACCCAGCCCTCATTATCAGCGATAGCTACGGCAGTCTACTACTAAGGCCCCAGCCCAATCCCACATCCAGGCATGCGCCCTTTCGGTGCATCTGGACCGAGGGCCTGAGGCCTCATCCCAAGGGGAGCAGGGGGCGCAAGGGGCAATCCAACAAACAACTAAGGCCCGGCACGTGCCTTACGGGCACGATTGCAACTCTATTTGGGTGCACGGCAGCCCAGGGCAGCCCCCGAACATGGTGCCCCTCGACGACACCGCCACACTAACAGGCCTCCGGTTAACAAGTAACCAGGTCACTAGACAACAGACTAGACGACTAGGCAGCAAGCGCGCGTTGGCGCAGCTGAGGCGTACCTTACGGCGGCGGGACATACAGCAGAGTCACGCGCTCAGGCCTGGGCCCATGGCGTTTCCAGCGCTCCACAGTGGCTAGCAGCCGACCAGCTGCTGCCGATTTCTGCCAGCTTCTAGCAGCTTCCGTCAGCCTCACGCCTTTGCTACCGGCTTCCGGCCCAGGCCCGGGTGCTCCCGGGCTTGAACGCCCGTACGGGGCAGCACGAGGGCGCACCTTTCGGCGGTACCCTCGATCGGCACGTCCATACGTGGCACGTGCGCTGCCGGTCAGGTCACACGTGACAGCCTTCATTCCCAGGGCCAGTGCCCACGGAATCGCACTCCGTAATGGAAAGCAAAGCCGCCAGCTTCCTGTAGCTTCCCGTCCAGCTTCCTCAACACTCCGGAGCCCTTCTACCTGCTCCCATCCCATGTCCAGGGCCGACCCGGGTTGAACGCCCGCACGGGGCAGCACGTGGAGGCGCTGGTGGGGCCGTTGTAGTCCGCCAGGGCGTAGCGGCACAGGCCGTTAAGACACAGGCGGTCCAGGGTAGCACACGGGGGAGCCAGCTGGAAGCACCAGGTGGCCTGGGGGGCGGTGGCGGTGTTGAGGTTCAGGCGGGGGAGGCGCAGCGTGGAGTAGAACTCTCCGTCCCATTGCTCGCGCGGGTTCCAGGAGGGGAACACCAGCCCCGGCGTGCCGTTGAGCGTGACGTTGTAGACGGTGCCGATGCAGGACTCGTCTTGGGCTGCGAACAAAAGGGGCCAAGGGGAGCAGGCGCAGCAAGGACGGGTGTTGGTTGTTTGGGCGTGCGGAGGCATGGTTGCGTGCAGAGGAGCGTACGTGGCGTACAGCGGTCCGTTGTCGTGGGCGGAGCGCGACAGGATCCAGAGCACGCGCAGGTGCTGGTGCAATCAGCCCGTCCAATTATTGCAATGCAGCAGCGCCTCTGGCCGCGCCCTGCCTCCAGCGTACACAGCAGCACGTGCCCTTGCAGGTCGGCGCCTACCTAGCAGCATGAACTTGTACAGCTGCATGCCGCAGCACGGCGCCGCTGGATCGCACTCCCGTACGGCAACGGTGAAGCAGTGCTGCCCGGTGGCGTTGACGTAAGAGTACGACGGAACGTACGGCGTGTCCTCCGTCTTGCGGCGGCAGTTGTAGAAGGGAAAGCCGTACCCAGACGGCCGGGGGGCGGGGCCGGGGGAGGCCACGGGCCGCGGGGGCGGCCGGGGAGCCGGGGGTGACAGGTGTAAGGCAGACCACGCGATCCGGCCGGCCCTGTTGTACAGCCGTACCACCCCGTCGTCGCCTACCTGCAGGCTGTATGGCTGGTTCGCAACGCCGGCATGCTCTGGGTACGTCGTGCCGAATTCCAAGGAAGTCGGCGTGGCAGTTGTAAGCAGGCTGTCCGACAGGTACTGTACGGGCAACCGCCACGTGCCAGTGTTGGTCACGGTCAAGAATGTACGGAGAAAGTACGCGTCAGGGGGGTAAAACCCGTCCCCGGGCGCCCGCCAAACGACGCCGTCCGACCCGGGTACGGCGAGGCTGTCGTACACCACGAGGCTGCCGTTGGCGGGCGCGAGCGAGTACCGCAGGTTCGGCGAGTAGATGCGGTCACAGGGAGGCGAGGTGAGGGAGGGGTACAGTCCGCAGGAAGGCTGCATGGTGGGGTTGGCGCTGCAAAGGGGGCGCGGACTGTCGTTGGGGTCGTCGGGGCAGACCCAGGGCAGGGGGGAGCTGATCAGCTTGACTGCGGGGCAGGGCGACGGGTGGGAGCGGGCGTGGGTTGCGTAAGTGGTAGAGTACGACACTGAGGGCCATGGCTTTCTGGAAGTCGTATGGAATAGCGCAACGGACTGGGAGCGCTGGTACTGGATGTACGCGGGTTGGTGTGCACGAAAGCGGAGTTTTGAGACGCCGCGGCAGTAGCAGCA
Source organism: Chlamydomonas sp. KOR1 (assembly GCA_036984285.1). NCBI lineage: Eukaryota > Viridiplantae > Chlorophyta > Chlorophyceae > Chlamydomonadales > Chlamydomonadaceae > Chlamydomonas > Chlamydomonas sp. KOR1. Next base: position 273,502 of record BQMZ01000159.1, on the reverse strand, counting down.
ACCACGTATATGAGCTAACCACCAGCACACAGGGAGGCGCCCCTCAATGCAATCACCGATCTAGTAAGCCGTGCCAGTGCTGTTCCACACAGGCGCGTGTGCGACAGGGCGTGTGTTCCAACAGCTGCCCCAGCCGCGCGCTGACTTACCCCACACGCACTGCTCCAGCTCAGGGTGGAACACTGCGGAGGCTGCCGCACATTGGACTGCGTGGCAGCAATGGAAGTAAGGCACAGGAGGTTCAGACGCTTTGCTGCGTTGGTGTCGCCTTGTCCGGCTGGGAAGAGCAATGCCACGTCCGGCAGCTGCCTCGTCAGTCATAACACGGGTATGGTCATCTGAAGTGGCTGCACCATCTGAAGTGTCTACTTTACGGCAGGCACGCAGGGTCGTGTACGGCAGGCAGGCAGGGCCATGGGTCTCACCTGGGGGGGGCGGGTAAGGCGCCTGGGGGCTCGGTGGCGCAAGGGGGCTGGGTGGCGGTGACAGCTGCGGCGTCGAAGCCCACGACGGCCTGCCATACTTATTTACCAGCCGTAAGACGCCGTCGTCGCCCACCAGCAGCTTGTACGGCCCGTTGTCCGGCCCTGCGTTCTCCGGGTACGACACGCCGTACCAGCTGGACGGATAGACGTCGTACCACTCGAGGATGACAATCGACCACGTGCCGTCCACGTCAACGTACAGTGTACTGCCGGTCAGCTCGGCAAACTTGTCGCTGTAGCGGCTCGTGTGCGTGCTCCAGATCGGCGTGCTGGTGCGGCTGTCGTACAGGGTCAGGTTGCCGTAGCCGTACAGTACGAGCTCGTACGACAGGCTAGGCGAGTAGATGCGGTCGCACGGGGAGCTCTGATTAAATGCGTTGAGGGCACAGTTGGGACCCATGGCGGATCGGCACAAAGGCCTCAGCGGGCTGTACGCCACGTCACAGAAGGGCAGCGAGGAGGTGTCCAGCTCCACTGCGGGTGGGTGGGGTGCGCGCGGAAGGCCAGCAGAGGCACATTAGGCGTTAGAGAATCACGTTAGGGGGTCACGGAAGCGTTTGTCGCACGCGCTTGCCATGCTTCTGCTACCGTTCCCCTCCTTGCTCTGCTGGCAGCAGACCAGCCCGTGGTCCTTGCAAGTGCTCGCCGCCCAGCCCACTCACGCTACTGACTGGTCCTCGTTACCCAACGATAGCTGCTGGCCAATCTGCCGTGCTTACGCCAGCAGCGCACTGCAACTCACCCCACACGCAGGCGCCCAGCCCAGAGTGGTAGACGGAGGACCCCGGGGTGCAGCTGACTGCGGCAGGAGCCACGTGGGGCAACTTGTCAGTCAGCAGCGTATAAATGGTGTAGCCTGTGGATTCCCAGTGCCAAGCCCAAAGGTGGCACCAGAGGCGGGAAGGTCCATGGGAGGACGGCCAGGATGGAAGCAGTACGACCGAAGCTGGCGTTAGATGCCAGGCGTGGACCATTGTGCACCGACACTGGAGGCACAGGTGGTGGGGCTTGCTGGGGTAGCCCGCTAGGGAGGCCCCGTGCCACGCAAGCCGATGCGCGTCGTACTTCCAGCCAGCTTGGGTGGGCCTTGCGGCTCTGTACCCATCACGGCGGGTTGCCGGCGGTGTGGGAGGTGGTGGGAACGTGGAGGCCCCGTGCGGCTTACCTGGGGCTGACGCGGTGCTGGTGGGTGTGGAAGGCGGCGGGGGCGACACGGCCGGCGGCGGCGGCAGCCTGCGCGGCGGCGGTACCTCGTACGACATCCAGGCGATGTTGCCGTACTTGTTGGCCAGCCGTATGATTCCGTCATCGCCCAAAAGCAGCTTAAACGGCGCGTTGAAGGAGCCCGCGTTGGCTATGTACGACACCCCCTGGCTGACCGACGAGTACGACAGATCCCGGGTGCTGCCTGCCTCCGTTCCAACGGTCACAACCAGTCGCCACGTGCCGTCGAACTGCAGGACAAACGCGGTCCGCAGGGCGTTCTCGGCCTCGGCCAGCCGCTCGCTGGACCAAATCACGTACGGCCTTAGCGGGTCCGTATTGTCGTACACCTCGTATTGCCCGTACGGCTGTACGACCATGAAGCGCGTCAGCTGCCGGGAGTACAGCCGGCTGCATGGGAGGGGGCCATCCAGGGGCCCCGAGCCCTGTGCCCCGCTCCGTAGGCTGCACCCGGGGGCCACGGGCGGCCCCAGCTGCATGCAGCCGATGCTGGTGTTCGTTGGTACGGCTGCATGACAGACGTCAGTAGTGTACTGGCATGCCAGAGCTGGCTGGATGCCGAGCTCGACTGCATGGGGGGAGAAAAGGGGCCGGGGGACGCGGGGGTGCAGGTCATGGGGTGCGGGGGTGCGGGGCGTGCGGTGCACGTGTGAGGCAGGGGGACGTGCAGGGTTGCGCCTCGTGGCCGCGGAGTCCAACTACCCGGTAGGCGTGCGTGGGGTGAGATTGGTGTCTGCATGATCTGTCAGGTGTGGTTCCGGGGTGTGCATTACTTGCATGCATGGCGGCCTGGTTGCTACCGTGGTGCCGGGGACGTGTGCGTGGCGGCTGCTGCTGCCGTGGTTGGTGTGGTTGGTGAAAGCGCACCGGCGCACAGGGCGGCATTTTTGCAAGCTACTAAACGGCTGGATGGCAGGGCAGGGAAGCGGGTGGCTCCTACTACGTGGTTGCCCAGGTGCGAGGCTCACCCCAGAGGCAGGCCCCGGTCTTGGGGTCGAAGATTGTCCCAGCAGGGCAGGTGGTGCCTGCAGGGGGGTCCACAACCGAGGAGGCAAACATGCACTCTTGAGTATCAGGCTCAGAGAGTGGGCCAGTATGTTGCAGGCCGATGCACCTTTGGGCCCGGGGGGTTTGAGGAGACTGTGAAAGGTCAAGTTTAGTCCCTCCACCAAGCACCCAGCGAGCAGGCGGCAGATCCTACGAACTTCTGACATCTAGTGCCTCTGTGCCAAAAGGGTGATTGATCAAATCATTCATTTTATTTTCTTTTATTGGTAATGCAGCTGCTCTTACCTTGCGCAAGAAGCCTGGCGGGAAAACAGAGCGCTAGAGCGATTGTTGCCAACGCGCGTCGCATTGCCACAGGCTGTTTCACAAACACATATTCGCGCGTTTGAAATTATGTGGGAATGATCAAACTTTGCTGAAGTGCTTGAGGCAGCTCCGGAGGAACCAACAGTGCATTTGGGTTGAAGGTAAGGCAACCCTACCCCAATGCTTGAATGTATATATTCCTGAGTACAGATGTGATGAAGGGCTCTTGTTACTGTCTAGTTTCTCTCCCGGTTATGTGGTCTCACATGTTTCTCAACTGCCCCGCTCTAAGCCCGGGGACGATTTAGCAGCGCTCGCCGCGCGCGGTAGACCATGATAAACGCCACAAGCTGATGTATCGTGCCATTGGAGTGACGCTGACGTGCAACATGGAAGCCTACCCAACTCGGTCTGGACCTGTATGGAACCTCGCCTGCACAGCACTTTTTACCGTTACGCGATTATGACCAGCTGCAAGAAAGTTCTCCGAAGACGCCTATTTATGCGTAACATGCTTCTTCCGCACCGCGGGCGAACGAACCGCGTAAGGATCCTCGGCAGCAGCAGGCAGCAGCGCTGTTGAGGGGCCGCGGGGACCTTCGGAAGACAAACTACACCAAACATTTACATCCTCAGCTTCGTGCTCGCATCCCTCAAGGCAATTCAGGCAGATCTGCGGTTGCGGTTGCGGTCGCGGCATCGCGATAGGCCTAGCTCATATAGGCGTCAACGATAAATGGATGGGCAGCGTTTGGTTGAACACACAGGCCCATGGCTCAGCAGCTTTAAGTTCGAGCCCTTGCCCATGTACTGTATATCCCATGCTATTGACCCGTGGGTCAGTCCCTTGGAGCAGCCTGGGGCATTGGTTCAGTTGCGCTTAGAGTTCAAAGACCAGGTCGTTGCTAAAGAGCACTTGGCAGACATGCTGTCCAGGGTGGCTTCGAAGGCCCTGCGGCATGTACGTGTGGTGAGTCAGCGAGTCATCGCATCCACGTTGCCAGGCCTTAACCCTGCTATGCCCCATAACCGCCCATCCTGCCGCTACTTACAGTCATTTAGCCAAGACGCAATAGTCAAACCATGAATACGAACATAAGGTCACATTGCAGTCCGAACCGGAGCGCAAGCAGCCGGTCTCTGTGGGCTTGCCAGCGGCTGGGCTCCATGAACCCCCTTGAGCCCGATCCTCGAGGCGCGCTCCAACTTATGAGCTGCGAAGCGCTGTCGCCAGCCGCTGCACTGCCGACCGGCGGATGGGTAAGCGCGGTTTTAGTATCTTTTGAGATCTTCCTCGGTCCTCGGTCGGGGGCGCACGCCAGGGCGCGCTTTTTTGGGGCATGGCCTCCTCGGCCGCCAAGGTTCCCATGTCCACCTCTCATCGCGTCCAGAACTGCAGAATCTGAACATTAAAGTCAGCGGTAACATGCACTTTGATTGACATCTCTACGCACATTGTTGTACTTATACTTCTTTGCAGCAGGAAACCTCCGCCACGCTGACCTTTGCTGGTGTCATCCTGCGCGGCCTTGGCACTCCGACCACCGCCGCTGCGCCAGAGCCCCGGAAAAGCGGCGCGCTTCGCGTTCCCTCTTTTGCTTCTCAGCCCTCCTCTCCAAGCACTCCAGCCCTGCCTCCCGTCCCGCGCACGCCCTCCTTCAAACAAGTCGTCGGTTTTGACGTCTCGCCCAGCGCACCCGCAACCGCTGCTGCTGCAACAACAACAACAATATCGCCACCAACTATACCGCAGTTCGCAAGCGGCATCGTCCATAGCCCTGCCGATTCCGGTCTGCTGCTCCCGCGCCGCAGCATCTCGACCACCCCGACCATCCTCAGCGGCGCGACAAACCGCAGTACCCCCGGCCACAGCTGCGGCAGCTCCGGCGCTACCAGCCCCACTCCCGTACCACCTCCCTTCACCACAGCCTGTCACCACACCCGGCCGCTGGTCCCCTCCTCCTCCTTCTCGTCTCCACGGCGTGCGAGCGCACACCATCAGCACGCACAGCACAAGAACTCTTCAACTTGCGCGTATTCAAACCTCGACCCCGTGGCAATCAGCAACATGGCTTCCTCCTCCTCACCCTTCATGCCTCCCACAGCCCCAGGTGGCATTTACACCGCCGCCACAGGCCCCCAGCCCTATGCTCCTGCGCCCGACGACACGGCGGTCAACCGTGGCGGCGGCGGCACCGGCAGCGATGACACCGGCAACGGCGGCGGCGGCGTGAGCGTCACCATGGAGGCTGTCCCCGGCTCACCACGTGTGCTGCTGCCTGGTGACGTCAGCAGCGGCATGACCAGCGTCGTACATGCCACGTGCGACGGGCGGGTGGTGGGGCTTGGGGGAGCGGGCGCGGGGGTGCGCGGGGTGGCGGCGGCTGCGGGTGGGCTGCTGCCGCCTGCTGCGATGTCGACCGGCTCGGGCGGCGGCGGCAACGGGGCTGCAGCTCAGCACACACCAGGAGGTGCGCGCTAGCGGGTGTTGTTGCTGGGCTTGTTGTTAGTGTGGGTGTGGGTACGTAGAGCTATTTACTGTGCACTGTGTGCGGTAAAACTTGTCAGTTTTACACTGCCTGCATAGCTTGCCACCTGGGGCCTGCATAGCTTGCCACCTAGGGCAAGCAAGCAGAATGGCGTGCAGTGCGGTAGTGGTTATCGTGGGCAGCACCCGCTCTAACGCCAATCCCTCCTCGGCATCTCCATATATACCAATGCCTTGCATCTGACACCTTACAGGCGTGTCCCAGGCGCTTGCCGCGGCCCCCGCCTCCCCCGGCCCCGGCGCCAACGGCCCTTGCCCCCCGCACGTGTGTGTCGCTGTGGCGCGGCGGTACCTGGCTGCCGTACTGGCAGGTAGGGCAGCCAATGCACGTCCTGAAGGATGCCGTAGTACAAGGCACGTTGCCACGCTCCCCTTGTATCTTTTCATTCCCTACTGTTTCTTCCAGCGTGCGCTAACGTTAAGCCGCCATGCCCTTCGTATCAACCGTAGTCAGTGACTGACCCAACTGACCCCAAGCACCCTTTACTGCTCGCCCTGCCCTAACGCGCCATAACCGCTGCGTCGTGCAGCCGTGCGGCACGGGCTTTCCGACGAGGTACGAGCGGAGCTGCGGGCCGTGCTGCACCCCGAGGTGCAGGTGGCAGTGGGCGTGGGCCCGGCGGCGCAGCAGCCCGCCAGCGGCCTGCCCAACTTCTTCGCAGCACTGGAGGCAGACCACAAGGTGGGCACATCCCGTTGCACTTGCGGCTGTGCTTTGTCGTTGTCATGGCCTATAGCCTAGTATCTCAAAAAGGGAGCGGATGTATGCGATGTATTCGGTCCAGCACCGCTGATGCGGCAGGGTTGCGCATCTGCAGTCGCCGTTGGTGTCCATGCTGGCATGCCGGCCGACCGGAGCTTCACGCCACTTGGCCTCTGTTCACCGTGCCTCTGTGCCGCTGCGTTTCCTCCATGGTGCTACACGTGCCGTACAGTCGTACAGCGGCTGGCGCATGGCCCCGCTGGCGGCGGCGGCGCCCCCCTGCGGCGGCGAGGCGTTCCTGTGGGTGGACGAGCAGGCCACCAACATGGGGGGCGTGGCGGGCCTGCCGGCAACGGGCCTGTGAGTACCATGAGCTGATGTTTCGGTGGTACTATCTTTCGACAAGGCAATGACGTAACGGCCAGTGGGGACTTCCTTGCTTTGCTTGGCAGTAAAGAGATGCCCGGGCGGCGCGTGGGCCGCTCTGCTGCTGGCCGCAGCCACACGCAGCACCGACCAACGGTCAACCGGTCGAGGGTTGACACACACCGACGTAATACACATGCCCCCCGCAGGACCAGCCGCAGCCTCACGCTGCACCGCCTGACGCTGGACCCCGACGGCTCCGTGACCCGCGCCACGGTGCGCTACCAGCTGTTCGCCGAGATGCGGCAGCTGCTGCTGGCACACCCTCCGCATGCAACCCGCCGGACCTGGCCGCACTGCCCGCCGTACGCCGCCTCACCGAGGCCGCCGCCGCCGCCACTGCCACCATCCCTGTGACCGACACCAAGAGAGTAGCCACCACCAGCCAACAGCAGCAGCAGCTGCAGCAGCAGCAGCAGCAGCAGGAGTACCGTCAGCTGGCCCCTGCTGGTCCCGCAGCCGCTCCTGCCGGCACAGCCGCCGGAAGCGGCTCCGCCGCCGCGACGGCGACGGCGGCGGCGGCGGCGGCTGTGCCCGACCTGGAGGCGCAGGCCGGGCGGTGCGTGGCGGCGTGGCTTGGCTGCATGGACTCGTCGTACAGCGGTGTGCGGGACGTGTTCGGCAGCATGGAGGAGGGGCTGGCGCTGTGGGAGGCCATGGGGCTGTGGAGCAGGCTGGCGGGCGGCAAGGGCAGGTGGGCGGGGTTGCACGGCATCGTGTTGCGTGAGTACGGCAGTGTCAGGTTGACTTGTTTCTGGATGCCAGTTGCGCACTGCTGCATCTGTGGCGGACTTACCAACAGTAGGGTTGCACCCGGTGGCGCCCAACTTTACATGTCGCGTCATCTGCATCACCTAATGCCCAGCCGCACCTGCGCACGCAGGGACCTGGTCCAGCAGCAGCTGCAGGAGCTGCATGCCGAGTACGACATCAGGTAGGCTGCTGTACACTTGCGCACTGCGTCCGATGTCCATGGCCATCTAGTCTGCATGTGGAGCATGTCGCCGCCCGCATTGGCCACAACTCCCCCGTCCGTCATAGCGCCACACCCAGACAACAAGTTGGTGCTTGGCCGCTGCATACCGCTTCATCGTGTGCGCATGCTTGCAAAACCCCTAACACACGTGCTGTACCTTTACACACGTGCCGTAGGGTTCGCCGCGGCAGCTGGGCCGTGGACAGGGCGGCAGGCGTTGCCTTCTGCGCCTGGGAGGCGGACGTGGCGCCCAGGGCCGCGGCGATGGCGATGCCGGCAGCTGAAGCAGCAGCAGCAGCAGCAGCAGCAGCAGCGCCGCCGGCGGCCGCAACAGGTGCGGCGATGGAGGCGCAACCGGCAGCAGCACCCACAGATGCCGCCGCCGTTGCGGGAGGTGGTGGGAACATGGCGGGGGTCGAGGGGGCGGCGGTGTCGGGGGGTGCTGCGGGTGCTGGCACTGGGTCCGCTGCGGTGAGCCCCCGTGCGGGCAGCGGCGGGAGGAGCGGCGGCGGGGGCGGCGGCCCTGTGTCGCGGTGGAGCAGCATGGACGTGTACCTGCTGACACCACAGGTGGGGTGGGGGAAAGGAGGTACTCGAACGTAGGGAGGGGGCATGCGCATACACCGGTGTAGAAACGATTGTGGGAATGGAGGGGGGTATGCGTCCGGCACGCGCTATGTGGAGGCCCAAGGGTGTTTGCCGGCACGTACAAGCACTTGCTACCGTGTGTGACGTGCGCAGGCACCGCTGACACCGCAGTTGAGGGGCAGAGAGGAGAGTAGCTCGAACGTACAGAGGGGCGTGTGCGTTCACTGGTGTGGGGTAGGCAAGTGCGCGGGGTTAAGCTTCTGTGCGCTGCGGGATTAACAGTCCGTGGGCCGTGGGGCCCGTCTGGCGCGCCGTATGCGGGGGCCGTATGGTATTGGTGGGCGGGCATGAGCGTTTGCCGTAGTGTGACGTGTCATCACTACGCGTCAGCAGCATGAAGCGCAGTGTGCCCCTCTCGTCGGGTGCGCCGTGTGTCGCCCCTGTCCCGGGATGATATCTTGCGCACTGGTGTCACTGACCCTTGGTATGCGCATTGGGATGCGCTGGACTACCTATCAGCTGGATCAGAGCCTTGTACGATTTGCCCTGGAGGGGCACCTGCATGACATCGGCACCCGCTGCGTGCGCCTGCCCACATATGCCACTAGAAAGCCAAGTAAAGCACTGCCGGTACGTCTATGAGTCGTTGTAGTGATGACGCCCACCCGCATGTGCGGCTGCAGGGCCACCTGACGGACATCATCACCTACCGCATGCCGCTGCCGGGGGAGGGGGCGGCGGTGTGGCGGGCGGCACAGGGCGGCCGCGGCGGCCTGGAGGGAATGGCGGGCGCAGCAGCGGCTGGGGAGGAGCAGCAGCAGCTGCTGCAGGGCGCCATGGTGATGGGTGGCGGCGGCTTCGTGGCGGCGGACGCAGCAGGCGGAGGCCTGGCGGGGTCGGGCGGTGGGGAGGCAGAGCCCATGGAGTACTCCACTTGACGGAACGGTCTTGTGTGGCATCTGGGTCAGTCGAAATCAAAACCTGCGTTGTGTGGCGTTATCATGTGGCGTTTTGGCGTGGCCACGAGTCGTTCGGACGGTCCCGGAGTTGCTGGGTTAGTGTGGGGACGGTGCGGCGCCGTATGGGCAAAAGACGAAGGCACGAGAATTATTGTGAGGTGCGGGGATGCATAGGCGTAGGGCAGCCGGCCCGTCGTCAACTTCGCTACGTCCCATTGTGTCCCATTGTGCGGCATGAAGGTGTGGTGCGGAGCGGTGCCCGGGTGCCACGTGATGTCACATTCTAGCATTATGGCCAGTCTAGCACGTCAGAACAGGGAATACATGCTGTTGTCCTGGAGAATGGAGCTGTTGGTGATGTGTTGCGAGTTGCTGGAGGTGGGGCGGTGGGAGGGGCGGATCTGAAACATGGAATGCTGGGGATGCGTAACAGGAGGCTGTACATGCCATCGCTGGCTTGCCTGTCGCCACCTATCGGCGGATTCGGAGTGTAGCCTTTCAGTTTGCTGCAGGCTATTCAGAGCTTTTTGTCTTTTTGCAGAACTGGAGCTGTGGATGAAAAGTACAGCCAGGTACAGCGCTGGTTGGGTGCCAGAACTGTAGCCCTACAGTGAACGACGTATGCACGACGTGTCAATGGTTGTATGAACCCTAAGGGCGCCGCTGGGCCAGGCCTCGGCTTTGCTTCTCCTTCTAGCTAGATGTCAACAGTGTGTTCGGCTGACTGTTAGGCTGACTGTTAGGCTGACTGTTAGGCCAATAGTCAGCTAGTCACATGACAAGCTGGGAAGTAGTACACGCGTTGCTTTAATCGACTGTCGGTTATAGCCCCTGCCCCCTGGGGCTTGACCCTTGCGTTGGCATTGGCATTTTGTGTTACATTCCAGGTGGCGTTGCGTTGGAGTTGGCTTGACGGCTCGCTTACAGGTAACGGGCTCACACGGCATGTGCAGTTGTGATGCTGTCAGTCTGGTCCAGGCATGTGGTTCGTGCCATTGGCAGCGGCGCAGCGCAGAGCGCACCCCACCACTACGGCGAATGCCTTCACGAGGGGCACGTCGTTATGTTGGAATAGGATACAAGCGTTTGTGCAGCACCTTTGGCCAGGACTTGAACTTGTGAGTGCTTCAAGTGCACCCTGTGGAGAGTATGCTGCCGGTAGCGGGCAACGCTGTGGCAGATCGTGGAGCGTGTATCCTGCAGTGTGCATGCAGTTGCGCAACCACGTGCTTTGCCAGTTGAATCGGCTGCGTAGACTGCCACCGGTTCAGATTGACTTTTCATGATAGGGCCCTTCCTCAACTGCATCGTGGGTCGTGCTGCCCATCCGCACGCTCTCTCGTGGGCAGGCCAGCCTGTTGGCCATGCCGAACGCTCTGTGCAGGTATGGCAAATATTTGCAAAGTTTTAAACCCGTGCAGCAAAAACAGCCTACTACCGTCTCCCAGGTGTGGCCTGTCAAGCACATACCGTACTTCGCAGGGGAGCTCCCCTGGCTGCCACGTGCCAGGTGCTGCGCATGTCCCCAGGTGGCGCGGCTTCAGCTTAAGAGGTACACGTACTACTATCACAGTACGCAACGAAAAGCAGACCGAAGTGTTGTCCCGCATGTGCATACTGCACGCTTATGTGTAAGGGCGCGTAACCCGAATTCGGGACTGGCGCGAAAGCATGACGTGCCATGCTGCACTTCCCTTCTAGATTTCCCAATTCAACCCAAATCAGTCTTCACTTACTCAATATCTCTTCCTTGTAATTGGCCAAATTACCGACTGAATGACCGAGCCTAGAACTGCTGTATCCAATCTCTGAACATCTAGGCTGGGATGGCTGCAACTCCAAGAATGCACATAACAGACGCCACATCGGCAGCAATAGATGCAAGTCGTAATGCTCCGCTACGGCGCCGGCGCCGCGGGGTAGCCAAGGAGGACACGAGCACCCTTGAATATCACGAGCTCCCAGACTACCTCAAAGACAACGAGTTCATACAGAAGTACTATAGATCACCGGACATGCCGTTTAAGAAGACTCTGTTATCCCTGTTCGGCATCCACAACGAGACGGGGAACGTATGGACGCACCTTCTAGGTGAGGGCTTTCGCGCTGCCGTAAATGTATGTAGTGGATATCATGGTACCCTTTTGAGTTTTTCAGATGTTTGGGTAATCACCGCGGCGTGGCGCGGAAGGTGCCCTCTCGCGCCAGGCCTGTCCCACGCGTCGCCACCGAACGAGCCCCCACACCTGCGCCGAATCACCCTGCTGATGCCACCAACCACACAGCATCCGACCCGTTGCTTACAAAGTCTGCACATGTCACAGCTTATCTGTGTCACTCGCCGCTCCGTCCCCACCCCTGTCCCGCCCGGCTTTAGGCTTCGTGCTGTTCCTGTGCCTCACCTTCTACGTCATCAGCGCACCCCCTGCGCCCCTCGCCCTGTGCAAGCGCCACATCGACCAGCTGTGGCCCTCCGTGCAACACCGCGTGCACTCCCTCGCGGAGCACCTGCCGCACCTGCCCCACCTGCCCAAAGGCCTGGGCCTGCACGACCTGACCGACGGCTTCCACCACCTCCAGGAGTCCCTGCACAGCCGCGTTGACCAGCTCGTACACGGCGTTGACTCGCTGGTGCACGGCATGCACGAGGAGGTAACCCACGCGGCGGCCATGCTGCACGAGGGCGCGCGGTCGCTCCTGCTCGGCGACCAACACCACCGGGGCGGCGGGGGAGCCATCCAGGACGCGCTCCTTGCAGTACACACAGTACGGGAGCGGCTCACAATGCTGGTGCAGGAGGCGCTGTCGGGGGTCGTCGTGTGGCCGGTTCCGCGGTGGCCGGTGTACGTGTTCCTGGCGGGGGCCATGATCTGCCTGCTGCTGTCGGCGGTGTGCCACCTGTTCGGGTGCTGCTCGCAGCACGTGGCGGCCATCATCTGGAGGTTCGACTACGCCGGGATCGCGATCCTCATCGTGGCGTCCTTCTACCCGCCCGTGTATTACGGGTTCCTCTGCCAGCCGTGGTGGCAGGTGTTTTACCTGTCGACCACCACAGTCATGGGTGGGTGGGCACACGCGTGGGGCCGTGAGGTGGGGGTTGAACGGGAGTGGAGGACTAGGCTGGCGGCAGGCGGGGGCCTGTGTTGGGCAAGGGTGTGAGGGGACGGTGGGAGGCTCACCGTGGGCAAACGGGTCCCCGAGGGCGCCTTGCTGGGGGCCTCCGGACCGGTTGCGGTCGCCTTGTCCACATGCATGAGCGTCGGCATTCACGCACAAAGACCACTTCTGTCACAATCCACACTATCGCTGTTGCTGTCACACCGTCCTGCAGCAGGCGCTGCGTGGTCGCTGTGTCCCTGCTGGAGTTGTTTAACCACTGACTCATAGGCGGCACAACAAACACCCGCTGGCGGCCATGCTGCCATGCCCCTCCGCCCGCAGGCGCCGGCGCAGTTGCCGTGTCACTCATTGAGGTGTTCCAGCAGCCCAAGTGGCGTTTCACGCGCGCCGGGCTGTTCGTGGGGCTGGGGCTGTGGGGCGCCGTGCCGCTGGTGCACTCGACGCTGGTGCACGGCGGCGTGGCCGCGGTGGCGGACGCCACACGCCTGGACGCACTCATGGGCGTGCTGTATCTGGTGAGCAGGCTACCACATTGGTGTGTGTGTTTCACTTGTTGGTCATGTAAGGCCGGTAAGGACTGCGTGTCGTGTAGATGAGTGTGTGACAAGTGCGTGCAGTGAACGCGTTCATTCCTTCACGGGCGTGCTGGGCGTGGTGAGGCAGCACAAGGCTGGGACTTAAGGTGGCCGGCGTAACGATACATAGCTGGAGGTTTGAAGAGTTGAGCCGTGCGGTCGTAGCCGCGGACTTGCATGCTGCTGGCAGACTCGTCAGAGCGTCAGAGCATGCTGCTGGGCTGCTTGCCCACAAACGCGCCCACAGCACCTTGCGTCCAACAGCCTCCCACTCACTACTGCTTCCCCACCCCGCACCGTCACGGCACCCCGCAGGCGGGCGCCGGCTTCTACGCGGGCCGCATCCCCGAGCGCTGGCTGCCCGGCCGCTTCGACGTGTGGCTGCACGGCCACCAGATCTTCCACGTGCTGATCGTGGTCGCAGCCTTCGTGCACTACCGCGCAGTCATGCTGCTGCTGCACTGGAGGGACGCCAGCGGGGGGTGCGCGGCGCACGGCGGGGTGGGGCCGGCGGCGGGGGACGTGGCGGCGGCGGCGGGGGAGGGGCCGCATGACATCCTGCACATTGACGAGGTAGGTCGCAGCTGTGCTGAGGGTCCCGGGGTGAGGAGCACGGCGGGAGGAGGAGTGTCCCGGGCGCAGGACGCGCATGGAGAGCCGTCAATGTACGTAGCGATCCAGCAGCTTGCGAGACACTGGATGCATACCGGTAACCCGGGTACGGACACGGCCGCGCGCAGTCTGTGGTCACTGGCTGGGAGGTGCGCGCCCGCGGTGTGGCGCGGCTGCTTGAACCCCACTGGCAACCTGCTACCTGTATGCAGACCGCATGAGCTACGCAACAGATGTACATGATGTGCTCGCAAGGTCCTACATGCCATCAATCCGAAACCTCCCGTCGCCGACTGAGCACGATGCTTCCTTGCCGCCGTGGCCCTGCGCCCCGCATCCACAGGTGTGGGGACACCTGCGGGACTACGCCCTGGAGTACCTGGGCCTGGGGCTCATGGGGCAGCAACACCCTCTTGTGGCTGGGCCGAAGGATGTGCAGGCGCCGGGGCCGGCGGCGTAGCACAGCATGCGGAGTGGGCAGGTACTTTTGGTTTTCCGGGGGAAGACGGGGACACTGCTGTTGTGTAGAGTGAGACCAGTAGTCGTACGGTGCAGTCCAGAGGTCCGTCAGCAGTTGGCGGCCCGGAAAGCGGTTGTACGACAGGTTGAGTGGATTGGAGGGAGCAGATGCGGAACTGGAGGCATGTTGACGAGGGTGCTCGCGTCCAGCATCGCCTGTCACGTTTACGCAGCATGGAAGAGCGCCGACCTTCGCTTCTGTTACATTCATTGTTTGTCTGCGTGTGCGGTGTATGCAAGTTGACCCGGCCGCTCCTCTCCCGGGCTCGCTCTGCACAATGCGTTTGATGCCGCATCGCGCCAGCGGGGGAAAGTGGGTGGGCGTGCGTTGCGGACCTGCGGTTGCAGGCTGCCGCTGCGGAAGCCGAAGCAACCGGGTACGGTCGGCAGGGGGCCCTGAGCGGCTCTAGGTACAATTACGGTGTGCCGGCATCAGGGTACGCACAAACGAAGAGATTATTAATTGTCAGTGGCATGGTTTGCGGCGCTGATGTTGTTCGCCTGGAGAGGATGAGGCTGCATGGCCTGGTCAGGGGATTGTCCAGCACCCTGTGGCTGTGTGCACGTGCCCCGAGTGTTGACGTGTTTGTTCAGTTTTCTGATGCCACTTGCTTGTATCGGGCATGGTGTGGAGGTATGCCCTCCGCACCATTGTGCCCACACAGCCGGCTCACCGGTTGCGTAGTGTTGCGGCCGCATGCCGTCAAGGGGTAGCGCTGTGGGTCTGAGCTGTTGGTGTTGATCGCCATGACTGACTCATGCTGGTCTGTTGGGATGATGGTGGTGTGCACGCGGCGGGCGCTGCAGGTGTAGTCTTGAGCCGTAAGGACCCGAGACGCACAGACACAGTTTTGGTATGTTGCAGGTTTCATTGGTGCGCGGAAGCTCCTCAAGAGCTCCAAACCCGTCTGTTGCGCTTTGCCCCGTGAGTGTTTGTGCGTCCGAGTGTTCGTGGCTCGCGGGAGCAGGAAAGAGTGAAGAGTTGAAACTCATGGCTGTTTGGAGTACAGCGTATGCATGGGTGCATAGCCATTCTATCTTATTATGCGGCTGCCAGTCTATACTGCGTTTGCGAAGGTTCAGTATGTTGGAGGCATGATAGCGCAAGAGGGGGCTGTAATGCAGTGTACGTGTGGTGTAGCTACGGTATGCAGCTGCAGTACGCCGCAATGCAGGCCTTTTTTGCGGATGGACTTTGCGCAAAGGTGTGGAGCAGTGGAAAATGCTTCTCTCAGGATTCGGTTGGATACCATTCCTACGTCGTCGCAGGTGTGACAGCCGTACGGCGGAACATTCCCCTGGCAGGTGCGACTTGAGGACGAGCGACATGTCCTGCTCGAATGCCCTGCCTACACTGACTTGCGGCTGGCTCGCCCCTCTGCTCTTCTCTTGGGGAGTGGAGTGTGTTATGAAGCGGTATTGCGCTTGCGCATCCGCACTTTCTTTCAGCTTCACAATCTGTGATTGGGTGGTGGACCAGTAGGATACCCAGTCCAGTTGCTGACGACATGCTTTGAATGTTTGCCGCAAGTTTGCGACAGCCAGCAACCTAGCCACCATTTCTTGCATTCTAGCAGCTTATTTTATATGTTATAAGTCGTGATCATCGCTTTGCGTCCGGAGGGTTGAGTTGAGTTGAGTTGTTTACAGGTATCCAATGCACCTGTAGGTCCCCGGGCCAGAGGCCACAGCCCGAAGGCTTAGATGGACCGCAGGAGGAATAGGCAAACGAATCCCTTATAGTTGAAACGTTCGCGTTGTCAGCGTGGTGTAAGAGTGCAGTAAGTTGACCCATGCGTGTATCTCCACCCACACGTCTACCGAGCTAAATGCCAAACTTCATCCAGCCACCGTTCTCGAAGAACTCAATCTCCGCTCCCTTCCACCGTGCGTGGTATAAGCCCTTGCTCTTTCAGCCGCTGGAAAATGCTTTGTCGCTCCCTGCGGAGGGCACGGCCCTTCGGCGTGAGGTACGGTGCCACCACCGTTCGTGAGCCAGCCCGCATGGCCTTCGCAGCCCGCCATCCGGAGGGCGAGATCATGTTCCAACGCGTCCTTGCCTATGTTGTGAAACCCTTCTTCTCTTTCCAATTTTTCCTGGCTCCCAGGCCTATGCCATGGAATAGAGGAGAGCTACACCTACTACCTGGTATGCGCCGTTGGGCCCAGGTTTGAAACTTTTGCCGACGCAGGGACGCAGCCAGACCACAAGCAACAAGCAACCACGGGGGCTTCGCCCCCGAGTGCGCTTCGCGCCGGGGGCTCAGGCCAAAAACCACACTAGGTGCAGCGCTTGAGTAGTCCATGACCTTGGGACCACCCTTGTGCCAGTGCACAGCAGGACAAGGGAGCATTGGAACCCAGGTATACCGGATACGGCCCTATCCGCTGCACGTACCCTGTCCGCTTGCCCTGTCGCGCGTCACGGCTTCAAATGCATTAAGTCGTTTTGGTTCGGTGCTTGGCTGCCCACCCAGTCCAGCTACCAGCGGGGGAGGGCGGGCTTATGCTCAGGACGGAGGGTGCCACGAGCCAACGACACCAGCGACCGGTGACGGAGCTCAACTGGACAACCTATGCCACCTAGCCCCAAATGGACGAGGGGCACAATGTACCGCTCGAAAGAAGGTCTCTGGTGCAATGGAGGCCTGCGGAATTCGACCAATTTGCCGTCGCGCTGAGAGCTGCGATACACTGCGCCATTCATAAGCGTATGCTACCAAGACTTCAATGGTGCAACATGAGTGTTGTGAACCTCTGGGCTGGGCCCCTGTGGCCCATTAGGGTCGCTCCGCTTTGTATCGGTCGCTCCGGTTCAATTAGAAAAACGACCAATGTACACATAGATAATACAGTTTTATAGTTCAGAAGGTCCCAAGTAGAAAGAAAGCGCCAGGCCGCTAAGCTTACTCTGTTCTCCTTCTGTTCTGCTTGTATTCCGCACTGCGTCTGCTGCACGCAGCACAGCATTGTAAACCCACACGCCCACAACACCATGCCATTTATGTGGATGTCCAGCAGAAGACATGAGCAACAGTCCTGGGCCAGTATGTAATAATAGTCAAGGCAGCAAACTGCAGACATTCCAAACCTTTACACTGTAGTGGAGCTTGCTGGTCCCATGCTTCCCCACACCCTGGCCCTGCATCCCAACCAGCATTTTGCTAAATAAATGCCACCAAAGGCCCCATGCCTCAGCTGGCACCTCTCCCTTGCTGCGGGGCCTGTAGGGCTGAGTGCACACCCACTTTTTTTATTTTAAGTGCTGGGCTCCGCTGGTGAGCTCAGGTGAGCTGCATGGCGATGTATGGCACCCAGGGGAGATGGCACCTCCCTGCCTAAAACAAGGCAAGACACGCACATGTGTACCCAACAATTCTGCACCCTTATGCATCGCTGATGGACACTCCACCACTGTGCAAGATTACTGCCAACTGCTTCAGCATGTAGGACCGTTCACTTTGGCATCCTGTGGGTGAGTGGTAGCCCAGTGGGCAAGAAGGCAGCAGGGTACGTTTCAGCAGCCGGTGACCAAGCAAGGTCAAAGGGTAATGCATGCAGCAATTTGTGAGCGCCCCACATTGCCTGTCAGCACCAAACCATGTATCACCCACCAGGATTGCAAATTGGACAGTGTTACACGCAGAAGGTGATCACCCCTCAGTTTGGCAAAGTCCTCTGTAACACCGAAGATACATGTCCCATGCTCAACCTTTGCACGGCACATGCATGTGGTGAGCAACACAACTGCCCCTCTTGTCCCCCCAACACATTTTGAATTACCAAGAAGTCTGTCTCGAACAGTGCGTGCCCGGGCGAAGAATAGGATGTGTACAGGAACGTATGCATTCGCTTGCCCCCCTTTTACTATGGTCTCACCAGTCTTCCCTTGCCCCTCGCTTGCCCTTCTTGCCTTGGCTCTGGCTATCCTCAGGTGAGCCGCATACTGCCTTGTTATGTTGTCGCGTTTCTGCGGGTTTCCTAGGCACACTAACAGGCGCATTTGAGCCGCCGGCCTGGCCGGGCTCGTCAGCCCTCAGCTTTATATCAATGGGACACTCAAGGTGAGTATTACTCAGGTGAGCGGATGGGCGTACTCGCACGAGCTTTGTTCTGCTGTGCCGCTGGAGTCCACAGTCGACATGTCTTCCCCTTCACCAAGACCAGGTTCCGCACTACACCGTCACAGCTTTGGTATTAGACTGGTACATATACATAAGCAAGCCGTGTCTCTGTGGTGGATAGCTCAGAACTGGTGCTCGACCATTGGTGGGCTGCCGTGTTCTGTTTGGTCTTGATGTAACACCCAATGCAGCCCAACGCCTTCCCCAGCACTGAACGGTGTCCTTGGACACAACCTCCAGACAGCTCAAGACAGTACTTGACATGTACGGCTCACGACGGCTGGTGCCTGGTGCCCATACTTCAGCCTCAGTACCGTACGTGGCAGGTGACACGTGTCGAAGCTCGGTGTCAGCGGGTGGCAGCCATACTCTGCCGTAGAGCTTAAGGCCTTGTAAGTTGCTGATAGGCATCGGTTCTTAGCAGGTACATCAGCTGTTTGCGCTGGCAATGTTGAACACTGGCGAACGGGTTTGGAGAGCAGCATCGGAGGTGCCAACGCTGATGCACGGGCTTGGATGCGCACCAACCGGGTCAGGTCTTGTACACCTCGCAAACCAGCAGGTTGCCCAACTGCCCCTCCCAATGATTACGATTCTCCGTTTCAGCGTTCACGGCGCAAGGTGATAGCTGTTACCTGTCCGAAACAACATGCCGGGCCTCCAGGAGCCTGCCTTCTCCTTGTAATCTATCGGAGTTAGTGATCTGTGACATCAACAGTTAGAAGCCTGCCTAGGGGTAAACTCGAGCGGCTGAGCATGACCGAGCGGGTAGACTTCGCGACCCTTTTCGGGCAAGACCTCCTTGCAAAGCGGGACGGCAAGATCGTGAAGGTCAATGTTTCAGAACTTGATGGCAAATACGTGGGAGTATACTTCAGCGCCCACTGGTGCGTGTCCCGCCATCGTCCACTCCGACATGCAGTCCATCACCTCGGGCCCACACAAGCTGCCGCCCTGCGCCAGGTGTCCCCCCTGCCGCGCCTTCACGCCGCTGCTACGGAAGATGTATCTCTTGCTCACAGCTCTGGGTAAACCATTTGAGATCATCTTCGTAAGCAGCGACCAGTCCCAAGAGGACTTCGACGTGAGTGTGCCAGGCTGAGACGGGATGACAGGGATCGAGTGGAGACAAAAGGACTCGAAGGTGTCATGTCGCAAATTCACAACAGTGGTTGTTGGTACGACCCCTGTACCCGGACTTCTTGGCACCCTGTTCCCCTCCACACTGCCTTCTGCACCACCACCACCCCACCCTCCCCACCCCACCCTGGCCATGCTCGTCCCCTGCCTTACGGCTGTAACGGCAGGTGCCGAAGATGGCCCTCCGGGCGCTTGCCACTTCACCGTACGACCCCTGCCGCGCATTTGGCATCAAAAATCACCGCCACCAGCTCCCCTCCCTTCCCCTCCTCCTGCCCATCCCCCCCTTCCCTTCCCGCAGGCGAGATGCCCTGGACGGCCGTCCAGACGCTGGAAGCATCACTGTCCTCACTTACCGGTCTTTCGCCGCCGCACGTTCACTCCCTTCCCTTCCCTTCCCTCCCCCCTCCCTCCGGTTCAGTTACTCTGCCGCTTTGCGGTTACCCCCCTTCCCTCCTCCCCTGCCCCAGGGCTACTACGGCGAGATGCCCTGGATGGCTGTGCCCTTCGGCAACACCGGCCACCGCGCGGGCCTGTCGCGGCGCTTCCGCGTCATGGGCATCCCCACGCTGGTCATGCTGTCGCCCGAGGGCCACGTGCTCAACACCAACGCGCGCGCCGCCGTCATCAAGGACCCCGAGGCGGCGCGCTTCCCTGGGAGGGCGAGGAGGAAAGGTACTGCTACTTCTGCGTCGTGCAGTAGCCGTACGGCCGTACCGTACGGGTGCGTTCGAGCGTCAGTGCTGCGCCGGGTCGCGTCGTTGCGTCCTCTGAGTGGATATGGGTGTGTGGGTGGGGGGTGTTGCCGCTGCGGTGTCGTGGGCATGCGGCAGGGTGCATGGTGGCACGTGCGTGCAACGTGTGCGCGTGCGTGTGTGTGGGGGATTCTTCAATAGCTTCGAATTGGTGGTGCTGAGATTTGGCATGGCAGGTGCTGGGGTCGGCGAATGTCTATGCAACCGTTGCCCGGTGCCGTGCTATGTGCCGCGGGCCACGGCGTGCGGCCCACCCATCACCGGCCACACCCAGGTAGCGCCTGCTGTCCCCACGCACGCAGCCCAGGGAGGTCAGCTCAGCGCACGTTGTTTCACTGTGTGTCGGGAGTCACCCTGCCCGTACAGCTCTTGACCACCGTGCTGAGTAGCTCCTCTCCGGCCCTCTGTGCCTGCCCCCCTCCCCGCTGCAGGCAAGCCGTGAGCCTGCTGCCCGTGTTCCTCATGATCGTGGCGGCGTGGTTCATCGCACAGTGGCTGTTCGGGAGAAAGTAGCGACGCGCGGACACGCGACAGCTCGGTCGGGCGCTGGCGCCGTTCGTGCCAGTGCCCTGTGGTGGCGGCGGCTGCTATGGCTGCGAATGCAGGATTCTGACAGATATCCAGCTGAACGTGCTTGCAAGCGCAGCTGTCCGAAACCGCTTCGTCTCTGCTCTTGTTGCTGACAACAGGTGTGGCGGTGGCGTGTTGATGAGGCGCGTGGGGTTGGCCGCAAAGCGGCATTGTAATATATGATGTGAATGGAACACGTGTGGCGTGAATGAGGGGGTGGGGCGCGGTCGGCCGAGAACACATGCTCCGGTGCGCGTTGCGGCAGGGCATAGCATCACGTGCGTTGTGGGCAGGGCTGACACGGGCAGCGAGGCCAGGGCGTGCGCTGTGCGGCACTGCGGCTCACGCGGCATGCACGCGCCGCGTACTGCTTCACCTCTACAGACTCAAGATGAGGGGGGGGTTGCCTACTCCTGTGCGGTGGAACAAATTGGATACGTCATTGTCGCAATTGCTGTGCGGTACACGGCACGTGCATGCTGTGCATTACAGCCATGTGCGGCAGGGCGTGTAGAGTGGCGGGTGGGGCCGGGATTGCGCGAGCCAGTACCGGTACGCCTCGCCCGGAGGGTTGGGAGGAGTGCGCAACTTGTGAAGAGGGCCCATAAGCGCGAGCAAGCGCAGCCGTTCGGCACTTCTGTAACGGATTGCAATGTGTTTCTGCCTCTGGTACGGAGGTGCAGGTCGGTGCTTGCAAAATAAGGCTGGAACGTTGGGTCTGGTTGGGTCAAGCTGGGTCAAGCGAGCCTGGGCGAGTTGACTGCATGCGTCGGGGTGGGACTGTCCGAGCGAGCACGCACACAAGCGCCCTAGTTTAGCCTGCAGGCTGCACGTGCCAACAGCGGAACAGGGAAGCCTGCGACCCTGCGTTGGGCAGACGCGTGCCGGGCCGGCAGCCGTTCCAGAGGTGTCCAGAAGCGAAGCACCTCAACACAGTTGTGGCGCTTGGGGCTCTGCGTGCACAATAGCTGCCTGCGGACCGTGTGATGATGTAGTAGGGCCGGCAAGCAGCTGAGCAGCTGAGCAGCTCCAGTCGGCCCCGGGCTGCCAGGCGCCGTCCGCCGCACTGCCCGCACGCCTCCACGCTTCAGCACCTGGCTGCACGAACCCCTGCGTGTACACCGCCCCAAGTACACCGTAGCGCCATGCCCAAGACCAGACCACCAACGCACAGCATCCCGGCAATCCTTGTTGGCAGCGAAGGCTGTAGGCTTCCGGCGGCGCACAGCTTCTTGGCAGAAGACAAGGTGGTCAATGTGCACGTGCACCAAAGCTAAACATCCATTCGCTGCCCAGAGGAAAATCCCTGCAGCATCCAACAGCGTTTGTAACAGCGCCTTGCACCTGGACAACATGGCCGCCCGTCACTCTCTCCAGCCCCTCAGGCATGCTCCCTCGCAGCGGGCACCCTTGCTCCCAGCTGCTGAGGCAACCCCACCACGCTGCACCTCCTGCACTCTAAAGCTCTAAACGAAGAAGGTGCGCACTGCATCAGCCTGAACCCCGCACCCACCCCCGCCCCCAACCCCCTTCCTCCCGCTCCAGCAACCCATCAGTGCCAAGCCATGCCACCACCGCGAAGCACAATACTTGCACGTCCGTCAAGACCGCACAAGAACGCCAAGGCCCCCCGTGGCCCCCACTTCATTCCCCCGGCCCCGCTGCGGCCCCTGCAGGCATCCGGCGTCCAACGTGACCCCAAGGCTCGCTGCCATTGCGTGCGCAGACCACTGCGTGCCTTGTCGGCATGGGACGCGGTGCCACACGCGCAGCTGGTCACACCAGTCGTTGACAGTGTCATGTGGTAGTGTATTACTTCTTGACCTGGAAGTACTTCTTGGGGATGTCGTACTGCTTCATGACGAAGTCCGCCACCTCGTCCAGGAAGGAGCCCTGGGGCGGCATGGGGCCGAATGGTGACGTCAGGAAACTGCTCAGCACGTTCAGTGCATCGCACGATAGGTGAATGCTGAAGGTGTGGGGCGCGTGCAAGGTTCATAAGGGGTCCGGACACGGCGCCCGCACGACGTGCGTTGAACCACAGATGGACGCACCTGCCCCTTCGCTTCACGGCCTTCAGTGTCTCCGCCTGGCGTCATCGCGGCAAACACGCCCCCACCTGCAGCACCACCTCGTGCCGGCAGATCCACGACGCTGGTGCTGCATGACCTAACACACAAACTCCAGGCCGCTAATACACACGCCCCCACCTGCAGCACCACCTCGTGCCCCGCGCCCTTGCCCGGCAGCTCCACCACGCTGGTGCTGCATGACCTCACACACGAAATCCATGCTGCTAATACACATGCCCCCACCTGGAGCACCATCTCGTGCCCTGCCCCCTTGCCCGGCAGATCCACGACGCTGGTGCTGCATGACCTAACACACAAACTCCAGGCCGCTGATACACACGCCCCCACCTGCAGCACCACCTCGTGCCCCGCGCCCTTGCCCGGCAGCTCCACCACGCTGGTGCTGCACGCGAACTTGCGCTGGCACGCACCCGCGACCTGCACAGAAGGGGACAAAAGGCTGGTTGGTTGGCCTTGCGTTGTAGTAGCAGGACCGAGGTCGGTTTCTCTGTGGCGGGGCCACAGACGCCATCTCCCTCTTCGCGCACGGGCCTGTTTGACCACCATTCGACTAGTCCCATCGTGCCCCGGGTCGAACGGAAACGCCTCAAGGGATGCCTTGATGCTGCTTGCTACACACCGACAATTGCACGCATTCTGACTCCAGTCTAAACCAAAGCCCTGCCCTTCTTGCATTGCACGCATGTGTGCTTGAGGCTGACATTTGACCCCCCTCCCTGCGCCGTGCTTGCCTGTGTGTCCACTGCAGTCATGCCATTTCTGCAATGTTACACATCAGCACTTGCATGCATTTGCGTTCGAGGATACCAACGGCCCCGCACATGGTCCCGGTTCCCCAGGAAGGCCTCGAGGCCCGCCGTCATGCTTTGGCTGAACTGCCTCAAATTATACGCCATACATGGTAACGGTAGATCCGTTGTGCGTAACGAGTAGGCGACTGCAGCCGCCCCGCACCTGCTCCGGGTCCACCAGGAAGGCCTCCAGCCCCGCCACCTTGGTGACCCGCTTGTTGCCCTGCCGCTTCTCCGTGCACACCTGGACGCACGGCGGCTGGCCCTTGCGGATCACCTGGACAGGGGAAAAACAGTTACAGTAGGCACACACGTGGTCCACACGCGCGCTGTTAGTACGAACCCATGTTGACACTGCTGTACATAACGGGATGGGCACCTGCTGCACACAGGCGCAGTGCATGGTCTGGTGTGCTGGGCGTGGGCGGGTGGGTGAGCGAAGCCGTGAGCTGCTCGTTGGCCGTGCCCTCGAGCCAGAGTGTACTGACGCCTAAAAGGCAGCCGTTGCTGCCCCTGCCCCTGGTCATGCAGCACAGCTGCCTTCTCCCCACACCTCACTGGCCGCTGTCGTTGTTGTACCACCTCCCCCTCTCCTGCACCGCCGCCGTCTGCCGCCTCGCGTCTGACCTGACCGCTGCAACCCACTACTGCACCACCACCCCCATAGCAACAGCCAACAGGCACTGGTGCCCATTCATTCTTCGCCCAGCACACCAACACCAGCTTCACACCCACCTGCTGGTGCCCCCGTGCCACACGGCACTGCAGCTATGCCCACAGGTTGTTACCTGAATCACAGCCATGCCATGCGTCGCTGATGGCCCTGGTCCCTGAAACACACACCGGCACCGGCCTGGAACCCACCTGCTGGTGCACCCACCTGCTGGTGCACCCACCTGCTGGTGCACCCACCTGCTGGTGCACCCACCTGCTGGTGCACCCACCTGCTGGTGCACCCACCTGCTGGTGCCCCCGCGTCACCCTGCACTGCAGGTGCATGCGCCGCATGAAGGCGTCACGCAGCTCCGCCTTGGCCAGGTGCGTGGGGAAGGTCTGCGGTTGGCCGTTGGGCGTTGGGCGATGCATGTGGGTGCGTGGTGCCATGGAAAGACGAGCCAATGGCCCGAAGGACTTCTGCTGTTGGCGGTGGGAGTGCGTGCACCGCATCTACAAGTGTACTTTAGGCTGTGGAAACGGCTAGTCCACGAAAGCCCTGGCCGGTGGCATGGCAGTGCTGGAAGGCGGCGGGAAGCGGGAGGGTGATGGTGGTGCCGTTGCGGGTCATTGGAGAGCTGACGGCCGCCGGTGTGCCACGCAGTTTCCTCCTCTGTTACCAGATTTGCCCCCCCTCCCCTGCCAATAATCGCCTGCTGCCGCTTACACACTCCTCACCTCGCCCTTCTTGATGAGGCCCTGCGGGGAGGG
Organism: Chlamydomonas sp. KOR1; assembly: GCA_036984285.1. Lineage (NCBI taxonomy): Eukaryota > Viridiplantae > Chlorophyta > Chlorophyceae > Chlamydomonadales > Chlamydomonadaceae > Chlamydomonas > Chlamydomonas sp. KOR1. Next base: position 248,555 of record BQMZ01000159.1, on the reverse strand, counting down.
ATGAGGTGGAGGGGGGGCCACAGGGGCCACAGGGGGCACAGGGGGCACAGGGCAGTCAAGAGGAGAGTGGCAGGTGGCAGGTGCAAGCCGGGTCATGCCGGCATGGAGGCGGATCACAGCTGTGAGTGACGACGCCGTGAATAGCAACGAAGCGCACTCCAAGAGCGGTCCGTAGGTCACGTAGCCATTTGCAACGGTACGCCTGCTGTGCGATCATGCCCGACCAACGACTCTTTAACAGGGCGCCGTGCCCAGCACTGTGCTAAGCAGTATGACACGTTCGCGCACCTGAAGTGGTACGCATGTGTGCCGCGTGCTAGCAGAAAGAACACGTCAGCGGCAGCGACACAGGGTACCAGCAGGCGTTCCATCCTAACACACAGGCAATGCGCGGACACACAAAGAGCCCACCTTGAACAGCGCGTCGCACAGCGTGGGGTTGAGCAGCAGCGTCCGGTTGTCTGGCGCCGTCCCCGGGGCGTCCAGGCCCGCGGCCTTGACGTAGGCGAACGCCACCTCGCCCGCCTCGCTGGCCGTGTAGAGGCCCTCAGAGCTGCGGTGGGGAACGGAAGTAAACCCTTTTCACAGCTTGGGGTCCACCATAGGAAGCTATCGGTAATGAACCAACATGTTCGGAGAGGCACTCGGAGCTGCCGGTAGGCGTGAACGATGTACGGTTGACTGCCCAACAGCACCGTCGCCAGCTGCTCCCGTCCTGCTGCTGCTTGCTTCCGCCCGCTTCATACGGGTACACACCCCAACACCAAACCCTACTAGGCTAATACACACGCCCTCGCCACTCACTGCAGATTCAGTTCCTCAAAGATGGGCCGCAGCTCCTTCCCCGGCTTGTATACCTCCTCAATCACCAGCGGCGCGGACCCTGATCCAGCAGCGCCGCAGCCGCTCCCGGACGCCGCAGCCGCCGCCCCAGACCCACCGCCCGCCGCTGCCCCGTTGCCCTCCGCCGCCTCCGCGCCCGCCTGCGTGGCGCTGGCCTTGTACGGCCTGGTGTACGGGACGGGCGGGAACCGCATGAAATGACCACCAGGGATGGGGACGGTGGGAGGTCAGGCAGCAGGACATCGTGTTGCCCTTTCTACAACGCAAACTGAGTACCCAACCACTCAAGTCATCCCGCCTACCGGTATGCTTAGCACATCGGTGCAGGTGGCTCCGCCCGCAGCCCTGGCCTTGGCCCCCGCTGATGATCTGCACGCCCCACACCCTCAGACGCCTGTAAGGCACCTCCGCACCCCAGCCCACCGCCAGCTCCACACCTTACGCCCCGCCCCCACCTGCACCCTACCGGTATGTACAGCTCGCACTAGTCTTAACACTTTGCCTCGCTGTGATGCTTCATGGGGTAGCCGCCCCCACCTGTACTCGGTATACAGCTCGCATTTTCGGTTGACGGCAGTTACGATTAAGTCCCCCGAGTGCTTGTCCTCCTTGCAGCTCAGCAGGCCCGCCTTGCCGTACGACTGTACGGCAAGGGACAGCAGTGCGGCATGAGTCAGCGGTACGGCAGGACCGGCTCTGCGGTACACCACTTTAAGACTCGCAATGAAAGAAAGGCCAAGGCAGTTCAAGCGCCCACGAAACTGCCTGTGCAACATTGCATGCCGCCTCAAGTGTTACTTGTGGCGGCACAGTATACGGATACGGGATACGGTAGTGTGCAGCGGTTTTGGGCGGCATGCACAAACAGGCCCCACCTGCAGGAACTTGGACATCTTCTTGTGCTTGGACTTCTTGACGTCCAGGGTGCTCCCCGCCGGCCGCGCGGGCAGCAGGTGCATGTTCCACAGCACGCTGCTGTTGAGGGGCAGGTCTGTGGGGTGGGGTGGCGGGAGGGCAACGGGAAGGCGGAGGACGTTAGGCAGTGCGTGTTGTCATGCATGGCGCCGTGCGCTGACCGAGCGCCTTTCGCAGCATGCTACTGTTTGGGGGCGGGCCTGCGGGGCGGAAGGTCGTAGGAAAGGGAAGGCGGCACGGGCAGTCGCGCGGTACCGGTATGCGTTGCGGTGCACGGTCCTTGCGTGCAGGGTCCTAGGGGCCAAACTAAACGGGGAGCTATGTAGAGTACTGTACTGCACAGAATGCACGTGCGCTTGGCGTTCCAATACGGACAAACGCTGCAAGGGGAGGCATACGCGTTTTGTGATTTGAGGGCAGCAGGGCCAAAAGGGTGAGACAGTGAGGGCATTACTCGACCGTTGCATCTCCTCCTGTCCAGGCATGGCTAGCCGTGGCGCACAGCGCCGTGTTGGCCGCTGCACCTTCCCGCGCCCACTGCATACCCAGACGCCACACAGCGGCCCACCTGTGTCCTTGACGCTCTTGTGCAGCGCCTGCAGCAGCACCTGCTCCAACAGCGAGTCCATGTCCACAGCAACACCACCACCGTCGCCGCCGCCGCTGGTGCTGGCCGCCCCCGCCGCCGCCGACTCCTGCCCCTGCCGCCCCTGCTCCCCGTCCCCTGGCCCCGCCTGACCCTCGCCCCCGTCCGTGAGTTGGACAGCCGCCAGGGCTTCTCCTGCTGCGTCCGCCGCCGCCCCCGCCGCCGCTGACTCGCCCTCCGCGCCTTCGCCGCCCTCGCCATCGCTCTCGTACCCCTGCCGTACGGTGTAGTACATTAACCCTGCTAAAAACACAGTCGTGACGTGGTAGTGCAGAACTTGGTCTTGACGGAGGTGTTGGCATGTCCAGCGGCGTCTCCGAAGGCAGGCAAACAGAATGCGTGCCGCAGCTTTGGCGAACGTACCTGATTGAACTCACCTCACGGTATTCACGGTGTAGTACATTGTACACGTGTCGCACGTGCTCATTCCACGGCCTTGCACTGCTGTTACCACCATCTGGGCAAACCCAACGGTGCGGTGCTGCACCAACCTGGTGCTACCACCACCACTACCCCAACAGCCCGCCCGCGCCCCGCCCTCCCGCTCGCACGTACGCACGCCATACCCCTGTCCCACAGACAGCACCACCGTCACGGTCCTGACCCTTGCTGCCCCCGAGGCCACCAGACAACCAGGCCCCAGCCCATGCCTTCCTGTCCCGAACCTTCCTCCACCCGAATCCCAGTCGGCACCCACCCCAACCCAGCACCAACCCAACCCAGTGCCCTGCCCCCACCTGCAGCGTGGCTTCCACGGAGCCCGCCCCTGGGGGCACCACTCCGTCCGCCAGGAAGCCGTCGTTGGGCACCGCCCGCCCGCCCAGGTCGGACCACAGGCAGTCGCCGTAGTGCTGTAGAGGGCAGGGGCAGGGCAGGGGCAGGGGCAGGGGCAGGGGCAGGGGCAGGGGCAGGGCAGGGGCAGGGGCAGGGGCAGGGCAGGGGCAGGGGCAGGGGCAGGGGCAGGGGCAGGGGCAGGGGCAGGGGCAGGGGCAGGGGCAGGGGCAGGAGCAGGAGCAGGGGCAGGGGCAGGGGCAGGGGCAGGGGCAGGGGCAGGGGCAGGGGCAGGGGCAGGGGCAGGGGCAGGGGCAGGGGCAGGGGCAGGGGCAGGGGCAGGGGCAGGGGCAGGGGCAGGAGCAGGAGCAGGAGCAGGGGCAGGGGCAGGGGCAGGGGCAGGGGCAGGGGCAGGGGCAGGGGCAGGGGCAGGGGCAGGGGCAGGGGCAGGGGCAGGGGCAGGGGCAGGGGCAGGGGCAGGGGCAGGGGCAGGGGCAGGGGCAGGAGCAGGAGCAGGAGCAGGGGCAGGGGCAGGGGCAGGGGCAGGGGCAGGGGCAGGGGCAGGGGCAGGGGCAGGGGCAGGGGCAGAGGCAGGGGCAGGGGCAGGGCAGGGTAGAGGGCAGGGGCAGGGGCAGGGGCAGGGGCAGGGGCAGGGGCAGGGGCAGGGGCAGGGGCAGGGGCAGGGGCAGGGGCAGGGGCAGGGGCAGGGGCAGGGGCAGGGGCAGGGGCAGGGGGAGCCTCAGGGCGGCAAAGAGACTTCACACGCAGGTTTACGATACTCTCCGTGTCTTCATGGGTGACAAGGGGTTGGGTGGGCCGCAGGCGTGGTGCGGTTGGACGGCCGATGGAGGGACGGCCTGGTGGGCGGGCCATGGCCGAGGCCTGTGGGTTAATGCGCTCCGGCCAAGGATACGGACCACCGCCAGGCCGTGCCGCCCCCGCCCCCGCCCCCCTTCGCCCCAACGCGCACGAGGTAAAGCTCGTGCGCGTTGGTAGAGTGCTGTTGAAGTCACTCACCAAGGTAGCCGAAAGCATTACTCACACGCAACCAGTCACCCTAATGCACATGCCTCCCCCACATACCTGCACCAGCTCCACCAGCTTGCCCTTGGGGCCCCCCGTCCCACTGCCGCGAATCCGCGCCGCTGCATCCTCGCTGCCCATGGTGGCCCGCCCCACGGCCACCGGACATGGGTTGCCTGCACGTGCAGGAGGAGAAGGGACACAACCCTGAACACGCTGCAACAACCCCACGTCGAACACAACTGTGTTGTGTGGGACAGAGACACGGAGCCGCCAGCCCACGGGTGAAGGGAGGCCGCGGACCCATGGCAACCCGGTACCCAGGCACAGGGCGGGGCCCACCGGCACGCAGGCACAGGGCGGGGCCCACCGGCACCCAGGCACAGGGCGGGGCCCACCGGCACGCAGGCACAGGGCGGGGCCCACCGGCACCCAGGCACAGGGCGGGGCCCACCGGCACGCAGGCACAGGGCGGGGCCCACCGGCACCCAGGCACAGGGCGGGGCCCGCCGGCACCCAGGCACAGGGCAGGGCCCACCGGCACCCAGGCACAGGGCGGGGCCCGCCGGCACGCAGGCACAGGGCAGGGCCCACCGGCACCCAGGCACAGGGCGGGGCCCACCGGCACCCAGGCAGGCAAGGGGCTGCCTTGCGGAATCCTTGTCCTACCCAGCGCTACCCTGCTGCTGACAGCGCCCCACCTGGCGAGCACACCGCCACCAGGCCGTCCTTCTGGAAGGGCGGCAGGCCGCCCGGCGGCAGCAGCACGCCAGGCAGCATCAGGTCCGCACCGCCCACGATGTACCGCGACACCGCCGGGTGCTTGATGTACACCTGCGGGGAGTAATGAGATAGAAGGTGCCATTTAGAAGTTGGGATGATTGCGCCTTGCCGGCTGAAGCGGACTGGCCAGCTGTGGCCAGCTACCGGTATGCGCACATGGCCTCGCCAACCACACCGCCCCATGAAGGCCCACTGACCAGCTGCTGGAGCGCCCTCAGCCGCCCATCCGTTGCAACACGTGGAGTAGCACGGCAGCTGAGATGGCGAGTCAGCAGGTCCTCCCAACTGCCCTAGCCGCTCCTAACCGTCCCACGCCAGCCCACCTGGGGCAGCAGGCTGGGTGCCCTCCACAGCGCGAAGACGGTGGGCATGTAGTCGCCCTTCCCGCTTGGGTCCAGTACAACAGGTGCCCCGTCGTGGACGTACATTACGGCACGGTACGGCGAGGACAGCTTGACGCACTCCACCTCGCCGGCCTTGGCGGGCAGTACGGCTTCCACCGCATCCTCCGACAGGCCGAAGGCCTTCTCTAGCGCCCTGCGTGTGCGTACAGGTCCTCATGAATGTGTACTATGAAGAGAAGTGGATGCGCGTGCAACATGCCCGTGTGGTGCGGGCGGGGAGAAGGGTATAGCGTGGGAAGGCGCTGCAATGTTTTGGAGTGGGAAGGGAGGGAGGTGGGCTGGGTGGGGGTGGGTCGTGCAGTGCAGCCGCAGTACGTCGCCCGATGTGGACTTGTCGCCAGGACAGATGCGACAACAATTTTGTGGATACGGAAAGCCAGATGTATCACTCCTGTGTCACGCGAATGGCAGCCTTGCCCCTGGGGACCGAGTGAGCGTTCACTCGCACCGATCGCCAGCCGGCGCTACCCCAGCGCGCTTTAGTATAGACGCTATGCCGCATCCACGACACTCTGGCGGACTAGTATATATGAAGTAAGTGGCTCTGATTACTCGCCTGCGCAGCTTTTTCCGGTCCGCTCCTGAAACCTTGTGCGATTGGCCTATGTTGAACGGTTTTTTGAACATGGTTGCAATTAAGGACAAGCTATCAGGAGCAATCTACGACTATGGGGTTCCTGAAAGGCTTTCGGGTGTGGGCTGTGTGGCGTCTCAGCTTGTCGTTATGAACGAGCGGAGTGCAGGCTGTCGTTCAACATCAGCGCGTCAACATGTCGATGTGCGAGGTATCCGGGATAGGTGCCAGCACGCATGACGGCAAAGCATGGTTCCGTGCAGGACAGCTACTGCCGTTGTCCCAGGTCCCAGGTTTTTAATACATGTCAGGAGGCCTGCCACGCACCCATGCACACTCGTTTGCCATTCTGTGTGTATCGGTCATGTAGGCACTCTAGAGTGCACCTGTACCAAGTGCACCATGGGATCCGGGGATGCCAGGGGAGCCCCCTAGGTGACAACCTGCTGGCGCGACGACACGTAGATGTCATACTGCATATTGCGATAAGTCAAAGGACGGTGCGTTGTGCGGGAGAGTCCACATGCTTATGACGGTGACGCGTGACGCCTACGACCTTGAGTCGAGAGCAGCTCCCTGCCGCTCCCTGGTCCAGAGTACGGCACAAAGCAAGCAGTGACACAGCCACACAGGCTATCCGCAGTGCATCTCTCTAGAAGTAGATGCATCGGAAGTTTCGTTGAGACACCTGACGCGACGTTGTGGCTGTCACGCGCTTCCGAAGTGCTCCTCTGCTCCTCCAGGCGTGGCGGCAGGCACGCGGTGTTCCACCCGGTCCAGGGGAAACCAACGTGTCCCCTTCTGGTCAAGCCCCAAACCGCCACCAATAATCTATTACATCGCAATAAAGTGTTATTATGTTATCTGGGCTACCTGACGGCCATGATCCTGCAAACGTGGTACCCATCGTGCGCCGATTTGAGCTGCCTTGCCCGTATGCTGAAGCGCAAGATCACGAGTCAATGTTATTCTGCAGTAGGACCCCACTTGACATGCTGGGAGGGTGGTCGGAGCCAATACACGGAAGTTAGTGGTCACCATGGCGCACGTTCGCGGGAGGCTAGACTGACGCAAATGGGCCCACTATCCCCCGAAACCACTTGCATTTTACTAGCAAAATAGATAGGCTGGCTCGGCGCTGGCTCCGGGTTGCGTATAAGCACAGAGGGCGCCTCGGGTGCAGCGGGTGTGAGGGCGCCGCCAAGGGGCTGTCCAGTTCTACCCCGCAGCACATCCCAATGTCCAGTTCCAGGGAGCCCTGCTGCAATACCACATATACGTGAAATATATGTGCGGTAACAGGTAGCAAAACTTGCCGGAAGTGCACGTAATGCCCTGCAATGCCCTGCTACACCCCTTGTACAGCAACTGCCATAACTACCGTGGAAGTACGATGACCAAGGTTTTGACTATCACCTATGGCTAGTATGCTTCAAGGCAGACCCGCCAGTGTGCGTGGCGTCCTTGGTAACCGCACTTCTAGGGGGTTTCTGGGCCTTGCCATCTAGGGCCAAAAGGGACACGGTGGGTGGCTGAAGTGGTACCCGCGTGGCGGCAGGATGCAGAACCGGCACCCAGATCATGGGGCCATGCAGTGACGCAGGGTTTGGGCGTAGTGCTCGGCAAGCCCGGCTGTGCCTCACCCCTTGTGACATCCTATATTATAACACAATGAATTTAATGAAGGCCGGACCAGTCGTTATCCGGAGCGCTCGCTCGCCCGCACTGCTGCCTCCCATATGCAACCCTCGGCAGCCTCGCGCCAATCGCGCTTCAATATTACACAAGGCCCAGATATCGGTTCACCCCCACTCATTAGTCCAGCTTCCTCGCGCGCGGTCGACTTCGGCCCATGCAGTCAGCACGGACGCGCCACCTGCCACTGCTCCTTGTCCCAACCTACCGTCAGAGGAATATGCACTCAAATGCTTGCAGCGGGCAGCACGCGCTAAGAGTCTCGTCGTGGCGCACGGCCCCATGGGCCGAGGCCTCTTCACCAGCGCTCCTATTACTGCCGGCGAACCGTTCTTCTCCATCGCCGACGTCCATCTGCTGATAGTTCCCGACCCTGTGGAGGAGGAGCTGTTGGATGTCTACGGCATGTCGGACAGCGAGGACGAAGCGGAAGGCCGGCAGGTGCCGCAGGGCCACACCGCTTCCGCCTCGTCAGCAGCGGCCCCAGCAAGCGCACCGGACGGCTGGAGCTTTGACCCAAACGCATTTTACAACGCGCCGTGCCACGATGACTACATCAAGCGTTGGCAGGTGGGCAGGGCTTGAGTTCAGGTCCTGCAGCCGCGTTTCCCTACCACAACCAGCAGTCAACCCGTAACAAGGTTGGGGTTGTGGAAGCAGCTCCAGAGTCAATTATATATTTAAAGGGCAAGTGACTGATAGTGCACAGAGTACAGTGATGGAACCAATGAAACTGGTAAAATATTTTGAATCAAAAAGCGGCATCCATTTTTAAATAGGTATGATCCTTTTTACTAATGGAGGTTTTTTAGGTGGATACCCCTTTTTTACAAAATTTCTTTTTCTCCTCTTACCCTAAACATATTGAGCATTCGGTAGGCAGCGACCAATGCTACACCCACCTATCCTCATGCGCATCCTGGCCAGTCTCACGCGCATGCACAAGCGTGCTACCGTACTAACATCCATTCCCTCTTGCCCTGGTTCCCTCGCTCCTCATGGTACACTTGTACGGCAGTCATACCACAGCCTTACGCTGCCTCCCCGCCTGGCGGGCGTGCTACTGGAGTCTGACTGGCTGCCCGCTCCCGCCCGCCTGGCGCTGTGGCTCATGTGGCTGCGCCGTACCTGCGGCATGGACATGGTCACATCGGCGGGCGCCGTACAGCCGTCCTCCAGGGGCGGCGCTGCCACCTCCGCGGCTCCCGCGTCAGGCGACGGAGGCGGGCAGGCACAGGGGCAGGGTGATGGTGACGAAGGAGGGGGCGAGCACGTGGCCGTGTTGAGGGGCGTGCCGTACTGGCGGTGCTACCTGCGGCTGCTGCCGGCGCCGCACGAGATGACCACGCTCGCCTCGTTCGACGAGCGTGAGGCGGCGGCGCTGCAGGTAGGAGGGGCTGAAGAGTCAAGGGGATACCGTAGCATGCGGCGCGTGCTTAGGGGGCACGGCAACGTGGTGACTGCGCGGGGCACGGTGGCTTGGGGGGTACTGTGCACATACGTGCTGGGGAAACCTGTTCAGGCGTTTACGGTCTCCCAGAGCCCACATTGGCACTGGTGTGCGGCGTGTCAGCAGGGTACCTGGAGGAAAGGACACCGTGTTTCCAAGCTGGCGTTACCGCTTCGCAGGTGCCCGGCTACCTGGCGCAGTGGCGCCGCACGCGCGACAACCTGGCGTGGCTGCTGGACGTTGCAAACGAGGTGGTCGATGACGAGGAGGCTGCAGCAGCAGCAGCAGGAGCCACGACAAGGAGCGCCAGCTACTACACGCTGGCCGAGCTGTGCTACTGCTACTCCCTGGCCACCTCTCGCTGCTTCCACCTGCCCGGCCGCATGCTGCTGGCGCCCTGGGCCGACCTGGGCAACCACCAGCCGCTGTGGCAGTCCACCGCCTACCCCTTCTGGGACGCGGCAGCAGCGGGAGCAGCAGCAGGGGGAGCAGGGGCCATCAGCGGAGGTGCGGGCGGCAGCAGCAGTGATGGTAGCAGCGGCACCAGCGGCTACTTCCAGTGGCGGGCCGTGCGGGACCTGGAGCCGGGCACCCAGGTGTGCATCTGCTACGCGGAGGACGGCAACAGCGACCTGCTCTTCTCGTACGGCTTCGTCCGTGAGGTGCGCCTACCGGCACATGCAATCAGATTTTGGAAGTACGGTATTCTTGCTGCTGTGACAATTAGCTAGTGATTTTGTACGGCTTTGTGTGCAAGGCGCGCGAGAAGAAGGCTGGTGTTTTGGGCTCGGCTGGTTCGCAACCTCTACCTTTTGCCTGCGGCCAGGGCCCTGTGTATTCCCTGGCCCAGATGGATGACTGCCCAGCATGCCTTCCATCATAATCTGCGCCGTGTGTCACTGCCTCCCGCACTACCGCATTCAATAGGCTCTTATGCAGCTCCTCTCTTTCTTGGCCCCGCTGTACACGCTTTCCCTCGCTCGGTGCACCCCCGGCGCTTCGCCGGCTCCCCTTCCCACTCCTCCCGCAGGCCAACCCATACGACCGCGTCGACCTCAACCCCCACAGCCCCTGGCCGCCCACACAGCACCCCGACGACTCGGCATGGGAGGACGACAGTGGGGTTGACGAAGACACCCCGCCCCAACCGCAACCTCCCAGCGGAACGGACGCAGCTGGTCCGGGCCTCCTCGCCCCCCACCGCCGCAGCCCAGGGCCTTCAGGCATGGCGCCGCTCTGCTGGCCCGCCGTCGTGGCCGCCGCCGGCTTCTGGGCGCCCGCGGCTGGCGGCGGCGGCGGTCGATCCCCTGGCCTGGCGGTAGCGGCAGAGGGCCCCGCTGCGGAGCAGGCGCTGCTGCAGCCGCGCGCGCTGCCGCAGAACGGCAGTGATTCCGGAGCCGTGGCCGGCGGCGCGCTGGGTTTCGGAGCAGGTCTCGGAGCTGCCATGGGGCTGGGCCGGGCGTTGGCGGGGGGTCAGGCGGGGAGCGAGGCACGTGCTGGGGACGGCGGGGAGGGCGAGGAGCAGCGGCGGCTGGCGCTGCAGCGGCGCCGGTCCGCGCTGCTGTCGCTGCCGCACACGGCGGAGGACGCCGCGGCCTTCCGTGCGCGGGGCGTGGGGCGGAGCGAGTCGCCGGAGGAGGTCCTGCGGCGGGCGGGTGCGGACCCGGCGGAGCAGCTGGCCTGTGTGAATGTGCAGCTGGGGCTGTGCTGGGAGCTGGTGGGGGAGATGAGGAGCAGCCTGGAGCAGGACGAGGCGCTGTGGGCCCAGGTGGTGCAGCAGGAGCAGGAGCAGCCGCAGGGGATGGTCGTGGGTGGTGGGAACGGTGATGGCGCGTGGCTGTACGGCACGCCCCGGGGCCGTACGGCACTGCTGGCGCGGCTGGAGTACAAGCGAGTGCTCGCGCAGGCGGAGGATGTGCTCCTGCAGTACAGGGGGGCGGTGGAGCGGGTGGTGCTGGAGGGGCAGGGGCAGGGCGGGAGGAAGGGGGCGGTGGGGGCGTTGCTGCCGTCGTGGCTGTGGCGCGGCTGAGGAAGCTGTGGCAAGTCTTGGTGGAGGAGCGTAACGGCTGTGGTACGGTACACTGTGGGCTGGGAGGAGCGCATTATGCTGAGCGGACTTTGCGTCGTTTGTTGTGATGCTTGCCGTTTTAAGCTGCGATCGAGGAGGTGGGAGACCTGGCACCTCCGAACGTAAGCGTAAGCGAGGAAGTGTGCGGCTGCGTTGCAGCATTGCGCGTGGCGCACACTGCGAGTGGCAGGATGAGGTGCCGGAAGGCACGTGGGAATGTGGTGGTGGTGGTGGTGGTGGTGGATTGCGATGAGGACACGAGGTGCAGGCGTGTACTTGTAGGGAAGAGGTTGGGCTCCAGGTTCCATTGCATTCATGTAGCATATTGATCGCGACGGTGTGTAGCCATAGGATGTGCCTCCGTTGTTCAGCGTGTGGTGCCTTTGCTGTCTAGGAGTTGAGCTGTTGCTTGTTCACGTGATAGTAGTTGTGGAACATGAGTGGTTGTTGCACATTGAGGTGATGGGTGATGGATGAGCAGGTGGCAATGGTTGCCCATGTCGGGAGTGCCCCGCGTCCGGTGGCCACCGTGGTCTGCCGCAATGGCGTTTGCAGAGGTGTTGATGGGTTTTGTTCGGGCCTGTAGTTATGTTTCCGGAGGTGAAGTGCGTTGGTCAAACGCCATTTGTGCTGGTGGTTGCGTCTCCGTGGCCGCGTTGCTGTTGGTGAAGAAAGAGTGTACCTGCTGCGTGTGAGGGACCCCTTATTGCAGTTGCTTTTTATTTCCCGTCAGCTCGGACCGCAACAACCGGCGGGGAGAGTTTTGATCTTTTTGGTTGGTTCCGTGCCTGCCTTGCCTTCTTGTGGCTCGCTGTTCTTTGCGGATTGGTGTATGGTTCATGGTATGGCTTGGCTGCTGCCCATGTTTGTTGCTTTCCGTTCATGCATTGAATGGTTGCCTTTGAGGGAGAAGATTATGTGAATGACGGAGACGGCGCGCGCCGAGTGCTGCAGAGCGGAGGGTACGGTATCATGTGTTGTGGATGCGGTATCATGTGTGAACAGTTTGCGATGTGTGTGTGAATTCTGCCATACGTACAGTACGGCGGGGGTTTGATGATGCACGCGTGGTGCCGGGCTGCCAGTGCAGCTGCTGTGTACGTAAGAGTGGCGCCGAAAGACATTGGCACACCTGGTATCCTGCTGCCGTGTGGTGCAGCGACATGCCGCAAGCGTGGCGTGGCGTGGGGGGCGGCGTGGCGCGGCGTGAGGGCAGGGACGCTTTCCGCGTGTCCATCAGAACATTCCACGGCGCACGATGCATCGCCCTGCAACGGTTGCCAAGACGTGCAAAGTGCGGCGGTGTTCGGGGGAGGTTGCGAGTTGTAGGGTGTTGCCTGGGTCCCGTTGCAGCTTGCAGGGCGATCGGTGACAAGACGTGCAAAAGACCGCCCGCCCACTTCGCCAGGGGACAGTACTGGGAGTACTGCCACCCCTCTCCACAGTACCTGCCGGCGTGCCGCCCAGATATCAAACATACTCCGCAGCTGAAGTACTTCTATACAGAGTTCTGTACCTGCTGATAGGCTGTGTTAGTAAGCCTGACGCCTGCAGGTCCAACAGGAAAGAGTTGCGACAGATTACCATACCGACCAGGCCAACCACTCTTGCCCAAAACTGGTGTAGCTGTGAGCGGGGAGACCAGGGGGGAACACAGCGCACCTCTAGCAGACCAGTTGGTGTTCTATAATCTACTCAACATCGCCTTACGTCGCCTTACACACAGCCAGCATCTGCTCGGCCTGCTGGCTTAATAGCTGGTCGGTGGATCGATGCATGCACAAAGGGCCAAGGTACGCCACAAAAGTGCAGGTGTGCGCAACCAAGATGGGGCAACCCTGAAATCAGTACCGCCGTAACAACAACGAGCACTACCGGTACCGTGCATAATTGCTGTTGAGTAGGCCACACAAAAACAACCAACTGCGCCTGGACCCACCCCTCCTGCTGCTCCCAGTGTTCACGCGCTGTCCACAAGCCCGTGTCCCAGCTATCACCTCTACCTCACGGCCCACAGCGCCACAGGCACACATGGTCTGCCTGCCTTCACCTACCACCTACTGTGCTGCACGCTGCCTGACTACAGCGCCATTGTTCTAAATCACAAACGCACTCCAGCACACGCAGCAAATACCATGCGCCCTGCTGAAGACATCCCTTGCTACTCACGAGCCTTGCCCCCAACGCCGCATCCTCCACTCCACCTCCTTCGCCTCCTGCTCCCTCAGAAACCTGGCGTGTGCCGTACGGCACTCCCAGCTGCAGTACAAGTACCCGCCGTCGCCACCGCTGGTCCCGCTTCCGTCTCCCCCGCCTCCCCACGCCCCCAGCTGCACCCCCGCCTCGCTGTCCCCCGCCAGGTTGGTGCACAGCGGGTAGCAGCAGGTGGGCCACAGCAGGGCCGCGTCGCACGGAAGAGGCAGCAGGTGGTACGGCAATCCAGGACCGTCAACCACCGGCTGTGTCCCACATTGCGGCTCGTTTTGCTCATGATCCCGCTCCTGTTCCAACTCCTCCTCTTCCGCCCCCTGCCGCTCCTGCCTTGGCCCCTGCTCCTGCCGCCCCCCCAGCAACTCTATGAATGCCTCCTGCCGTTGCTCCCCTCCCACTCGTTGCTGCTCCGGCTGCTCAGTCTTAATCTCCTCCTGGTTTGCTCCCTGCTGCTCCAGACCACTGTTGTGGCCGCGCCTGCGCCGAACGCGTTTCGCCACGCGTTCCGCAGCAGCCCCGCCATTCTGGCCTTGCTCAACACCTTGCTCAACACCTTGCTCAACACCTTGCTCAACACCTGCTTCCCCTCCGTGCCACGCTCTTGCGGCCGCTGCTCCCGCTGCCGCTGTGACCTCCACTCCTGCTCTTGCGGCTGCTGCTGCTGCTGCTGCTCGGGAGGGCCCACGGCCCGTCCCGGGCTCCACGCCCTGTCGCACCATCGCGTCTCCCACCCATCCATGTCCGCACCCCACTCGTCCGCCCACCCGTACGACCCCATGTCGTACAGCAGCTGCCGCCAGCTTCCCAGCGCCCGCACGTCGCCCGCCTCGTGCGCGGCAGTGCAGAGGTCTAGCACCAGCCCAATGGCTCCTTGAAGGGCTGGCAATACACACCCCGTCATAACATCCGGCTGCTCCTGCTCCTGCTGCTCCCCCTCCTGCGCTACGCCGCACATGTCCGCAAGGCACGAACACAGCGGCAGCCATCGCGGCAGGGTATAGCTGACCAGCTGCAGGGTCGGCTCATGGAACGCACCAGCGCCACCGTCGCTGCGCCAACATCCCTCCCGCCCGCTGCCCGAGCCTTCCGCTTGACAGCGCCCGCTGTCGGGCGCTGCGTTGCCGCGTGCTGGGGACACACGTCGCTGGCGCTGGTGCCCTCGCTGCTGCTGCAGGCCTTCGAAAGGCGAATGAGTGCAGCGATGGCGCCATTGATCAAGGCCGCCAGACACGATGACGCATTGCCTGCGACCCTTAGGGCGGTGCTGCTGCCGCTGGTGCTGCTGCCGCTGGTGCTGGTGCTGCTGCTGCTGCGGCCGCCCCTTTGGTTCCAGCCGGCGCCGCCAGCCGCTGCTGCGGCCGTCTTGGGACTACGACCCGCCGCCTTGGGCTCAGCTCCTCCCGGCACACCTCCACACCGGGCCAGCACCTTGGCCATAGTGGTTAGCAGCGCAGCCGCCTGGCGGGCGCTGCTGCTGGGGGTGCGCAGCAGCCGTGACACCAGCACCAGGCCGGCGGAGCTGGAGGGCCCCAACGCGGCGCCGAGGTCGGTGACAGAAGCTCCGTACCTACCGTACATGTGACGTACGACGGCCTCCACGCAGGGGATGTACCCCGCGTCAAGGGCGGCGAAGGAGATCACGGGGGGGCGGGCGCCACGGTCCAACAGGTTGCTTCCTGCAGCCGGATGGTGCGTTGTGTCATACAGCCCCAGGGGAGCGAGTGTGCATTTTGGGTAAGATTGGCAAGAACACACGGTGGGGCGCGTCGGTGGGGTATTAATGTCAGGTGCCGTACACTGTCACCCCACGCCCTCATCTGCATGTGCCTTGGCTGCGCGGGTGCGGCACACAAGGCAAGGCGTAGGACATGCACGGCGTACAGGACATGGTGTACGGCACGGTGCGTTGTCTGGTATCGTCACCACAGACGGCCGCTGCAGGCAGAGTGCAGAGGTGTTCCTTGCAGCGGCCATGCTGTTCCCGCTGCAGCTCACGCGTGACGGGGACCATAGATAAGACACTGCCCACTGCACACCGGTACGCACCTGGACCCACCACCATGTCCGCGCCCGCCTGTAGCAGCTGTACACACTCCTTGGTGGCCAGCAGGCGCACGCATGCCTGCAGCTGCTGCTTCTGCTCCAGCTGGCACAGCTTGGCCTGCACTGCGGCCGCCGCCAGGCGCCACCACTCGGCCGCAAAGGCCGGGTCACGCAGCAGGGCCAGGGAAGGGCCTCCAGCACCGCCGCCTGCGCGTGCGCTGAGGTGACCTGACGCGCCGCCGCTGGCTGCTGCAGCAGAAGCAGCAGGACTGGCGTCTGCGCTGCTGCTACCGCTTGCGTGCACGGCAGGTTCCGAGGCGGCCTCAGCGGGACCCGTGTCATCACATCCAGGCAACCTGCGCTGCCAACCGCTGTTGGTGCTGCTGGTGTTGGTGCTGCTGTTGGTGCTGCTGGTTCCGCTGCTGGCGTGGCTGCTGGCGGTGCTGGTGTTGCGCAGCAGCTTCAACGTGAGCGTCATGGCACTCAACGCCAAGTGCGCGCACTCGCGCGTGTCCAGCATCTGCCGCAGCCCCCCGCGCCCACCGCCGTACACCCACACCAGACCCGCCCTTGCTCGCCCTCCTCCCGCGCCGGCACCTCCTCCGCCTGGTGCGCTCACGCCATCCTGCTGCTGCTGCTGCTGCTGCTGCTGCTGCTGCTCCTTGCCTCGCACTGCCTGCATCTCCTCATCCGGCTGCTGCTTCTGCTTCTGCCCCTGGTCCTTGGAGCTCAACACTGCTGCGGCCGCCTCCCCTCCGATGGACCCCAGCGCAGCCCTACCTCCACTTCCAGCCGCTGCAGCTGCTGCTGCTGCTGCTGTTGCGGCCCCTGACCCGGCACTTCCTAGCTGCCCCAGGGACCCAAGCGCCACCCTGGCGGTCCGCAGGCACAGCGCCAGCAGGTGGCGGGGGCGCAGGGGGCGCAGCGGCACGGGAGGGTCGCACGACAAGCACGCACCCCAGAAGGTGACGGCACACGATAGCGGGGCGAAGGATAGCGGCCTGCGGAGCTGCCCCGTCCTCAAGTTGGAATGTACGGCAAGCATCAGGGCGTCGTACGGCAAGCCGTACAGCGGGCCGCCGTCCGCGGCGTGCAGCTGCGACACGGCCTGTACGGCCCTGCAGTACTGCAGGCAGGGCCCGGAGAGCAGCTGCCGTACGGCGGCGGCGGCGGCTGGGTCGGAGATGTAACGCCCCATGTCCCTGAACTCTAGGAATATCACTTCAAGGTGCCACAAGCTCAGGTGCTCTTGCCCGTTCGCGCTGGATGCTGCTGCCGTTGATGCAGACTGCTGGCCGGCCTCCCTGCATATCGCGATGGCTGAGCTCTTGCAAGTTTGGAATACTATCTCGTTTATCGCGCTCTCGTGCGTGTCCGTCAGCAGCTTTGCCCCGGCATCACGCGTGCGCTCCACCGCCATAAGGCGGCTGAGGCTCGCCGGGGCGTCGCCGCGCAGGAGCGCCAACAGTGTGGTGGCGGACTCCTGGACTAGGGCGAACTCGTTTCCAAACGCGTCCTTCTGCATGTTGGTTGCTGCATTCAAGTACCCAGCCAGCAGGCGCGCGCTGGCTGTGAGAATGCCGCGGAAACGCTGCGGCGGGGGACCCGTGGGTCGTCCCGAGGCGGGTGGGGAGGAGGCCGAGGGAGAGGCACCGGCAGAGCTGCCGCCAGGCCTGGATGAAAGGAGCTCGTCGTGGTCCACTGCACTGCTTTTGCTGCAGCCCTGGTTACAGGTCGCTGCGGTTCCGGCTGCCGCAGAGGTGCCATCTGACGCGAGCCGCAGGGCCGAGGAGAAGAGCTGCACCAGCGCTGCGCGGGCAGCCGGAGAGGCCTCCAATGCAGCTAGAGTGTCTTCCGTGACGCTGGCCTTACTGCGGCTGTCATCCAGAAGGGAACCGGCATGCCAGCCCAACAATCGCTCCAGCGTTAGCAGCTGTCGGCTTGTTGCAGCCGCGATGTCGCAGATACCCCGAGAAGGATCAAGAGCTGCAACAGCTCGTATAATGTCTGCAAGCAGCTGCTGTGGCGTCCGGGGGTCCTTCTTTCGGTCGTGTAGCGGCAGCATCGAAATGGTCAGCGGCGGTACAACACCGTGCGTCAAGTACGTTTGTTAGCGCTATGTACCCTGCGTAAGCTCGAATCGCGCTGGGCCCGCGTAACAAGGTTTCGGAGGTTGGGTACGAAGCGGTCAAGCCGTGGGTCAAGCCCTGTACATGAGCTGCAACGCCTCATGCCGTACCACGCCTCATGCCGTACCACGCCTCATGCCGTACCACGCCTCATGCCGTACTACAAAGCGCACCAGGCGCTTTACTAGGATAGCACGGGGCTGATACCGTATGCTGCGCCCGCAGGGCTCTTGTATCCAACGGTTGTGGGTGGGGCCCCTGCTTGACCACCTCACCAGGGGAGAGCCAGCCAAGGCCGTGTTAACACGTTTGCGCCGCACCACACGACACAGCAACGACTCCCTCGCGCATCATGCCTACCCTGCAACACGCGCCCTACTGAGACCTGATGAGGCCCGGAAGCAGCGACACGCCTGCTGCACGGACCGCACAGCATCGCTCAACGGTACTTGCGCTGCTCACAAACACTTTGATGTCCACACTTCAACTCCCGTGGGGAATCCCAGCCTGTCCATGCAGCGATGAGGAACCGCACCACAGGCCCAACCAATGTGACACTTGCTGCCATATGACGGTGCTCGCCACTAGGTCCATCCCACCCCTCAACATCCAGCTCACCGTCATCACCGGCCGCTCGCCTGCCTCGGCCACTCATCACTCCGTTGGCAAGGCGCCCTCACATGCTCAGTACAGCGGCCCTTCGATCCTCCCCGCATCTCCCAAACAGTACTATGCCGCGTACCACATGCAACGTCTGCTTGCCAGAATGCGCCTACCAGCCACGCCGCAAGCGCACCCCTCAACCTGCTACCTGCTGCAATCTGCTACCGGACATACGTACCCGGATGCCTACGCTTGGCGCTCACCCTCATCCTTGCAGCGCCCGGTGCCACTATTGGCTACCACGACACGGCACGCAACGGGCACGTCCACACCCCGGCCGTGTTGCAGGCCGTCAAACACCGGGCACAGCATGACGCCCCTGTTGCGCGCAGGTGCCAACGGGCATACACGCACAGCCCCTATATCTTGCTTCCCCTGCGTACCGTCCACTTCAGCAGGTACCCATTACTCGTGAGCTCAGCCGCTCCACTGCTCTTCCGTACACAGCACCGTCCGTTGGCGGTAGGACCCTGCCGATCCACTGGCTCCATTCGTCGCCCAGGGTGCACGTTTGTGTGCTGGCAGGCATGCTGTATGCTCCAGCGGCATGCGCCCGGCGGTGCAGCCAGCAGGTGCCACCGCAGGTGCCACCGTGCGTGCACCTAGTGTGCCCACACGCACTGCGGCAGGTGTCCATGCTGACCGTGGCGTGCCGTGGCATGGCGCACGCCGCACGCACGCTCCTCCAGATGCCACTGCCAGTGCGGCCGGCGTTCCCGCGTGCACTGCAGCAGGTGTCCCTGCGGACCGTCACGTGGTGTGACGCACGCGGGCGGCAAACGCGCGTTACGCCCCTCCAGGTGCTACCGTGCGTGCGCCCGGTGTGTTGCCGCCGTTGCCGCCGCAGGTCCGGCCGCCGCCAGCCTGCGGTACATCTTCATGGGCAGGTCGTGCTTGGACTCCAGGGGGCACGGCTCGATGGACACGATGGAGTCGTCGGCGCGGGGGGCGGAGAAGTCGTAGTGGAGCGTGACGGTGGGCAGGGCGGTGTCGGGGGCGCCTGCCGGCGGGCAAGAGGAGGACAGTAGAGTGTGCGTGGGCGAAGCAGAATAGAAATCTGGTGGTGGGTGGTGGGATGGTGGAGCAGCGGGTATGGTGCGGAGGGCGGGGAGCAGGAGCGCACCTGTACGAGGATTCGCGGGGCTTGAGGCTGGAAGGGGTAGTGCGTGAGTGGCAGGTGGCATGCACTGCAGGTTTCTTTGCGGCGTTGGCGCAGTGCAGTGCAGTGCACTCTAGGGATAGGTTGGCCAGGGCACGGCTTTGAATTGCAGTGGGGAGCGAGGAGGGTATTGCTGCATGGCCCGCCACAGTCAGCACCGCGCTGCTGCCCCCCCCCTCTCGCCCCCCACCTCCGTCCCCGCGCTCACCCATGACCACCCCTGCTACGCCCAGCTCCTTGAGCGAGGTGCCGTCCGTGGCGTGGCTTAGCGAGTTGTCGGGGTGCACCTGTGTGAGGGGCACGGCGTACATGACGCTTTATTTTGCCCTACCGGATGGGTGCGTGCTGCATCACAAGGGCCGGGGTGTGTGCGTGCTGCATCACAAGGGCCGGGGTGTGGTGTCAGAGGTGGCGTGCAGCGGGTGCAGGGCGGCGGACGGAGGAACGGCCCGAAATCGGTTCGGGGACACGAAGACTTCCGATCTACCCGTGTGATGGCAGCACTTGCAAACGCAAGGGGGGGTCATTTGAAAGAGCTGGCAGGGTGGTCCACGACTGGGGAAGCTGTTGACTGAGGCCTACCGCGTCCATGAGGGTGTGTCCTGCCCTCCCACCCTCCCCATCCCCCTTGGCATCTGACAGCAAGGTGTCTGCATTGTTCGACAATACCGTGAAGATGTGCGCTGCAATGTGCATCCCTATTCGAGTCCAAAGGCCACTCCTTACCACGTTTTTGTAGAGGGTCAGCTGGGGAAGCCCCCCGCCATGTCGCTTCGACACGGCCTCCTTGATCGCTCCAATTGTAAGCTCGGTAGGTACTGCTGCCCACTCGAAGTTTAAATGTGGCAGGGCTGTGCAACAAATCCTGCGGGATGGGTCCCCGAAGGAACGACGACTTGAGTGTGCAGCATGCGCCAAGCGCCATGCCAAAGCGCCCAGTTGCCCCGCGGCGCTTACTTGCACTTCACAAACTCGCTGGGCTTTGCTCCTAGCTCAAGAATAGTAGGTGGTGTGTAGTCAAAGGGAGGCAGAGGGATTTTGGGTTTAGCTTTTTTCACTTTCTTCGCGTCATTCGGAGGCATAATGAACCAGCGCTAGTCCTGAGGTTACATGTAAAACTGCACATTACATATTTGGCTGTGCCTGCAAAAGCTGTGGACATAGCCTGAGGCCCTCCCCTGCCCCCCCTGGCCGTACACCCACTTTGTCCGTTCCATCGCCTGAAACCCTGTGCTCAGGCCATTACAGCCGTCAAAACCTAGCCTCATACTACATGTAGCTCAGTGTCATTGACACCTAGGGCCCCGTTGGCATGGGTTGCCCAAGATTGGGGGGCGGGGTTGCGGGGCACGGAAAGCTAGGTGCAGGGCTGAAGGGTGGTGAATCAGTGGGATTCGACCATTGAGTGCTCGGATGAGTTGCGAGCTTGGACGCGCGGATACGTCGGCAGGTGGTTTCGCATGTGCAAGGGCCCATCGCAGGGGGCTCCCCTGCTTTGCCTTTGCCGCGTATGTCAAGGGGTCAGGGCTAATCGTCATCAGAGGACATTACAACGTTATCGTTGCTGTCTACTAAACATCTCAACAGCGATGCTACTGCTCAAGCCCGTGCACTTGCTTTACGTGACTTTCCACTAAAGCGCTGGGACAGCCCTCGCCAAGGCCAGACAGCATAGCTAGCAAAACGACTGATGCAGCAGATTGCCTGAAATGTAGTTGGCTTTGACTCTTCGTGACGGGCTCAGCAGGCACCGGGCGTGAGGATGGCACTCTCGCCCGGCAGAAGCAGCGTGCTGTTCGTCACTTTCAATCAAGATTCGACATGTATAGCTCTCGGATGTGTTGATGGGCTGCTGGTTTACAACGTGGAGACGCACAAGCTCTGCTTTCGGCATGCGATTGGTGCCTTGAGGTAGGGCTTTGCCCCTTCACTCGCACACGGTGCTCCCGGAAGGACATAACCGCCTGCACCGAAGCTCCGCATTCTGATGACCAGCACAGACGTCACGCAACCAGTTGGCTGCACTTCCCTTGCCACTTCAATGGCGCATGCACAAGGGAAGTCTGTACGACCCTCGTGCCTTCTCTGACTATGTATGCCAGCCCCTCAATCCTGGCCGCCCATACAACCCCCTCCTGCCTATCACCCCAACTTGAATTGCTATCCCACTATGCCATTGCCGCCCCAGCCTGGTGGAGATGCTGTTCTGCACCAGCCTTGTGGGCTACGTGGGAGCAGGTGGGTCCAACGGGACCAGGCTGGCACACACGTGCAGACGATGAACTGGCAGCCCCCCCCGCCGCGCGCTTGCGCCCTCTCGCACCGCCCAGCCACCCTTCACATTTCTCAGGAACATCTCTTGCCATCCAGAGCCTGGATGACAGCTATCCTTTCGGGCGGCTTGTACTGACTTCACAACAAGCGGAACGACGGACCGGCACCTGTCGTGCCGCCTCAACCGCTCCCCTGCGGTGGCTCATCCATGGACTCCAGCACTTGCCATCCCCTTGGCCGGCCACCCTAGATGCCACCTCTGGCTGACAGACCGGGGCTTCTCTGACCAACTGGCGCGGGGGTGCGGCACTGCCCTCAGGCGAGCAGCCCGCGCTGACGCCCCGCAAGCTGACGGTGTACAACACAACCGCCAACCGAGTCATCAGCGAGCTGTCTTACCCGACGTCCGTACTGGCCGTACGCATGAACAGGCAACGGTACGTTTCCCGCTGGCGCTACGCCGTGTGTAGCAGTAGCATAGTCTTGCCCCCTACCCGTCCGGGCGTCGATTCGTTCCCTGCAAAATTGCAACCTAAGGCCTGATCGCTGATGACACTGATCGCTGATGACACGTGCTGATGACGTGCTGATGACGTGCTGATGACACCTGACCGTAACCTGTAACCCTGCTACACACACATAACGCACGTGCACGCAGTGGGTGCTTCCCAGGCTGCTGGGGATGGCTCCACAGCGGGATATCCACCCTGTGAAGCATCCTGTGGTGCAGGGTTCATGCCACACGGCAAGCTGCCCTCGAGTTGCTGATACACACGCATGCGCCCACCTGGCTCACCGGCCTCCCTCCAGGCTGGTGGTGGTGACGCAGCGGCGAGTGCACGTGTACAGCATGGCCAACCTGGCGTGCCTGAGGGCCATAGACACGGAGGACAACCCCAAGGTGCGCAGCAGCGAGGTACTGTGGTGTGCAAAGGTGCTTTACCACTGCGCCGTGCACTGCACAGAGGGCTTCATGTGGCTGGCCTTGCATCTGCACGCATACGCTTGCGGGGATATTTCTAGCCCGCTGTCGCGCTGTTGCTATTGCCGTACAATGTCGGGCCCTGTGTGCCGGTCCGCGCGCACTCCCATTGCCGCCGCGCGGTGACTCCCCACCGTCTGGTGCCTAGGACGCGCTGACATCCCGACCGCAGCACGGCACGCGTTGCCGTTATCGTACAGATGCCGCTGCCGTAAGTATAATCTGTGCACGCCCTGCAGTGCTGTTGTCATGAACGTGTGTCCCCCACCTCCCAGGGCTGCTGCGCGGTGACTGCTGGCACAGAGCCGAACCTTCTGGCGCTGCCCTCCTCCGCCACAACGGTGCGCACCAGCTCGAAAAGAAGCTCACCGTCACGGGCACCTGCCAACGGCTGCGGCTTGCCCTGCCGTGCTGCCGTGCCCTGCCCTGCCCTGCACTGCACTGCAACACTGCATCATATGGGGATGCTAGCTGTGGTGTTCAAGTGGTGAAGCTCAAAAGCCAACATCTGTCAACCTGGCAGCTTACAACACCGCTACTACGCAGGGCACGGTGCGCATCTACGACCTGTCGCAGGACGGCGGCAACGTGCTGAGCGAGGCGCAGGCCCACCAGGCGCCCGTGGTGGGTGCCGTATACTGCCGTACACTGTCGTGCCCTGCCCCCAATCCCGCACCCTACCGTACACAGCTCCTTCCCCGCGTGCACCTTTGCCCCTTGATGCACAGGCCCACCAGGCGTCTGTGGTACACACAGCGCTGTCGTGGCAGGCGGTGCTGCTGGCTAACACCATGCACAAGATCTCTTTCGTGTGGATGTTCCAAACACCAGCCGTGCTGCCAGGCCCCATCGCGGTGTACCCGTGCCCACCTTGCCGCCATATTAACCATGCTAAACACGAAGCCGTGACGCCATATGTGCAGGTCCAGCACGCCGCACACACAAGCTTCTCGTCCGTACACGTCGTACACTGTAAATGCAGCGCATGCGACGTCCACGTGCAGCTGACGGTTGCTGTGCGTACCCGACGCATACCGCCTGTGCGATCTGCCACACCCATAGCACTCCGCATACGCACAACAAAGCCAGCCTGCGTCCCTTTGCCCGCATCTTCTCAGGCCCTCCTCACACTCGATGGGCCGATCCCCATATCATCGTCCTGCAACCACGACGGCAAGCTACACCACTATGAAATTGATTGTTCGTGGTCGCAGGCTGTGTGACGCACAGTGGTTCCCGGACACCGCAACCGGAACTGACATGCGGAGCGTGCACGGAGCAGCGTACCTTGCCTTGACGGTCTGCTTCTCCCACAGCACTCCACAAGGCCACGACCCATTCAGGCATCCTTAAGCCACGCCTTCCTTGGTGTGTCCTCCCCTCGCAGGCCATCATGGCCTGGAACCACGACGGCACGCTGCTCGCCACCGCCTCCGCCAAGGGCACAGTCATACGCGTGCACAGGCCCCTGCCCGCCACAGCCACCGGCGGCGGCGGCGGCGGCGGGCCCGCCGCCGCTGCGGCGCCCCGGCCGCAGAGCTTCCGTCGCGGCGCCGCCTCCGCCGCCGTGCAGTCGCTGGCCTTCTCCCCGGCGGGGCTGCCGGGCGGCGTGCAGCTGCTGTGTGCCAGCAGCAGCAGGGGCACAGTGCACGTGTACCGCGTGACGGTGGGTTGGTGGGCAGGGACACAGGGACATATGACCGAGGTGGCTGCGTTAACGTACGCTATCTTGTGGGATGCATTCGCGTGTACCAGCAGCAGGTACTGGTGCCAGGCGGCCTGCGGAGGTATCGTGCGGGACCGTCAAGGGCGGTCCTTCCTGGGAGACCAGGACTGTCTGACCGGGCCTCCGGCTTGAGCTGCTGCCCCAGGAGGCCAGGGGTGAGGTATACGATCACTGCAGTTTGTGATGGTACGGTTTGGCCGTCACCCCCGAATCGGCACTGCTAGTGAGTCCCACGGATCCTGACGGGCCGAGCCGTGTGCCGTGTGACGGTGGGTTACGCGAGCGCACAGGAACCGAGCTGACCACGCGAACACGCCGAACCAGTTGCATGTCGTGCATCATAGGCGCGCTGGTTTATGCGGTCGCGGAGGTCTGGCGCGGGCGCGTGGGATGCAGTGCTGCCTGTGAGGCCGACCCCTAACGAGGAGGGATGCGGGCGCAACGATGGACGCCATGCGCGGGAGCGGGGGAGGGGCTCTGTTCGACCCATGTGAACAATTTGCCTGCAGCCCCACGACGGCAGTGACACGCCCTAGTTGGCATGTGGGGGCGCGAACAGGCACTCGCGGGCACTGACAAGTACACAAACGCAACAGCTGCCCTTGGTCTGCCGTTGCTCTTCCAACATGCTGCCCACTGCAGGTATGGACGCCAAGGGCTGTGCTTCCCTGAACGACGGCGTCATCAACCTACTGAAGGGCGTCCTTCTGGGCCTGAACATTCGCATCGCAGCGTGCGGACTTCAGGCCCGGAAGGACGCCCTTAAGCAGGGTGATGACGCCGTCCTTCAGAGATGCACAGCCCTTGGCGTCATACATACAGGGGCAAGACTTATGAAGGACAAGGGCAGGCTTTGACAGCACTTTGCAAGGGCGCCAACAGTGGGCCGGGTGCAATCCCGCAGCCCCAGCACCACGCCTCATCACCACCTGCGTCCATCTGCAGCACGTGTCTGTCTTGATGCCTTCGCACCGCCGCACCCCCAGGACCCCTACCAGCTGGGCCCCGGCTCGCGTGCCCCCGCCCCCCTTGGGCTGGGGACGCTGGGAAGCAGCCCCGCGGGGGCGGCGGTGGGGGGCTTCCTGGCGGCCGTGGTGCGGCACACGGTGGCGGACATGGTGAGCGGCGGGCGGCTGGGTCCACGAAAGGGGCGTGTGCTGCAATGCGCTGTGTGTGCGATGGCACAGCAAGACGGATGATCGCACAGTGTGCGGGTGTGCGGCGTGGTGGGCGCCGGGGGCCGGGTTGCGGCTACCCCGCTGTTGCCGCTGGAACCGGTACCGGTACACCTTTCATGAGCGCGCGTAGGGTGCAGTGGCAGCGTCGGCGGCCGCCCCTACGCGGTGGGAAAGCGGAGGTGGTGCTGTGCGCCGTTCAACCTTCAGCACGTTGATACGCAACGCCTGGCCGTTGTGAGCCTTGTGACCCCCCTGCGTTCCATCCCTTCCCGCCCCCAGCTGGAGCCCGCGCGCGACATCGCCACCATCCGCCTGCCGCACGCCGTGGGCATCACGTGCTGCGCCTTCCGGCAGACCCAACCGTCGCATCCACCTGCAACGGCCGGCAGCAGCGCGCAGCAGGGTGGTTCGCCGGCCCCTGGACGCGGCAGCTCAGCGGACGGCGGGGGGGTGGCAACGGGGGGTGGTGGAGCTTCCATGGCGGATTCTCAGTCGGAGCCCGACTGGGGGGCAGCTGGCGGAGGTGGCGATGTTGCAGGGGAGTCCCGGGGGCCCGGGGACTGGGGGGCGGGGTTCGGGGGGACAGCGGGGAGGGGAGGGGTAGGGGGCGGGGAGGGGGTGGAGGGGAGAGGTGCGGAGGAAGCGCGGGCTGTGGTGCTGGTGGCGACGCAGGAGGGGCTGTTGTATGAGTACGGGTTGAGCGACTTGTTGAATCCACAAGGGCCGAAATGCTGCCTGGAGGGGGAGTGGTCGCTGCTGGGTAGTGGGAGCGTGGCGGGGTGAGCGAGGGCGGGGCCAAGTGGGGCGGGGCGATGGAGGAGTACACCAGGAGAGTTGGAGGTGCGGTGCATGGACTTCGACATGGCTGCCACGTAAGTTGCGCGGTGCCGCGCGTGGTCATTCCCCGCAGGCCGACGCCAGGGCAACGTACGGAAAGTGGGTGGGCGAGCCTGTGTTGAGTAAGGGTGTGTGTATGTAGCAAGCGTGCAGGGGGGACATCAACATATACAGCTTCTTGTAGGTGCTGCAGAATGTGGTATGCGGAAAACGGGCAGGATGTCTGCGTCTGAGTTGGGACATGAGGAAGCGTGACTTGCTCCACCTCCGTGCTAAGACGAGAAACCTTATGTTTGCGGATTTGGTAATGCTCGTACTCGTGCCCACGCTGACCTGTTGTGCCAAAGTGCCATTCTTACATGCCACATGACTGAAGGGGATGGCTCCCGCGTGGCCCCAGAAAGAAAGTTTGGCTTCAGTGCGCGTTGCCAAGGAAAGATTCATTGCCATAGACTTAGAGTAGACACGCTTACCTCTACACTTCCTGCGCCTGCACAATCCGATTACTTGCAATGGCACACTGACCCTGAGTAGTCGAGGTTCAGTGTCTTAGTTGCTACAACAATGGCAGACGCGGCAGCCGAGGCTGCTAGCACAGCAAGCAGGCGGCCATCGGTCTTTGCAAACGGTAAATGAGCCTTCACTTACCGGTTTCTTGGGCTGGAGCGCTCCCCAAACATTCAGCGAGCGTACCCATGAAACTGCAGCAACGGTGCAAGACTTCCTTGAGCGCTATGAGGTTGGAGAGACAGTGGGCGTGGGAGGTAAGCGCGGCGGTCCTCTCTATGCAGTATGCCTAGCTGATCTTGGCAGACAGGCAGTGCTAATATTACTCTTGCTTACAGGTTTCGCGGTCGTGAAGAAGGGGCGAGATAAGAAGACGGGCGACCCCGTTGCCATCAAGGTGGGCATGAAACGCGCCATCGACCAGGGGCCGGCAACGCAGACGCTGAACTGGAAGTTTGTTCTCTGCAGGTGGTAGACAAGTCACGCTATGCGGCTGGGGATAACTCCCTTGAACGGGAAATTCAGGTCCTCTTAAAGGTGAGGCCGAATGCGACCCCCAAATGCGCACACCGGGGAGCGGCCCGTGCCCACGCCCAGCGCTAGACCCCGTGCACACGGTTCTTGTGCCGTGGTATGCTTTCAGGTTGACCACCCCAACTGCATTAAGCTGTACGACGTCTACATCACCCCGCGTAAGGTGTACCTAGTCACTGAGCTGGTAACAGGCGGAGAGCTGCTGGACAGGTGCGCTGCCACTCCTCACGCAACCCTGCAACCGGGAAAGGGACGGGTGATGGCAGGGGGGATGCAGTGTTGCTGGTCGGGGGGCATGGGGGAGGAGAGCAACGGCACGGAGGGCTGGCCCCATGCGCTCTGCGTAATATGATGTGACCGCCTAGCATGACATTGCTCTGACGCGCGTCTTGCTGCCACTGGGGGAACAGCAACCCTCGAGGTACGGAGCTGAGCGCCATCAGTTGTTGCTGCTTTCCGTTCAGGGTGACGGAGAAGGGGAATTACACCGAGAAGGATGCAGCTGCACTCATCCGGCAGATTCTCTCGGGCGTTGCTTACTTGCACAAGCAAGGTGGGTTGGCGAATTGAGTTGCGTGCAAAGGACAAGGTTGCGGGGGCGAAGCCCCAATTAGACGGTTGGTGCAAGGGTTGTATCCGTCCCTGAACGGTGCCCTCAAGCGTGTATGGATGGTATCAGGCAGGTCGTTCTCACGGCGGTTGCGAGTCAAGAGCTAGTGCTTAAGCAGTACATGGTCGCCAACGTGACAGCGCAAGCTGGACGCGTATGAGGGGTGTGCCAGGATACCTTATTGACAGCACACAGCCCAGGGCAACAGGTGGCGGATGCGGCGGCAGCAGCAGCAGTGGCGGGGCGTGGACGGCACGCAAAGCGGTGAAGCAGTCATGAGTATGCGGTGGGGGTTTTGACCTCGGGTGAAAGGTCCGCACGAGCGTCTGCGGACGCAACGCAGCAGAGGGACCTCAGCTGCAGCACTCTCCTCCGGTCGCCGGTCAGCATCTTGGCTGTGCCTAAGGATCCCTGGCATCCGGCGGACGGGGGCGCCCTGGGAGCACTGCGGGCCTTGGCGGCACGCATGCCTGGCGGCGGCGGCCAACTGCCTCCAGACCGCTGCCATGCTTACCAGCGGGGCCAGAACGCTGGCTACAGCAGCACATATTTCACAGTCCTTGTGCGCCCCAGAAGTACCGTGCCGGACTGCCCGCAGACTGGTCGAGGCCCCTGGGCCTGTGGCACAGTGCAGCGTGTTGACCCAAACCGCATGCAACCTCGCCAACCCACGTCGACAGGGCTAGCAGCGACGCCATAAGCCCCTCCGCCCGCTCTCCTACACGCTCTCCTACACGCAAACCCTCCTGGCCCTGCTGCTCACCTGCGCATTACGGTGGCCCCCTCTCTCCTGTCCAGGCATCGTGCATCGCGACCTGAAGCTGGAGAACATGGTGATGCTGAACGAGCGGGACGACTCGCCCGTCAAGATCGCGGACTTCGGGCTGTCCAAGTTCTTTTCGCCGGAGACCGTGCTGTCGACCATGTGCGGGTCGCCGCAGGTGGGGCGGGGGCTGGCGGAGGCGGAGGGCCGTGCGGCGGGGCAGTGTGGGGAGGGGCGGAGGATGGAGGCGTCTGCTGTTGGCTGCGGGTGGATCGCCGCAGATGGGGCCTGGAAGATTGGAAGCGCACGAACCAATTAGTACTCAGAACCGCTACTGCAAACTGGCGGCAAGCTGTCCACCACGTGCCGGTTACCATGGATGGGGCCAGGAGGGAGAACAGGAGCGGGGGGGGGGAGGCCCCAGGGAGCGGCGTACAGAGGGCGGCGTGTGGCGGGGCGGCAGAGGGAAGGGCGTATGCTGTCCAGCATGTGCGGGGTGCCGCACGTTGGGCTCGGAGTGGGGGCATGGGCGTGTGGCGGGGCGGAGGCGCCAGGGGTAGGGGCATGGCCGTGTGGCGAGCACCGCGGGGAGCGTGGGGTGGGGCCGAGGGCGTGCTGCCGGGCCTGCACGGACGGTAAGGGGGTTAACCGCAAAGCGGCAAAGGGGAATCGGAAACAGTCGGCCTGCATAGAGCGAGGTTAGCGGCTGCAACGGAAGCAGGAAACGACTAAACACTTACCATCTGCTACGTACCGGCTGGGTTCACCTCTGAGGCTGCGCTTGAGCGCTGCGTCGTGCTGGGAAACGCGCCGCCGACAACCCGGAAAGCTCGCTGAAAGGGGGGGTGGGGGAAGGGCCGGTGTACCGGTGCGCAGGGCGGCCGCCGGGGAGTCATACAGCCGCACTGGTTTTCCTCCCGTACGTACAATCGACGCCCCCCGTGTTCGCTTCCCTCTCCCGTCCCCCGGCGTGTACTGAACCGTGCCAACTGGGCGGTTCCGTTGTTGTACGCCCCGCGTTGACACCCTGCCCTGCATCTCTGTCCGATGCCTCTCCCCGCGGTAACTTGCTCTCCGATGTCCTGGCGTTGCTTGCCTGCATACCCTGCAACTCCCGCTCCCGCAAGACCCATTTAAACCCCAACAGGTCGTGGCTTTCCTTGCTCTGTGTTGCGCCCGTCCCTCCAACCTGCTGTGTTCTGTGCACCCACCCACCCCTGCACCCTCCCCCTCACACCTTGGTCGCCCGACCGCAGTACGTTGCGCCCGAGGTGCTGGGCGTGGGCGATGGGCTCAAGGAGTACTCCCCCGCCGTGGACATGTGGAGCGTGGGCGTGATCCTCTTCATCCTGCTGTCGGGGTACTCGCCGTTCGGTGGGTGCGGGGCTACGCGTGAAGCGGGAGGGACCGTGGGTGCGGGGGCAAGGCTTGTGGGTTGATAATGCGTGTGGAGGCCGGAGGCGGGTGGGCAAAGCGAGCTGCTAGGTAGGGGAACATGCCGCGCAGCACATGGCTGGGCACGCCCGCGGGTGTGCTGTCCAGGGCGTTGTGCGCTGCTGCTCAGTGTCGGACCAATGGGTGTGCCCTCAACCGAGCCGTGTGCCACGCCAGGGCCCGCGTATGGCCTCCTGTGCATATGCGTGCCTACCCGGCAACTTAAGCTGCCTCGCAGGTCCAGCGGAGCGGCAACGCTCGGGTGCTGTTTACTAGGGTCACATACCCTGAACGGCACTGCTTTCCCAATGTCTTGTAGACGCACCATCGCGGCTACTCTACAGCTGTTTCGCAATGCCTGTGAGCGTAACTCAACACTAGTCAGCTCAGCTGGTGTTGTGCGCTGTCATGTTTTGCAGACGACGACAACGACGCGGTGCTGTTTGAGAAGATCAAGAAGGGCAACTACGACGCGGACGACCCCATCTGGGAGAACATCTCGCCCGAGGCCAAGGACGTTGTGGCCAAGCTGCTGACGGTGGACAGCGACAAGCGGCTCACGGCGGAGGAGGCGCTGGGCCACCCCTGGGTGCAGGGCAAGACGCCCACCACCGTGGACGAGGGTGAGGCCGCGTGGGGGCCGCGTGGGCTGGCCGCAGGGGGCCGGCCGATCGCCGTAAGGTCGCACGCGTCGCTACAGCCCTATTTGAGGTGGCCTGGATGGTACCATTCGTTACTGATTGCATGGCGTTGGCTAGTATGCGGTGCCTGTGCCCGCAGGCTAACCCGCAACAGCTACAAACACACCATGGGTGGGTGGCACAGTACAACCCGGCACTGCCGGGCACTCCTCGGGCTCCATTTGCCCCCCACACCTGTTCAACGCGCCGTACCGCATGTGCCCCCGGTTTCCTCGCGCTTTACACGTACCCCCTCCCCTCCCCCCTCTCCCCGCGTCCTACCGCCTAACCCCCCTCTCCCCACCGCAGCGGCCAGCAAGCAGCTGCAGAGCACCATGGACAAGATGCGCAACATGGCGGTGAAGCGCGACTCGGTGCGCAAATCCTTCATCGGGGACCCCAACGGCGCGGTGCCGGGGGCGGCGGCGGCGGGCGGCGGCGCCGCCAAGCCGCCGGCGGAGGAGGAGGAGGACGCGGAGGACGGCGGCGGCGACCTGTCAGCCTACTTGTAGGTGTGGGGCGACCGTTGCAGTGGGTTGGGGTGCTGTGGGTTCTCGTTGCGGCGCGTCGAGCGGCTTGGGACAGCGGAGGGTACCGGGCAGGCGCCTCGGGCGGACGGCGCTGTGCGGACAAGATGATCGAAGCCGTGTAAGGGTGGTGCTGCAATGTAGGGGTGTCTGAAGGGTCATGGGACACTCCTCGGCAGGGGTTGGGGGCGGCACTGGCTTGGGCGTCACGGCCTGCCCCCTGCGCGTGGTCATAATTATGGTTCGGGCAGCAACCGCGGAGACGCGGAGGCGTGTGGACGTGTTCGTGCCGGGGCTTGGGCGTCGTGTCTGATCAGGAGGCAGGGGCTTGCCGTCGGGCCTCCTGTGCACGGTCCATGCGCTGGAGGTGGGACGTGAGGTGGGGCTGTCAGGCCGCGGGGTGCAGCGCGGGGAGGAGGGGCAGGTGGGAGCACAAGGACTTCGGTTGGGTGGCGCTGCGGGGGCAAGCCGGCAGACGGCTTGGTGTATTTATGTGTGGTAGGGGGCTGTAGGCGAGAGGAAGTGGTGGTGTGCCCCAGCGGGGGGCCGCTGCAGCGGGACCCCGACCGTGGTTTGAGCAGTGTGTCGTTGGTCAAAAGTAACACTTGGTGGGTGATAAGACAGGTGATGGGCTGGTCGGAGCGCATGAGGGCAACAGCGGCGCTGGAAGCGGTGCAGAGGAGCTTTCGTCCGGGTTTTCTTGTGGGTGTGGATGGATGTTTGCATGGGCTTGGTTGGCGGTTGGGCTGCGTTGCGTGCGGCGCGGGCCTCGGCACCTGGTGCGGCACGGTACGGTGCGGTGCGACAGGGAGAAACCGTTGTACTGCAACTTGCGCTGCGAGCGTCACCGGCACGCACGCACTGGCGGCTCGTGAGTCACGCCTGTGTCCAGGAATTCATGTGGTGCAGTCCCAAACGAGACACACTCTCATTTGGGGTGCTGCAGCTGTTCTGTAGCTTTTCGTTTGGTCAGCCTTGGCAAGGGAACTCTCTTCCCAGATTGTGCAAAAACGATGTGAGCCATCCATGTGGGTTAGTGTGGTTTGGTCTAACACCTGTCTTGGCACATGGTGTCTGCGTGGCCAAGGAATCGTTATGGCGGTCAAGTAATGCGGTGGCTATGTGCGTGTCAAGGAACGAAGGGCCGAGCACTGCGATGGTCAGGGAGTGTGGGAGGCGGCAGAATGACCACCTGTGCGTTTGAGCACAGAGTGTGTGTGGGGCGCGTCCGCACGACCTGCTCGGATGAGGTCGGGCGGATAGCTGGGTCGGTGTGGTCACCACCCGCGCACATCCGCTCCTGCTCGTGCGCCAAGCATGACTTGTTGGGTTTATGGTATGAGACGGTGTAAACTGCGACAGCAAGCTGCAAATCTACGTCTCCGTCTGTGTGTCAAGTAGAGGCAAGGGCTGTGCGAATGCGGGGGAGAGACCCAGTGCTACTGGATTGGTGACCGCCACGGTCTGAACCTGTCTGAACGGATGCCCTACGGGGCAGCCCAGACCTCCATTGAGCCACGCCACGTTCACGTGGTGATTGTGCCCACTGGTGCCCAGCTGAATGCATTTACACTAAGTACCGTACGCATAGGGCTGGGCAGGTCCCTGTAGATGGTTGGGGCTGTGCACCTGTCTTGCCTGGCAGCTCCAGCTCCACACAGTCATGCCTACGGCACGGATGACCCCCAGGACCTACGTCTCATGGCTTACGTCCTCCTCGTCTGTTTTAAGTCGATAGTGGGAGTTAGCTGTGCCAAAGGTGCAGCTGATTCGAGCTATCGAGCATCGTGTTTGGCGTGTGGTTGACGCAGCCCTGGTGCTCCCCCTGGCAAGGCTCACCCTGCCAGCGCGTCCCTGCCAGCGCTTGCCCCCAAGTACACGGCACGGCGGCACCGGCGACTCGAGCACTGTTTCTGGTCTGCCTCAAGACTGCATCACTGGTTGTGCAAATTGCTAGCCAGGAGTTGCGCCCGCCTCATAGTGCATGGTGCTGCGGCGTATAGGCCGGAGCGCCCTGGACGAAAGATGGGCTGTCGCGTGAAGGGTGAAGCCCTCGTGGACAATATCATGACGTACCCGCTTTGTTGAGCATCTTGCAAGACGGCCGTGCTTGTATGGTTCGCCAGTTCGAAGGCTCGCATGTCGCAGGTGCTCAGCAGCAGAGCCCCACAGAATGAACCATTCTAAGCTTCAAATATTACAGTAACAAATTGTTTGTATCATGTATACTGATACAGTAGAGTGTACCATTGTACTCGCCCGGCTGCTTGTACCGGCTGTTGCCGCCCGCCGCGGTTGCAACCCAGCGGCAGGACAAGGGGGTCACCCTAGAAGGTATGGATTACGATACCGTTGCCGACCGTTGACCAATAGTGCACGCTGGTATATAACCTGGCGCAGAGACTTGCTGTGGCATAACGCAGAGTGCCTCTGAACCGTTGAGGCCCTCCAAACACGCTAGTCAGTACCGCAGGCTCTTGCCGTCCTCCAAGCTGCCTAGCAAGCAACAATAGCCAATATTTGACTTTCAAGTTCAGCTTTTGCTTACACAATCGAGCAAAGTTGTCCCTTAGCATTTTTGACCGGCATTCCAATCGCCGTCAAGCAGCATGTCTCGACGACCTGCAGTGACATTGGCCTTGGCGGCCTTCATCGCCGCCTTCTTCACCATGACTTTTTCCCAGCTGTAAGCTGCTCACCAAGCAATGTTGCGAGGCCTTCCGGACATCCATAGTTCCGCGTTTGAAGCTGTGACGGTTGTACCGGCCCCCAGGACCGACCCTGCCGTTGTCGGGCAGTTCCAGTCCATCGGCGTCTCCAACTGCGTTGGCGTGCAAATGGTTGCAGTTCCAGGTAGGTTGGATGAGGCACGCCGCACGCGCCATACCTTGCAGAGGACCTCCCCAGCAGCTTCCACGCCTCTCCTACCTGACATACTAGTACCACCCGCACGCAGTCGAGTCACTGCTATCTGCTGCCAGCGGGTCACTGGTCCCGCGCTCAAAATTGTATCCACATGACGCTACAGGCCATTCGCTTTACCGCGGTCTGATGTGATGTCCATGTGGTGACTGCTGCAGGCACCACCGACTTCTTATTCATGGAGCGGCCCATGGAGAAACACCCCGACGGCCAGAACTACAACGCCTGCCTCAAGGACGGCGCCAGCAATAAGACCTCCAACATCAAGTGCGGCCTCAGCATGGAGAACTGCGGGCACACCTACCTGAAGAACGGTGAGCCGCGTCCACCTTCAGGTCTGCTGCTGCCAGCTGGCTGACCCACCGCCGCACGTGGTCAACGCACGCACACACACACGTCGACTTGCACCCCTGACCACCGCGCCGCAATGCCGTACGCTGGCCTCACTGCGCCTTGGGCGTTGCCCAGCCCAGCCTGCCGTACGCAAGCCTCCTGCCGGTCTTGTGAAGCCTATCCATTCTTGCCTTCACCGACCAATCACTTACCGGCATGCGTGCCCCCGCGCTCCCCCTCGTCCTGTCCCCAGGCACCGTGGCGGTCCTTGCTGGCCACAAGCCGCAGAGCGTCTACCCCGAGGGCCGCAGGGTAGGGCACGGCATGGCACACGCCTTGCTTGGTAGTTGAAAGTTAATCAACGGGGCGTTGAAGCTCGTCGCCGGATAGTGTTGGGTACATGCACAGCACCAGCCCATGGGGGTATGCGGAGGCCACGGCACCACAGCACGTGCCGTAGGCGACCCCTGCGCGCCGGTAATTCCACCCCGTGCGGAAACATCCTGTGCGTTAACACACACGCACCTGCACCCGTTACGGTATCCTGCTCCTGAACCTGAAGGGCAAGCGCCTTCGGCATGCCCCCGCGCAAACCACCTTCACCCCGGTGTGTATTAACACCCTCCTCCCTGCTGCTAATACACGTGCACCCCCAGGGCGTCCAGATCCTGGACCTGGACGGCAAGCAGCTCAAGCAGGTCGGCCAGCTGCAATTCGGGCACTGGCTGGCCACCGCCACGCGGCTGCCCACCGGCCACGTGACCATCATGTCCGACTCGCCCGACCCCGTGGGCCCCTCCCGCGCCATGAAGGTGGCGGTGAGTGCTTGCTGAGATCCACGGCTGCGCGGCTAGTCACAGGCCATGTTAGCTCGGCAATCAATACCATGAAGCTATATAGGCGTCAATATCGCGTACGTGTTGAAAGGCTGGCGGCGGTACGTGCTTGCCGGGGC
Organism: Chlamydomonas sp. KOR1; assembly: GCA_036984285.1. Lineage (NCBI taxonomy): Eukaryota > Viridiplantae > Chlorophyta > Chlorophyceae > Chlamydomonadales > Chlamydomonadaceae > Chlamydomonas > Chlamydomonas sp. KOR1. The sequence goes on along the minus strand of BQMZ01000159.1, from coordinate 212,916 downwards.
ACGGGAAGCCATGTGCCGTACGTCCAACGGCCAGCAATCATCCTGCAGCTGCTGGTGTTGTTGAGCAAGCAGGGCGTTGCACGATGCCGCCCGCCGGCTGTAGGACATTGCAAGAAAGGAATCAATTAGTAACCTGACGGTAAGCATGAAGTAACCTGACTACCGTATTCCCCTTGCTGCTCTTCTCCTTGGCCACAGAACCCCTTCTACGAGCTGTGGAACCCCGAAAACCCCGCCTCCACCACCATGTTCCAGCTGGACAAGGCCTTCACCTCCAACACGAAGTACTTTTACTACCCCTTCAACTTCGTGCTGCCAACCGGTGAGCACGCGGTAGCCGTAGCCGGCTTCCAGCACCCACCCCAGCCGGCCGTGCGTGCGGATGGGTCCCTGCAGGCCTGCGGCAGTGTGCACCGCTGCGCCCCGCGCCCCACTGCGTCGCGCAATCCCCGTACCGGTACCTGATCCTCCATCCATGCATGCGCCTCCTGCCGCCCCCCCTTGCCCCCTCCCCAGGTGACATGTTCGTGTGGAGCAACCAGTACGGCCAGATCATCAACCCGCTCACCGGCAAGACGGTGCTGACGCTGCCCAACTGGCGCACCTCGGGCCCCAAGGTCAAGGGAATGAACACTGCATATCCCTTTGGCGGCACGGCAGTCATGCTGCCGCTCACGTACAAGAACGACTACAAGGTCGTGGAGATCATGTGAGTAGTTGGCGTGCAGCTAGCTAACAGCTGGCTGAGTGCCTTCCATGCATGCCGTAAGGCACTTTCGCACATGTTTACGTAGACTGATGCCGGGTTGCCGACCGATGAACCAAGCAGCTGTTCGGGTTTTATTTGTGAATACGCGTACACTGACGTCACGCTGCACTCCCGTGCGCTCCCATGCCCGCTCCAGGGTCTTCGGCGGCCAGTGGGCCTACGGCTGGATCAACACCACGGTGAGCGCATCAACAAACGCAATACGTCGTACATCGTCGCGTGCACAGCGCGGCGTGTATGCAACATGTGGGGCGCATGGCACGCCCACGGCGCTCGCTGCCTGAGATACATTGCCCGTTCGGCCCGTAGCCCACCCAAGCAAGCGTCCCCATGCCCACATCCCCTCCAACTCCTGCTGCCTCCCTCGGCCGTCCCTGCCTCGCCACAGGCCGTGGACCTGTCCATGCGTCTCAAGATCACAATCACCAAGAACGGCACCTACGACGTGGGCCAGTGGCAGAAGGAGGTGATGCCCTCCCCGCGTGTGACGGGCACCAGCGTGTTGCTGCCCAACGGCAAGGTGCTGCTCATCAACGGGGCCAAGGTGAGAGACAGCCGTAGCCGGGGGGGGGGGGACCCCGTCAAGCTGCGTATGAGTAGACGGTTGTGGCTGACTGACGCGGGGGCTAAAATTTAACGGCAACGTCCGTTGGCAAGGGGGGGGGAAAACCGGGGCGAGGCTAGCCGTGGCGGGCGCGGGCCGCGTAAGTGCGACGGTGCTGCATGGCTCCGCCCCGGCTCCTGCCGTGCACAGCAGCTGCCCTGCCCCCGCCCCTTCAAGCTGGACCTGCTTGGGAGCCCCAGAATCGCCAACCGTTCGTCTGATGATGGGCCGCCTGATTTACTTACTGTTCCTTGCACTCACCCGCAGCGCGGCCTGATGGGCGATGCTGCTGCTGGCGGCGTGGCCATGTGCCACGAGCCCAACTTCTGGCCCGCGCTGTACGACCCGGCGGCGCCCGAGGGCCAGCGCTACACGGAGCTGGGCCGCTCGCAGATCGCGCGCCTGCTGCATTCCACCGCCGGACTCACGCTGGCCGGATCCGTCATGGTGAGCGGGAGGGAGGGCCATGGGAGGGCTGCTCGGGTGTTCGTGGCGGGGTGGGCAGTGCCTTACGTGCTTGCGATGGTGTTAGCTCCGCTGTCGATGGGGGGGGGCTGTTGCTGCTGCCCTATGCGACCGCTTACGCTGTGCCCCATACTCATCCCACACTCAGCAGCGTGTTACCGCTTGCCAGCCACAAACACCGACTGCGTACCAACACCTCCGCCTCACCGCCTCCCCTGCTCCTCAAATCCCCCCTGCTCCTCCCCCAGGTTGCCGGCGGCGATCGCTCCGACAAGTTCTGGTCCCCCGTGCCCTACTCCGCCAGCCCCACCGGCTTCCCCGAGTTCCGCGTGGAGCTGTTCCACCCGCCCGACATCTTCCGCACCGCCACCCGCCCCAAGATCCTGCGCGCCCCCGCCACCATGGAGATCGGCGACATCCAGACCATCTCCTTCTCCATCGCCAACACCAACTCCACCGTGGACAGCGTGGTGCTCGTCGCCCCGCCCTCTAATACACACACCTTCGACATGCACCAGCGCGTGGTGGAGCTGCGCATCCTGGGCAGCAGCAACGACGACAACCACGTGGCATCCGGCACGGGCGCGCGCACCGTGACTGTGGCCGGGCCGCCCAGCGTCAACGTGACGCTCCCTGGGCCCTACATGCTGTTCCTGGTCAGCGGCGGCACCTACAGCGAGGGCGTGTGGGTTACCGTTGCGGAGTGAGCTACTTGCTTGGGTTAACACACGTGCATCACCGGGGCCGTACGTACGTGCTTAGCTAGGGCGATTGTGTCGCCGTTGAGGAGGAAGTACCGGTGCTGGTGTGGGTTCCAAGGCACATGCCGTGCACCGCTGAGCGTCTGCAAGTACGACGGAGCTGTGGGCCTGGTGCCTACCGGATGGTCATCAATTCTTGGGTGCAGTACCAAACGCGTGTCCTGCAAGAGCTGGCAGCGATGTGCGTGTGCAGCCTGTGTGGTCACATACCGTAGATTCAGCGCTTGTGAAGTGGGTTTCCAAGCGGCAGGTAGCTGTGTGAACTAAGGGCAATGGGCGCGGTACAGCAGGTTTCGGGGGCCCCGGTCTTGGTTGCAGTGCGTGCATAGGCGAGAAATTCTTTGAGCATCATTCTGGCATATGCTGGGTCTGCTTGCACTCTCTTGGCACTTAGGCGCTCCATCTCATACTTCTTGATGCTTACTTTGAGTCTGTGTGCATTTGATTCTTTGGTACCTGTAGTGGCGTGCGCCTTCTATCGTCAAATATAAGGGCACGTGGCGATACGGCCCGTGCTTGAGCGACAGCCTAGTGCATGCATGCCACATACGTATTGTACATGTGTCTTAGCGCAACCATAGCAGCATGCCCGTGCGCACCTCATGCCCACGAGTAGGGACCTTGTTAGCCGAGTGGCCATACTGTGGAGAGTTTATATCCTGAATTTCAAGGATACCCTCCTTCTAGCAAGCCATTCGGCTTATATCCTGTATAGACTGGCGTCCCTTCCCACGCCTGCTGGTCTTGCACAGTGCTGCTATGGTTGGTTGTGGTGTTCAATTGAGGTTGGAGCGCATCAGACAGTCGCACCTGAGCGTCCTGGTGTGGCGCACAGGGCCCGCCCAGGTTCTCCCTACGCGCGCTCCTGGCGCGCAGGCAGGATCTGACGGAACCTGCGCGATTTGGGTGCAGGGAAGACTCAATACCTTGCCTGTTGCCTCCCATGGTTGCTTGTACGTCAAGTGCTCAAGACGTTGGGTTTGGTCCAGCGTCCCACGCTTGGCACGAAATACTGTAAGAAACGCAACGTTTTTCCAACTCTCTGACTTGTTGAAGTCTCTGCAGTCTGCTTTCCTTCTCATCACCAGGGGACGTGGGCCCACAAGTTTGCGCATCGCCGGAATGAACGCTGCCCATGAGCGAAGGGTAGGGGCTGGCACATGGGACCGCTGGCGCTTGCATTGCATGCATCCGCCAGTCCTCGATACAGCTTCTACATCTAGCTGGAAACGGGCTGCAGCTCACAGGTTTCGAGCATTGCAAGGTGGACATCAGCTTGGCAGCACGCATGCTCGGTGCCCGGGCAAGCCATGTCAGCATCAGAAAAAAATCTCATTTACAACAGTGCACACCGGTATCATCCACTTCATGTTACATGTGGACCAAATAAAAAGTACAGGGGTGGTCCCGTCTGGTCCCGTGGCGTGGTCCGCAACCGTGCATGAAAGGAGGGGGTTCGTGCCCCGTACCGGCACGGGCGTGTGCCGGTTTGCGCACTATGGCCACCGGCTGAAGGCCTGCACCTCTTTGCCCCCCCCACGCGACAACGGCTAAGTCCGATGGTCTAGGTCGTTGTCTAGGTCGCCTACATGCATGAATGCAACTACGCACAGGTGTCAAAGTGCATGTTCGCAAACGAAGTTGGTTGCTACCGTAGTCGACCACGCCAGGCGTGGAGCCCCGCCGCTACCACCATAAGAGCCACCGCTGTATCAGCAGGACAGCAGCACAAACCAAGCAGAACAAGCCACGATTCAGGGGACAGTCATAGCACCCGCTTATACACAGGTTACCGTCGCTAGGGCAACAGCGTTCGTGAGGGCACCAGTGCCTTTGCACCAAGGATTGCAGCCTGCACACGCCGACACCGCCCAATTAACGCACAGGCTGGGCAGCCTCTCCACTGGCACAGCGTGGACACAGCGTTGCGCAACAGGTATGGTACAGCAATAGTGTGCATGAACGCACTGTCTATGGATGAAGGGTTGGTAATGGGACGCCGCCACAAGTCACAAGTGGGCCCTCACGCGGACCGCCGCTTTCCTTGCATTGTGGCTCGCGCTACAAGATAAGTGAGCGGAGGCGAATAGCGACACCAAAAAGGCACGAACCACACACAGCAAACGGAATGCACGAAAAGCCGGACACAGCAAACTCTCAGTAACAATTCGAGTCCGCAGCCCCATGCCGGCGGCCGTACAGGGGAGGGTGCGTCATAGCCCTTGAGTCGTGCCTAGGCACACGCCCACGGCCATAAGCCTACCCGTACTTGCTACCACACCAAGGACAGCTGCTTCGTGACTGCATCCCTCCGAAGCCAACACAAAGCACCCCTGCTGCACACCAGCCACCCTCCACCACTGTCGCCGAACGCAATCGTTGACATGCACAGGCCCCGCACACGACATGTGATGCACGGTCATGCTACTGTCGCACGTGCCGAATGGAAACACGCGCAGGCGTGCGTGTCGTAATGTACGGCATGCAGGTAACAACCCGTCAGTCTGAAGGCAAACGTCAAACGTCCTGTGCGCCACTCCCGTTGCTGAAGTGCGACAACACCGGTGGAACATGAGGATCACCAACTGGCCGCTATCGGCTGCACTGCACTGTGCCTTCACCCCGTCAACAGCTTCAGGCCGCCCCCCGCTGCCCCCAGCACCCTCTCAAACCCCCAGCCAGCCGCCGACCCTCCCTCCCCCACCACACCTGCACCACCGCATGGGCCCACGCGGCCCTCAGCGCCCCCTTGCATGGCCCTTACACCCCCCAGGTCCACATGCCCTCCCCCGCTGGTCCCATGCCCTGTCAGCTCCAGCCTGTCGCCCGCACTGCACTGCTGCTGCTGTTTGAGCTGCCCCGCCCCTCCTCCTCCGTCACACGCCGCCACCTGTAAGCACGCCACCGTCCCCGCGCCCTCCTCCCGGGGCCCCAGCCCCTCCCGTCCGCAGCCCCACAACGGGATCCCCGGCCCACCATGCCCACGCGCATGCTCTATCTGCACCTCCACCTCCATCCCCAAAAGCAGCTCTCCGACCCCATGACCGCTTTCGCTGCGTTTCCCCGCCGCCCCAAACCCCAAGAACCCGCCCACCGCCTGCAGCTCGCCCTCTCCATGGCGCACATGCACCCTCCTTTCCTCCACCTCCATCCCCACCGCCGCGCCCAGCCCCCCGCCTTGGGCCGCCCCCCTCCCGCTCCCATGGCGCCTGTGTCCCTGCCCGCCCTGCCCCCCGCTGCAACGTCCGCCGCCTTCCCCAACCGCCGGCAGCTGCACCACCAGCAAGTCCTCCTCTCTCCCGCCGCCACCTGCCACCAGCACGCCGCTCCTGCATCCCGCTGCTCCCCGCCCTCCCCGCCCGGCGGCACCTGCGCCATCGGGAAGTCCTCCTCCGTCCCTCCTGCACCCACGCCGCCTGCAGACCCCACACCCCTCCCTGCCCCGCCTGCCCCTCCTGGCGGCAGCTGCACCACCAGCAGGTCCTCGTCCGTCCCGAAGGCCCTCCGCGCCGCGTCCAGCGCCGCCGCCCCCACCCGCAGGTTCGGCCGGCCGGAGGCGGGGTCGCGCACCACGTACTCGTGGGTGGAGCCGTCGTAGCCCACCAGCAGCACGTAGTGGCCTGGGGGAAGGGGGTGACTGTGTGTTAGGCGCGTTGGCCTGTAGTAAGACACACCACGTGCTCGTGGGTGGCGCTGTTGTAACCCACCAGCAGCCCGTAGTGGCCAGGGAGGGGGGCAGAGGTTTGGAGGTGTGCATCGGCCACTGGCAGTCACGCTGGCCTCCCAACCGGCCCTATCCTCACGGGCACACCGGTGTCCCGACTCCGTATCCCGTGGTAGCCGTTGAGTGGCAGCGTGCGAGGGGAGCTGACGCAATGCATCAAACCGCAGTAGCAGCAGCAGCAGCCCCGTTTCGCCCCCCCCCCCTCACCCGCGTATCCCAGCTCCATGCCGCACAGCGCGGGCAGGCACATGTCGGCGGCCGCCAGCCAGGGGTCCAGCCGCCGCTTGTCCACCAGCGCAATCACCAGGCAGCGCCCAGACAGCAGCCAGGACTGGGGGGAGAGGAGTGCATGGGAAATGAGGGCAGTGGGGACAAATGGGGTTGGAAAGCGCGACCAACGGGTGAGACGAGCAGGAGTGAAGTGGCGCATTACCAGGCAGCGGCCGGACAGCAGGCAGAACTTGGGTGGAGAGTAGAGGTTGTATCATTGTGTGGGTTGAAAAAGGGCCGGACAGCAGGCAGAACTTGGGTGGAGAGGAGTAGAGGTTGTATCATTGTGTGGGTTGAAAAAGGGCAAGACACCCAGAGGAAGAAGGGACCGAGATGGGGTTGCAAGGGCCTCACGGTCTCCACACAATCCAACCCGCCTGCATCTTGTCGCCCCAACCAAGCGCTTGCACGGGGCATTGCCCCGTTCCATCCCCATCCCCACCACCACCTACCTGCAGCTCCAGGGTGGCTGCACCAGTGCTGCCGAAAAAGACACGCCCCCGTGCCCGCCCACACCCCACATCGCCCACCTGCAGCTCCACGGTGGTTGCACCAGTGCTGCAGACGCGGGCAGGCCCCCGACCCCGTCCCCTACACCACACAACAAACACGACCCACCTGCAGCTCCTCCCCGCGCACCGAGCGCTGCCTCACGGGTATGCCCGCCGCCTCCGCCTCCGCGAACAGGCGGCTGACGCGCAGCTCGTCCGCCTCCATGTGGGCTATGTAGAACGACTCGTGCGCGTAGGCTGCATGGGGGAAGGGAGGAGCATGTCCCTGATAAGGAGCAAGGGCGGCGGTACGGTGGGTACTGTAGTGGGTGGAGCCGACCAAGTGGCATAGGGGGATACGGAGGCTACGTCAGAGTGCGCAGGGAGGAGTAGGACGCCAGTGGACAACCGAGCAGTGCGCCACGTCGTTTGATGTACAGCGGAAGGTCACACGAATCGAGTATTCCGCTAACTCAGCTCCCGCACTGCCGTACCACAACGTCCTTCCACACCTCCGCCTACTCCGCGCCACGCAAGCGACTGTCCACCACGCAGCGCTTACACACGCAACGTGCGCTTCGTGCCCCAGTCCTTGCCCACCTGGGTTGGGCCCCAGGGTCACTGTGTAGAAGCTGACCCCCACGCCGAAGCGCCGCAGCAGGTGTGCTAGGTCCACAGTCCAGATGCTGTGGGGCGGAGGTGGGTGGTTGAGTGCACGGGCAGGGCGGGAGGGCGGGCGCAGCGTTACCGCAACAGTGCTACATGGGCATCACGTCCTCACGTCCTCACGCCTGCACCGCACCGTACCAGCAACGCACCAACGCGTACCCCGCGGCCCCGGTGGTGCAGATCCACAGCCCAGGCGGTGGTGGGAGCTGTGGTGGTGCTGGCTCAAACGGTACCGGGTGTTTGATGCTGCGGTGCGGGACAACCGCTACCGGACGTGCTCACGCTAATGTAGAAACGCTACGGGGTGTGTTTGTGGGCTAGTGTTACTCATACCCCGTGCTGCCAACCCACACCCCACCTGGTGGTGGTGCACAGCTGCCTCAGCACGCGGTAGTCCCCGTAGTGCGGCAGCCCCACGGCGTGGAGGGCCATCTGCACACACGCCAGGCCGCAGTCCCTGCGGTGGAGGGACAAGGGGAAGACGGTCGGACATGCGCATGTGGCCAAGGGGGTGGTGAGGCAGCCGCAGCGCCGGTGGGTGCGCCACAGGATACCGTGAGGCGCTCGGGTCGGGGGGCGCGGCGACCGTGTGCACGCCCAAGTGAAACAACAAAGCGCTCGGGGGCGCAGGTGCACAGGAGGCGGGTGGCATGGACTGGCCCGAGTGCGGGGCGAGTGGGGCGTTGGTGGCGGCATGCGGCAGCTGCCCGTGTGTGGCACATGCGCCCGGCGCACCCCCGGTCCCGCCGCTGCTACGAGGCGATGCAGGTGGGTGCCGATGCCCAGGCCCCGAGTGCCGGTAGTTGCTTCCCACCCGCAGGTACTAGCATCCCCTTGGCCCGTTATATGCTCACGGTACCCCGCTTCGCGAGCTGCTCCCACCCGGGCCGTGCCGCAACACAGTGCCACAGGCACAGGCGTGCGACAGGTGTATGCCGCATCCACACGCACCCACCAGTTGAAGTACTGTCGGCAGTGGGGCACATGTTCATGAATCAGCGTCGTCACGGAGCCCCCGTTGCTGGCTGCGCTGTTGCTGCCGCTGGTGCTGGTGTTGCTACCCGAGCTCCCGGGGCCATGGCACAGGTGTGGGGCGTCCCCTGCACACGCCGCTGACACACCCGCGCAGGGCACGCTACTGGCTACCCTCAGCACGCTTTGCGGTGCATCGGCCGGGCCCACAGGTGACAATCGCGGGCCATCGCGTGGAGGTGTGGATGCCCTATCTATGAGATCGGTGGACGAAGATGCTGAAGAGCTGGACAAGGTCAGCGCTGAGGCTGACCAGGTGTATGATGTGGATAGGGAAGCGGAGGAGCACGATGGGGACGGTGGCTGGGGTTGCTGTTGCTGGGTGGGTGGCAATGGTGGCTGTGGCTGCTGTGAAAAGGTCTGTTGTTGCTGTGGGTGGGGTTGCTGCGGCTGTTGCAGCGCGTGCGGGGGCCGTTGCGGCAGCAGCGTCGGTGGTTGAGGCAAGCTGGTGATCGGTTGCCGCCCTGATACGCCTCCGCTGGGGCTGTGACACCTAGCGAGCGGGAAAGTTGCGTGCTTCGTCATGCTGCGCGCTCCCGCGAACGGTGGCATGGCGGGAGCCTAGGCCTAGGGGAACCCTTGTAAACAACCCGACTCACCCCGCATCAATTGCCAGCGTCATATGGGGCATATGAGCAGCTTAAGAACGATCAGCAATTGTACAGCCAGGTGCCTGTCCACTGGAAAGAGTCTCGGTTGGGGCAAGAGCCGGGCCTCTGTCAGGGGACCCCAATCCCTCGTCGGGCCACAAGACACTCTAGTAGCACTACATCAAGATGCTTGAAACAGAGCCGAAAAACCAGGTCAAGCGGGCCCGGCCCCGAGGTTGGGGTAGGTAGCAATTAAAAGTAGCAGTAGGAGAGAGTAGGAACGGCAAAGTCACCTTACAAGTCCAATTGGGCCAGCAAAGTGTTGGTGTGCAACAGTCGGACAAAGAAGAAGAGCAAGTTGTGCTGGTTACGGCATGCGCTGAGCTGGACGTCCCGTCAAGACCCGGCGAGGAGCTGCATGCATGCAGTTTTTAGCTGTGTAACTATATCCAATTTTCAACGGCGTTTCCTGCTCTGTTCTTCCTCCTCAGGAAAGCTTGTTCTATCGCTCGCCCGTCGCCGAGGGCTGCCACGATGTCGTCAGCATATACGTAGCATATAAGAGAGGCAGCGTCGTTTACTGCCCTAACGGACGCTGCGAGGCAGGCCGGGACTTCGCGGAAGCGCATTCTCCTCAACTAGGCTACGGCAACCAGCCCAGCACAAACGTCGTAGGCCCAAAATGGTAAGCTGCAGCTCCATAATCCGCTTCGTGGGGCGCTTGCGCACCTCCTGCGCCCGCTCCCGCAGCCTCCCACCCCGTCCGAACGCCCCTTCCACACCACCACCGCCCCTCCCCCGCCATCCCAGGGCAACACCACGTCCCACAAGCATGGCCCGGAGTCGGGGCCGGAGCACGAATCCTACGCCCGGCCGCACTCCCCGCCGCTCAGCCCCGGCTCGCCGCTCACCTACAGCCCCCAGATGCCCATGGAGCCATTGTCGCGGGCAGAGGAGGCTGTTGGCAGGCCGGGGCCCGAGTTCCATGGCTTGGCGGGCTGGCCCGCACAGCCTAAGCTGATGCCCGTAGTCATCGTGTGTGAGTGACCACGGGAACAAGGGGGCAGCTGGGGGGCAAACTTGGAGAGCTGCGTTCGTGCGGCGTGGAGGCGGTGGGGTCCGGGGCGTGCGGAGTGCGGCATGCAGGGTCGCTACGGGAGGTTCAGGTCTACAGGCAAAGGGCCACGGGCAGGTGGACTAGGAGGGTCTGGACGTGGTGGGGTTGGGGCTGGGGTAGCCAATCTGGTGCGCGCGGTCACCGTGAGTGAGAAGGAAAGGGAACGGGGCAGCTGGGGGATAGCCTTGACATTTGCTGAGCATGGCCTAGCAGTGCACAAGGAGCTGGAGGCTGGGTTAAGCTTTTGGAGGGTGCATACGTTCTGTGTGACCCTTCTGGGGTTTTCAGAGGGGTGGGTGGGCCGCGTGAGGGAGCACGCCACTGGGCGGGGCGCTGGGTCGGGGTGTGTGATGTGGGGCGGGCCGGGATACAGTCCGCGGCAGCTTCCAAGGGGCGGACGGCTTCAGGCCAGTGTGTAAGTCTGCGAGAGACACATGCGACCGCGATGTGCGCCGTGAGGCCGGCACCCCATAACACGACCCCATGGCGCGGCATGGCAGCCCATAGGGGCAGGGCGGCCGGCCCCGGCTGCGCTTGGGGGCGGGGGGCAACGGGTTCCTTGGATCCTATTTACCGTCGGCGTCTCCACCGCAACGGATGAGGCAGCCGTGCGGGGACGGAGCGGGCGCTGGGCCGCAGGCACGACAGCCTTCTGCCGTGACACGCTTGCGTTAGGAGCCCCGGCGGCAACCATGCTCTCTGGCGAAGACGTGCAGTGACATGGTCACATGGAGCATCGTTCTGCCCTGCCTTGCCGTACGCCACGTGCGCAGGGAGCCACGGCGGCACGCACGTGGAGGTTGAGGGCTCGTTCGACAACTGGACCACGCGGCAGCCGCTGCAGCGCTCGGGGAAGGACTTCACCATCATCAAGCTGCTGCCGCCGGGCGTGTACCAGGTGCGTGTGGTATGGATCAACAGAGGACGTGGTTTAGCGGGCGTGTGTACAAGCAGGTGGCGAGTGCAGGTGATTTTGTCGTGATAAGCTGCCGCCGGGCGTGTACGGGGTGCGTGCAGCAACAGCGGTGTGGATTGAACAGGCGGCACAGGTGTGGGTGTGGGCGCTAGCAAGCGGCTTGTACTGGGGACACCACCACCATCAAGCTGCTGCCGCTGGGAGGTACCACCTGTATGTGGCGTGGGTTAACAGGGGTGTCGTGTGTGCTGGTGCCACGGCCCTCGCTGCAAAACCGTTTCCCTCCACCAGCTCCCGCTATGCGCCCCCCTCTCACCGCTCTTGTGTTGCAAAGCCGAACCGTACCGCGCTGCCGTCACCCTTGCAGTACAAATTCATCGTGGACGGCGAGTGGAAGTACGACCCCAACCAGCCCGCCATGTTCGACGAGATGCGCAACGTGAACAACGTGATCGAGGTGCACGAGTACGTGCCGGAGAACCTGGAGGGCGTGTCGGGCTTCGACCCGCCGCCATCGCCGCCGGCAAGGTGGGGCCCTGGAGGAGCACTAGGCTGCGGCGTGCATCCTTCATTAGAGCAAGGAAGGAACGCTATGCGCGGGCGGGAGGTAGGGGTATTGTGTCCAGACAAACGCGGATGTGATGGGCGAACTGTGAGTGCTGGGGAGCGGGAGTGCGTGTCGGGCTCCGACCTGTCGCCATCGGCGCCGGAAAAGGTAGTACAACTGCAGGGCGGCAAAGTACGAAGGGCCAAGGCGGGGTGGGGGCCTGGAGCACACGGCCTGCCCCGGTGGGAATGTGTGGGTTGCGGATTGGTTGCGGAGGAAGCAGGGCACTAAGGCAGGTGTTGAGACGGCCGGTACTACTTGCCGCACAACGCAGCGGCAACAAGCAGCGACGCTGGCGGGGTGAGGTCGTGGCCGGGACTGGGACTGACAACTGCGGACTGACAACTGGGAACGCTGAGGTTTACGAGGGCGTGCCCTCGCCGCCAGCAAGGCTATGTGTAGCGGGGTGGTGAATGGCGCGGGGTCTGAGAGTTGTGCGCCGTGGTTCGAGTGGGGGTAACCGCGGAGCGGCAAGGCAGGGTTACCCCGACACCCGCACACTCCTCGCCTCCCCTCCCCGCGTGCAGCACAACAACTTCCCCCGCCCTGACGGCTAATTACTGCCACCCTCCCCTCCGCTTCCCGCCCCCGCGCGCAGCTACAACTGCCCCCACCCCGTGGCCGAGGACTACGCCAAGGAGCCGCCCGCCATGCCTCCGCACCTGCAGCTCACGCTGCTCAACGTGCCGCCGGCACTGGACGCGCAGGTGAGCGGCAGGTGGCCGTATCCAGGGTTCGTGTCGTGATACTCAACCGAGTGAACGCAGAGTTGGCGCGGGCCTGTCCTAAACTTGATCAGTGGCCCCTGCGCGCTATCCTGCCTTGCGCAGCTCATCCTTGTTCCGCGGCGTTACCCCCACCCCTCCCGCCTCCCCCTGCAAGCCCCGCGCCCCGCAGGCGGCGCTGCCGCGGCCGCAGCACGTCATCCTCAACCACCTGTACTGCCAGCGGGGGCAGGTGGGTCAGGGCGTGCTTGATGGAGGAATGAATGAATGAAGGCAGGGCCGGGGGCGGTCGTGCCGGCGGGCGCAGTCGGCAGAGGACAGGGGGTTACAAGTGGCGCACCGGCAGCTACCCGTCTGTGGGTGATGAACATGGGAGATTGGGGGCGGGGGTCCCTGTACTGTCGAGGGTTTCGGACGGCCAACGGGGGCAGGTGGGACACGGCGTGTGGGGTGGACGATCGATGTGTGCCCCTTGTATCCCGCCCGCTATTGCAGCAGGCTGCCCAGGCGCTAGTGATCGGTACTACCTCCAACTGTGTGTGCCCCCTTCATGTATCCTACGGAGTGATTACCACTGCGCAGCTTCGCAAACCATAAACCGGTATCCCGCATCTGCCCGCCCTCGCAGGCTGTGCAGGCGCTGGTGATCGGCACTACCTCTCGCTACAAGTCCAAGTACATCACCACCGTCATGTACAAGCCCAAGGCGCGGCGGAGGGTGCTGGACGGGGGCCCGGGGTCGGCGGCAGCCACCAGCAGCAGCATGCGCACGGACGGGTGACGGGTGACGGGGAGCTCATGTACAGCACTCAGACCACCACTTGCTGGAGTGGGAGGATGTCGCACAAAGAGCCACGTGTCCGCATGTGCAGTGTCCTCTTGGGATGCGGGCAGCGATGATTATGGGTGGGGTGTGCACGGGCGGCTGATGGGGGCACAGTTGGGCGGTGGGGGAAAGCGTCGAAGCGGCGCGATAGACGGTAACGCTGCCGTGGAGAGGGGCGGTATGTTGGGGCCATCAGGCCCGGTACGTGGTTTGCGGAGGGACAGAAGTGGGCATCCGGTTGCCAGGGCAGGCGGATGAGTGGGGCTTGAGGCGCGAGGGGCTTGTCGCGGGGCTAGCAGGATGGTGGATCACTGGGAAGGCGCCAGATGCCCAAAAGCAGCAGCAACGCATGCACCCCAACAGAGAATGCACTACGGTGCTTCCTGTTGAGGCCTCGGATGTGGGGACAAGTAGAGATAGGGGCGGTAGGCCTTGGTGTGCCCTGTCCTGGCGAGTGCACAGCCAACAGCGTGACTGCACCGTGGTTTCATACTGATGTGTTGGAGGAGTCGTGGAAAGGCTTCATGGTGCTGCATGCCGCATGCTCCGACTGGTGGACGGAACTGCTGGTGCAAGCAGCTACCAGTTACCACTGGCAATCTGAGTCGGACCTTGATGCCATCACGGTGTCGCTACTTGTGCCATCTTGTGAGTACCGGTATACTAGTCGACATGCCGTAGTTTCGGTACCAGCTGTAAGGGCTGCCGGGCTGCTGCCGTCGTCGTCTCGCCCATACCGTTTTGAGTTTGTAGTTACAAGTACATGCCCGGAAGGGCGCAGCTCGACAGGCATGAGGGCCAAGAATGCGACACAAACCCAGCGGCGGCGTGGCATGCTGCTGGGTTGGGGCGCTGACACAAGATGAAAGGCTACCACCTGACAATGGCACCAGGAGCGACAAGCGAAGAAAGCTTTTGACGCACCGCACAGGGGAACTGCAAACAGCAGCCTCTCTCCACAGTGCCGTACCCCGCGGGGACCGTGATGGGCATTGCGCCCCCAATCCCATCTCCAAGTCCCTCCACGACCGCAACCAACACACACGCTGAGCTCGGGTTGCGCCTGCCGTGTGCGCTGTGCCCCCTGGGCACCATGATGCCGCGAGTCGGCAGCACGGCCTGCCCCGCAGCCCGCACGCTGTTACCGTAGCACCGATACCACAGCCGCACCACCTGAGTCCATCCTCCCCCCGTACCCCTTGGCCCCTCAACAGGTGCCTGAGGTCTTGCCTACTCCGAAGCATCCCAAACAGTGTTAGCTCCTCCCCCCACCTCCCGCATCCCAACAGCACCCGCGCACACCAAGGTGGCTTACCCCGCAACGCACGCCTCCGCTCCTCTGCCCCCACCCACCCCCATCACAGCAAGCTGCCTACTCCCCACAGTCCCGGGGCCACCAGGCACACCATGCCATCCAGTACCCAACCCCTGACTCTCAGGGACGGTGCCACACTGTTACCGCGCCGACATGAAGCGCTGCTGCCGCAACAGCAGGTGCCGCCGCCCGCCCGCCCCTGCACCCGCCGCGCCCGTGCCAATGGCCCCCGCGCCGCTGGCTCCTCCGCCCGCCGCTGCATCGCCTCCCTTGCCTGCCGCCTGGTCCTTGCCCGCGCTACCCCCCGCTGCCGCCGCCCCCGTCCCAGCCGCCGCGTCGCCCTTCCCCTTCCCCCCGGCCTTCCCCCCGCTGCCCTTCTTGCCGCCCGCCTCGCCGCGCCCCTCCCCCTCGTCGTCGTACCATTCCTGATAGTCCTCGTAGTCTGTGGGTGCGTGCATGGCCGTTAGGGGGTTAAGGCAAGGCGTGGGTCACGATGCCCGAGCGGGCGACATCTGGGCTGTGCTCAAGTACCTTACCCCAACGCCAGAGTTCTGCCACCCGGGATCACCCCCAAGGGCTACGGCGTGTTGTGCCCCGTAAGGCTAGGCAGGACGCGGCTTCCGCCGGCATTGACGCCCACCCAGAGGACCCTCCACCACATCGTGCCTTTCGCACGCTGGCCCTACTACCCCGCCACTCATACCGTATACTGCAGCACCACATACCCGCGCTCTTGTGCGAGCACGCTGCAGCAGCGTGGCAACCATCACACCGCCTCCATGCTGCTGCGAGGTCCGGCCCCTCACCACCTGCCCCTCACGGCCCCAGCACGCCATCGCGCGGTCGCACCCACGCTTACCGTACTCCCGCTCCCTCTCCTCTTGCTCCCTCATCAGCTGCAGGCAGGGGAATGTGCCGGCAACGGCAACAGGGCAGCAGGCGAGTGCGCAACAGTATCAGTCCTCGACCGCTGGTCGGGGCATGCTTCAGCTGCGTCAAACTTGGAAGTGCTAGCCGTGACCTGCAGCGCGCTGCGCTGGCCCACCCCTTCCGCAGGCGCAGCGCTGGCAGGGGCACAGCAGCTGACGAGTGCACCGCGCACACACATGTTGCTGTTCTCGCCTTAACTTTACTCCACCCGTGTTAACCAGACCCAACCCTTCGCACACCCGCCAACCCTGACGCCCAACGCACGTGCACACGACCCGCCATATCGACGCGCAAGTTGGAGGTGCGAAGCCCGCCTCGCTCCTTGAACACCATGAACAGCTGGGCCGTGGCAGGCAGCACAAGTGCAGCCCCTCCCTCATGACGCTGGTACGGTGCTGCACGCCGCGCTGGCCGCCCACCCCACTCCCACCCCCACCCCCACGCCCCTTGCACTCGCCTACCGCGCCACCCCAGCTCCATCCAACCTCCCTCCCGCCCTTCCACGCCAAGCCCGGCACATGCGCACGCACCCCGCCGCTTCCCAACCCGCCCCTGCCGACCCCCGCCGTACGCACCTCCTCATCGCTGAAGTCGTCGTCCCCATCGCCCCACATCTCGTCCTCCCCGTCGCCATTCCACTCGCCACCCTCGCCTCCTAGTCCGTCATAATCACCCTCCTCCCTCCCGCGCTGCCGCCGCCGCTGCCAGCCTTCCCTGCGCCCCCGCCTGCCCCCGTCCCCGTCCCCGTCGCCGTCCCGCCCGTGCTTTTGCTGTCCACCGCAGGGGATGGCGCTGGAGCTTTCTGGGCTGTCTTATTCTTGTCGTCCGCCGCTGCTGCGGCTGTCTTGCTCTTTTCGTCAGCTGCTGCTGCTGGCGCTTTACCGTCGGCTGCAGCTGCCTTTGCGTCCGTACCCGACGGAGGCGGGGGGTACATGCGTGACGTTTTGGTTCCGATGGTCACTGCGAGGCGGAGACGCCGGGGCCAGAGGGATGAGCAGGCAAGGACAGCAGCAGCAGCAGCAGTACAGCGACATGGGATCGCCGTGCATCAGGTCGGTGTTCAAGCGGGTCCGTTGTGTGCAGCGCATGAGAAAGGCTCGCGTGCGCGGGCGATAGGGCGTGACACGATGTTAGTGAAGGGCCCGGCCTCACCTGGCCTGGCGGGGTTGGAGCCTTTGGAGCTCGCCACCAGCACTCCCACCAGCACCAGCACCAGCAGAATACCACCACCCACGCAGATGCTCCGCTTCATCAACAGCTGCTTCTTGGAGGCCGCTTGCTCCTTGACGCGCGCCTGGCCGTGCAGAGCAGGATAACCCCGGCTGAGCTGACAGCCTGAATGGCGATCGCTTTGCAACAGCGGGCAGTACATACCTCCACCCTGAGGGCGCCCATAAGCGCCTGGTGCGCGGGTGCTTCCTCATCATCTTCGCGTTCGCGGGTTGGGGTGCTTGCTTTCCCGCCCCCTTCGTAGAACCCCTTGTGCTTAAGCTGCAGGACAAGGGAGTTTAAGGGGTCCCGCCGATGAGCTAGGTACCTCAGGGATGGTATGTCCAATACAAATTGTGATACTTGCCTCGTCTTCAATGAGCCTGCTGAGCTCAGAAGCCATAGCCCTCGCCTAGATGTGCCCAAGCTCACGCAGGTGTTGTGGAGTGACTGGAAGGAGGTAGGGATGAAACTTGATCCAAATACTCTACTGTGGTAGCGCCGCTGCTATGGCCCACGGCGCGTAAGGGCCAGTTTGGTGCGAGTTTGTCGCTGCAGGGCGAAGCGAGGGACAAGACCTTTGAGGCAAGCGGAGGCGCCTGCATGTAAACGTTGTCGAAATTCAGTGTGATCCACTTATTAGAGCGGGGAGCAGCTGGAGCTGAAGCACATCATTTCTGCCCGTTCGTCCAACCAACAACTGTTGCAACGTCGACCAAGATGGTGTCTTTGTGAGGTTTGTATCACAAGAAGAAAGCTGGTTGCAAATCTATATCTACACTGATCTGGGTAGACGGTTGCGTGAAGGATGCAGAGCTCTTTGGTCCAGCCTTTTCGGGCGGCTTCCAAGCCAGGAGTCCGCACCTGCGTCGCTCGTTTGGGGCTATCAACACGCCAAGTGTCGCGTGTCGTGCTGCGGCGAGCAGGGGACAGCGGCGAAGGACCAAAGAATAGCCAGGCTAGCGTGGTGAGGGCACACCTGCTCATGCGCTTTCCAAGTCGTCTACAAAAATCTTCACTATAGCAGAATGCGCATCAAAATACACCCTGTTTGCAATCGGCCAGAGGGTCTGCGTGACGACGATGTAAAGTAAACAAGGTCGTCGTCGATGCAGGAGAAGGAGGTCCTGCCAACGGATGAGATTAAGCGGCTAGCGGCTCTGCGGAGGCAGCAGCAGGCGGAGATCTCCAAGGACTCCAACCTCGTGCAGGTGGGGTGGCGCTGCTGCGCCCAGCGTTACCGTGAGGCGCACAACCAAGGCGCTCGTGCATACGCTGCAACTACCATCCCCTTGCATCCTGCTATGCGAGGGCCTGGGGGCTGCACAGCGCAGAGTGTCGCAGCGCTGACGGGGTAGCCCAGCAACTTGCTGCACGCAGGGGCTGATGCCATCCTTGCGCTCTCCCCCGATTCCTTGCATGAAGTTGATGCATCGATCCGGTAGACCCCGGGCATCCCGTTGCGCAGCAACCGCATGACATAGACCCATCCTTCTACGCAATTAGTGTGGGTCTGCCTGCGGCACAGAGCAAGCGCCCCACGTCGCCTGGCCACCCAACCACTCAACGTGTCGCTGCGGCAGTGGTGCGGATGCCGGGTTTGGGACGCGCGACCTGCACACGGGCACTGTCTTTGTGAGCAGGGCAGCTCTCATTGGTCTGCTGGATGCCGTTGTGCCCTCGCAGGGCGCGCTGGAGGAGGCGCAACTCATCACGTGGCCGAAGCCCCAAAAGGTGACCACACGCGTATTTAGGACATGCAGGGTGCCGTACGTGCATCAGAACGTTCTCATGTAGGGTGCCGTACGTGCATCAAAACTTGCAAGGTGGGCAGCACTTACAACAATTGCTGTAGCACCGGTGCCCAGCGTCAGGTCGGTCTGACATCAGCGAGGAAGTTGTACAGGATCATACAAGCACTGCAAGGCTGTATGGTACGGCGGAGTGCAGCACCAGGGTGGGCATCCCGCACTTCCCCACGCACGCCGACACCGTATGGAAGGTGCAGACCGCATGTGACTGTTGGGGCAATGTTGCCTCCCTGAATCCGACCCACCAAGACATGACTTCCAGCTAGTCGCACGGCACTGCGCTCGCCTGCGTCCGTCAGGATCATGCAACTGGCGTGTGGGGTTTGTGACGGACCCCAAGGGGTGTGCCAGGACCTCCTTGCAGGAGATAGGGCCTGAGGCCCTCAAACGTAATTCCCCCGCCGGCCCGGTCCAGGCGGCACCGCCCTGGTGCTGCCATGTCCCATGTGTGGCGTAGCACTAGACACGTCACGCAGCCACGTATCGCATGTGTGACTAACGCTGTCTTCCTTGGCCTCCCCCCCCCCACGCCCAGGCCGCCCTGGACACGGTGCTGGTGCTGTTCATCGTGGCGTGCTCGGGGGCGCTGCTGTTCGGCATGAACGTGGCGCTGGCGGAGCTGTCCGAGTGGTGGTACCACCTGGAGTAGGGCAGGGCGGGGCAGGGCGCGGTGGCGTGGGCAGGGTGCTGCACTACACAATGCCTCACTGCCAGGGCCACCTGGGTAGGGCGGGGCGCAGTGGATACACGGAGTCCGGCGGCAGAGATGTGGTTTGCAGGGGGGACAGGGGAGGCCGTGGATGACGACGTAAGGAGGGGTGATGGCAGTGGCGTCAGTGGTGGCACCACCTGAAGAGGGAGGCGAGGGCATGGCGAAGGATGAAAGGTCCTTGACGAGGGGGCTCCGTAATGGGCCTTATTTTGTGGGGGCGGGTGGGACGAGGCGGACCTCATGGGCGCTGGCTGGACGGACGCCTTCCGTTACAGGGTTGCGGGGCTGAAGAGTGAAGACTCGTTGCCCTGCCTGATGAAAGGGAGCGCCAGCGCCCAGCGGGGTAGGGGGTGGTGGCGCTGCATATTTTCCATGAAGGTGGAGAGGGACGTGAGGGCCTGGGTTCATTGTGGCAGTTGGCTGCCACGGCATGGACAAAGCGTGGACGAAGGGCGCATTACGGTACGGAGGCGGTGGGCATGATACTGTCTGTGGCGGGCGATGCAACTGACTGCAGAGTCGTCTGGGACCATGCTGCATCGCCTTGGGCGGCCGGTGCTGTGCCCAGAAAGGGCCTCTTTTGTTGCATTTTGGAGGCTGCTATTTTGTCGGATGGAGCGGCAAGCGCAGAATTAGCCTAATGATTTCACGGCGGTGCTGCGCGGTGTGCCACCGCGTGCAGGTGCCCACCTGCACATGTGTGGGATGCGCTTGCCCGATGCATGCCTGCACAGGCAGCTGCGCATGGCCGCCGCTCTGCTGTGCACGCTGGCGGGCAGGGTGGCAGCATGGCGATTCAGGCTGGTGGGAGCAAGATTTAAGCTTGCTTGGTCATCTCCATGGTTGCTGCGGACCGTGCTGGCGGTGATACGAACCTTTCTTGGCGTCCAATCTTCAGGTGCCAACAGGCAATATGCGGTCGGGTGCCCCGGGGTTTGGGCCCTTGCGCGGTGTGAGCCAGGACTGTGGGGGTGGTGGTTGGACTGCCTGTATACCGGTATAGGCGGCTGGGGAAGCAGCCGCACGCACTACAACGCGCTCGATGTCAGGTTACGCAGCACGTGACACGCTGACTGATGCCGACCGCGAGGGCTGTCCTGTGACTGCCAATGTGTTACCGTGTCTCCCATGTGTGTTTATGCTTTTGGCCCCTTCTGATCGTCACCTAGTCCGTCAGACTTGTCCAGCGCCGCCTACAACTCGAAACACGCATTGACAATACCGGTAACGGCTGAAACCAGTATGTAGCGGTGTCATTACCCTTAGAAGGGCGAAGGTAGGGACTGGCAGCAGTGCAATGTCTTGCATGGAGTCAGTACGCAGCGTGGGAGCAAGGCAACTCCCTGCACCCTGCTATGCAGATGTGCGGAGCCAACCGTGGCGTCGTGTGATACGGTGTGCCTGACCCAGCAGTGGACAAAGACACCAGCGCACAAGCAGTTGCAGACTTGCAGTTGGCTGCATTCGCCGTTGCTTGACAGGGTGTCATCTGGGCCTATGCAACGTTGCGACCTGATCCGAGAACGCTCTTGGCCAGGCTTGATCTGTTGCATGCAGGGGTTGGGTGCATCAGGTTGCATGGCATGGTCTTGGTACAGCCGGCGGACTCACGCTGCCTTGCTCTACCTCTGTCTGGGTCCCCTGGCATTACCGTAGTCAGCACTAATAATGGTGTAGGCCGCATGTATATCGGTCCGGAACTCTGGCTCGTGGCGGCAACTCTGACCTCGCATGTGGGCGAATTGCTTGGCTTGCAGCCCGACAGGGGAATCTCCACTGGCGCCTAGGGCTGGACAGCGAGCTGGACGTTGCATACCGCTCCAACACCTTTGGATTCCCACCCTCACGCCAATGCAAGCCAAGCGCCCCAGGTGGCTGGCAGCACGCATGCGGTGCGACCCCCCAGGCCACAAAGTCTACATCCTTGAGGTCGGCTATACAGGCGACCTGCGACACAAGGAGACTATTGCGGAAAAACTAGCGCAGCGCGCAGACCTCGCCACCCTGCTGGCCGAAGCTGGATGGGAAGTGCAATACACCCGCAGGGAAGCTATCACCTTGGGGTGGGGGGCACTATTCGCAACGACCTGGCCCCCCTTCTTCGTGAGCTCAGTGTCACAGCCAGGCGCGCCAATGCATGCTGCGATAACCTCCACCACCATGCCGTCTCCTGGCTGCACCGCATAGTCAAGATGCGTGAGTACCAAATGGTACCCACACAGAAGAAAAGAGTAAGAGAACCACTGAGCCAGGCGGCGCTGCGCTCAGCTGCTGTTTGCACTCATAAACATTTAACCCTGATCCTGCCACGTGTCGTCTTTCTAGGATTTTCCCTGAGGTTACGCACGGGCCAAACACACCGTTGGTCACGCTGATGTAGCACGACAGAAAGGCTCGCTCTCTGTAGTGAGGAAGGCAATATGGCACGGACTCAGGTCCGCGTGCCGTCGTGCGGTTGCACGTTGGACGGAGCAGTGAGATGCCGATGCCAAGCATCGTGATGAAGATGACGCCCGCAATCAGTTCCGCTGCAACCTACAACACCCTAGCCTCCTGAGGGTGCGCTATCCTATCCCCAGGAAGGCGTTCCAGCCAGCGCGCAATGCAGCCAGGCGTGATCACGCGGCGCTCGTCGCCCCCAAACAGCAGAGCACTGCTGGCCGTATGAGCCCTGGCCCCTGATCAGGCTCGGCACTCGACTGTTCACCTTGCTATTTTACACGGACGACGTCGGCTATCTCATGCTGGACTAGGCTAGTTGCTGACAATGTTGTTCCTATAACGCTACCATTTAACCCCGACATGTGGTGTCTACGACGCAGGTAGACAACCTTGTCTACCAACCAGCATACCACAGGGGCTTCAAGCGTGCCCCGTGGTAATACTGTTGTTACTGTTCTTCTACTGTGCACAAGTATTATATTCTAGTGCACGGTTGGCGTTGTTGCCTAAGCGGTGCCGCGTGGGGGCACCAGGTGGCCTGCATGCATGCCTACCAATCATCCTAGCACTTCTCATCCCTACCCCTGAGTACCCCTTACTGTACACGTGCAATATAAGATTCCATCGTACAATCACATCTTTTCAAGGATATAATTGCAGCTGTAATGCCCAAGAATGCATGCTCTCACGATGGATAGCATGCCAGGGGCTGCCTGTCCACTAAGGTGGTGGACATCGCGTGGCAGGGTCGTGAACCGCGCAGGAAGCCGTAACGGTGATATAATATAAGATACAATATATACTGCCGGCATGGTCTGGCGGCAGGACGCAGCCGGGTGCGTGCGTGGTGAGCCAGGTAGCCCATCCCGGGTATAGCACCTGGGTGGGGCTCCCCTGGGCTGTGGGTTAGCGGGCCACACCGTATGGCCTCCCGGCCGCCCCCCACAACGCCAGCTACCCTGGTGGACGTGTCACATGTAGATACATGTCTGGGCATGGTCTGGCGGCAGGACGCAGCCGGGTACGTGCGTGGTGAGCCAGGAGCCCATCCCGGGTATAGCACCTGGGCGGGGCTCCCCTGGGCTGTGGGTTAGCGGGCCATACCGTATGGCCTCCCGGCCGCCCCCCACATCGCCAGCTACCCTGGTGGACGTGTCACATGTAGATACATGTCTGGGCATGGTCTGGCGGCAGGACGCAGCCGGGTACGTGCGTGGTGAGCCAGGGAGCCCATCCCGGGTATAGCACCTGGGCGGGGCTCCCCTGGGCTGTGGGTTAGCGGGCCATACCGTATGGCCTCCCGGCCGCCCCCCACAACGCCAGCTACCCTGGTGGACGTGTCACATGTAGATACATGTCTGGGCATGGTCTGGCGGCAGGACGCAGCCGGGTGCGTGCGTGGTGCATCTTGGTCAACCAAGTTGGTGGACACCTTATGGATATGTGTCTCTCACGAAAGACACTTTTATCTTTAGGTGTTGGTCTGATGCCTACCAATTAATATATGGCTTATGATGAGACAACTGCCGTTTTACAAGTTTATTGGAGTATAGTGCAGCATACACCTGCTGGTGATGTGAACACTGGGCTAGGGGGAAGTTGGCCAGCAGGCATGCGTCACGTGCTCAGCGGCACAACGCTACCGGTATCCATGGTGTTACAACATGTGATATCATATAAAGATAACAGAAGTGTTGGTTTTATATAGTGCTTTACGGGGGGTGAAGTACATGGACTGGGGGGTGCATGTCTCCCTGGTTGGTAGACAGTGTTGTCTACCTGCGTAGTAGACACAGCCAGTCAGGGTTAGCTCACGCTACTCAGGGAGGGTAGCGGACTCGAACTGTTAATCAGGCACAGCCCCTTGTTGATTACAGAGAAAGCTTTGGGGTCTTTAGCACAGACTACAGAGAGCGAGCAACGCCACCCGGCGTTGCTCGGGGGCCTAGCCCACACGTTCACTGCATGGAGCTCGGAGATGCGATCTGCCCCGCCTGGCCCCGCTTATCCGTTCACGCCGACCCGGCCAACGGGAGTAACACGGTGCGCCTATGCTGCTGACAGGCAAGGTGGTGTTCACGCGTGCCACCACAGCTTCGCGCCAGGTTCACCTGCTCACGCATACCCCGGACCCAATGAGTCCCAACACGGTAAAAAAAAACCTCGTAAAGCAAACCACAAGCACAGCGACATAAAATGCGGTCGGGGACCAAGTGGTCTGCTACCGGGCCTGAGATGAGGTCTCCCTTCGCCAGACAGGCAAAAAGGCACACACGCACACGCACGTGCCACGAGACACAGTGCTGCACATGCCTCACCAGCAGCAAGCCCCCCGACCAGGGTTTGTCCCATATCGTCCTGTGTTGTAGCACATGCCAGCAAAATGACCAGGTGCAGCGCCAGCCGTGACACGCCGCTAACAATAGGCTGAGAACTGATGTTCTCCCTTGCACACACACCTGTATACACGCACGCACACACATGCTGCTGAGTGGAGTGGATTAAGGATATCCCACAGCTTGAAACTTCTGTGCCCTCAGAGCAGCAGAACCAACGGGTGAAGACACAGCCCTCACAGCGTACCGTACTGCGCATCCCAGCTTGTACAACAGTTCAGCTCAGTCCGTTCAATTCAGCAAACGACACACGGCGACCTACAGATCGTACATGCGACACACACGACCGCTACCAGCAGTCGAAATGACCACCAGCAACGCACGGCATGGGTCATAATGCAAGCGCTCTTGCATACCCGGCCCGAGCCCTCCTGCTCACAGGTGCACCACCACCCCCAGCTCCACCACGTTGTCGTACGGCACCTGCCAGTCCTCCACCTCGCTGTGCGACAGCGCCTGCAGCCCGCGGTACAGGCTGCCGTACAGCACGTCGCGGTACAGCGGCGTGCACGGGTCCGGCCGCGCACGTACGGCGCCGAAGTAGTACACCGCACCTGCCAGGAGCAGCGCAGTGACAACACCGTTCAGGACGATGCTGTCGGTGAAGGCAAGGGGCGGCACTCCTGGCAAGCCAAGCGCAGGGGCCGGGCGTCAGCGGGGGGTTGGAGTGGAAGGGGTCTCATTGACAACCGTCAGCGGGGGGGTGAGAGGTCAGTGGAACGTGAGGCGCCTGCGGCTCAGACGGATGCACGCGTTAGCATATCCAAGACGAGGGTGAGGGCGCGACTGAGGGCGCGACTGAGGGCGCATGACACTGCGGTACTGGCTCGAGCCTTCCAGACCATGCGGCCTATCTAGGTTGAGGCAGCAGGGTGTCACCCCGCCGGCCCGCCCGGCCCCGGCCCCGGCGCCCCGCCCTGTGGCACCCAGCGAGCAAGTTGGGGCCCAAGAGTGTATGCGCAGCCGACAGCCATGACACCGCCACCTTCCCCACCCCCAAAACAACCGCGCGCACACACAGTGCCTTCTTTACAGCGGCAGACTGAAGCAAACGAGCAAGTAGCACAGAAATCGAGGGCCCGCACACGGCAGCGGCAGTCCTCCTTCTGAGTCCTGCTGTATGGATGTCTGGTGCCCCAACGCCCCGCCCCCTGGCCGGCACGCACCCTCCTTGACCGCCTCCAGGATGTGCACCACCGCGTCCTCGTCAACCAGCTGGGCAGCGGCAGCGGCAGTGGCAGCGGCAGTGGCAGCGGCAGCAGGTCGTGTTAGTGGGCGGGACAGCTCGCCGGCAACCCAGGCTGTGGCGAGCCGCGAAGCGCCGTTTCCGTTGGGCTCCTGCGGGCGGCGGTCGGTGGGTTTGCGGTGGAGGGCAGAGATGAGTATGTGCAGTGGTCGACGACGCGTGGCAGGGCAGGATGTCCATCGAAGGGCGCAGCCGTCGCGCGCAATGGCCCACCGGCGGGGTGGGCTCTGGAGCAGCAGGCAGCTGGCGGCGAGGGTGTGTGCGTGGATGAGGTCTGCGCCACAGTTTCGTGCCCGAGAGGCATCACCACCGCAGGCGCGTGAGCTGTTGCGGCGCGCTGCAGGTAGGCCATCCGGCCCCCCATCCACACCCCATTACCCCCGGCGGTCTCCCTTTCGCTTGTGCCTCTCACTTTCAGTCTTCAGTTCTTTTCCCCCCTCCCCCCCGCCCTGCCTTGCACGCACCGGCAGCTGCACCTCGGGCGTTCCGTCCACCACAGTGATCTTGATGGCGCCACTGCTGTCGTCGTCATCATTGTCGTCGTTGCGACCCACAAGGCCGTCCCGCTCACCACTGGCGCCGACCGCTGCGAGCACGGGCTGCTGCTGCTGCGGGGTGCGCAGGAGCCGCACCACCGCGTCCACCACGCGGCTGACGAAGGCGGGCCCGTGGTCCACCGTGTCCAGGTAGCCATAGCGCGACACCACCTGGGGTGTATGGGGTGGGGGCGGAGAGAGGGGAGGCGGGGGGTGAGGGGCGAGGGGGGTTAGGCGGTAGGACGCCAGACGAAGTTCTCCAATCGAGGTGAGTGACGAGCGGGGGAACCTGTGCTGCCGACGCAATCTCTCCCCGCGCCTTCGCTGCACGTGTACGGCACGCAGATGCCAGACGTTAGGTTTCCTAGAGTCGCGTCCCACACATTCAGTCATTACATTCGCACGACCGCGCGGCACCGCACCTGGTAGAAGTTGGGCAGGGGGTGCAGCTGGCGGACCAGCAGGCACTCCTCGGGTCTAACGTGCGGGATGGGCACGTAGCGCACGGTCATAAACACAGACACGTCGTGCAGGCCGCGCATGTTCTTGAGGCAGTGCAGCAGCACGTGCGGCAGGCCCGCCGGGTCGTCGTTGTAGTAGATGCCGATGCCGGGCTGGCGCGCTAGAGGGTACAGCTCGCCGGCCGGCAGGCGGAGCGCCAGCTGCAGCGGCTTGCGGGTGGCCAGGCGGGTGCTGAGGGCGGCGAAGAAGGAGCGGGGGGCGAGCGCTGCTGCTCCCAGCGGCACCGAGGACGCGGCGGGGCCAATAGGGGTGCCGGCGGAGGATGGCCGTGTGCTGGCGGCGGCAATCTCGAGGCACTGCTGGGCGGCAGAGGGGCCCGTTGGGATGGGCAGGGGCGGCTGGCTGGTGGCTGGGTAGCCCAGCGCCGTTGCTTCGCCGGCTGCTCCCCCGCTGTGCGTCGTGCTGCTGTGTGAGGCGGGGGTGGGCGTGCCCAGCACCACGGCAGGCGGCGGCGGCCGCGGCAGCACCACGAACAGGTCCGCCAGGTCGCCGCGGACGCTGCAAGCCAGCGCAGCCTGGCGCCGGCGCGAGCCCAGCCACCAGGCCACCATGACGTACACCACACCCGCCGACACGGCAAGCGAGAACCAGCCGCCGTCGGGAACCTGCACAGTGAACACGCACACGCGTGTGCGCAAAGCGGGTCAGACAAATGCGGTGCGGGATGGTGGAGAAGTCTCCGGTGGCGAAAACGTGCACTTCAGGCAGTCACTGGCAGACACGCACGCCTGTTTGTGTTCAGCGCAGTTTGGGGGTGGGGTGGTGGTGGCTGGATGCGCCACAATGCCGACAAACAAACAAGCACAGCTGTCACTCGTGACAGGAGCGGCTTGGGCCAACCTAGGCCAGCAGCAGGCGCAGGGGCCCACAAGGACCCGTGCAGCACGCACACTGGGGTGCTGCTGCTGACCCCACACATTAGGTTGTTGGTTTCGTGTCCGCCTTCGGGCGCCGGAGCAGGGGGGAGCTTCTTGCTCTTCGCCCTCCTCCCATGTGGTTCCCCGCTCCGCCAGCCAGGGCGTGTCCCGGGGGCTTGTACCCTGGGTGGTTGGTTCTGGCTTCTTCCTCCCTTCCAAGTCTGTAACCCACGCACCTTGACGGCATTGGCGCTGACAAACGCCCCCTCGATGAGCAGGAAGAGGGCCGCAAAGGGCAGCACCAGCAGCAGGCTCAGCTGCCACACGGCCAGCATGACCAGGACCACCTGCACAGGTCAGACGGGGGCGACAAAGCCACGCAGGTGGTGCACAGAACGTCACTACGTCAGCTGCAATTGGGCCTTGGGCGACACGAGCAACACACGGTTTGTTCCGCAAGCAAGGAAACGAGCACGGCAGGGCAGGGGTTGCGCGTTGCCCCGGCCCCACGACCCAAGGCCAACACCGCGGGCACGAACCACACCCCTGCATCACCTCACCAGCAGCGTGGTGATGATGAACACCGTGGACACCGTCAACCCGTAGGCGTTGCCCAGTTGGACCTGCATGAAGCATGGCGCGCAGCGCAGCACAGCACGTCGTGGCGCAACGCAACGCAACGCGTGTTAGGGTGCCACGGGTGTTACGGCAGCAGGCAGGCTGGCACGTGGCAGGCTGCCACCCGTGCTTCCACCACACGCTCAGCTCCGGCACAACCCCACACAGCAACCTAACCTGCACACTGCTCCCTTCCAATCACCACACAAGCGCGCGCACACGCACACGTACACGTACGGGGCTGCTGGGCAGTAGGCTACCTAGAAGCTTAAACTAAACAAGCGACCCCTTCTGTCATGGATCGTCGTCCACGCCCGCCTGGCGCACCGGGTGCTACGACGCTGGAGGCGTGCTGGCTCGCCCTCTCCCTTACTCGTGGCCACTAGGCACACGAAAACGCAGGCTGCACCATGATATGCCGTGCCAGCACCCACCGTGTCCTGGAAGCCGGCCACCACCGCAACGCACAGGATCATGAGCACCCAGTTCACAGCAGGCACGTAGATCTGGCCGCGCACTGTCGCTGACGTGTGCAGGATGGGCAACTTGGGGAAGCAGCCCAGCCGGATGGCCTGCGTGAGGGAGGGGAGGGGTGGGGTGGGATGGGATGGGATGGGATGGGATGGGGGACGGGAAGAAGCGGACGAACACGCAAGGCGGCGAGGGCGGCGGGTTGGTTGATCGCTCGTCACGCACAGCACAGGGCACCTCCGCCGTCTCGTGCACGCACCCGCATGCACACCGATGGAGACTTTACAAAGTAGAGGTGCAGCGTGCGTAGCTGGGACAGGACGGGCCAATGTGCAGTACATGCATCGTTTATTGAAGCAAAGGGTGTCACTGCGCGTGCTCGGCATTGCCTTGATTGACCCACGTTGGACATGATGGAGAAGGAGCCCGAGATCAGTGCCTGGGAGGCCACGACGGAGGCGAGTGCGGCCAGCACCAGCATGGGGTAGAAGA
This sequence comes from Chlamydomonas sp. KOR1, assembly GCA_036984285.1. Lineage (NCBI taxonomy): Eukaryota > Viridiplantae > Chlorophyta > Chlorophyceae > Chlamydomonadales > Chlamydomonadaceae > Chlamydomonas > Chlamydomonas sp. KOR1. Next base: position 183,793 of record BQMZ01000159.1, on the reverse strand, counting down.
AGGCCCTGGAAGGAGGTCGGGCGCAGCGAGCGCCGCCGGGAGCGAGCAGTGGGGGCTCAGTCTTCGCATTGCTTGCGTCAGCACACCGGGCGCGTACTGCAAGACACAGTGCGTGCACGTGACACACACCATGAAGCACAAATCGTGTTGAACTATTATATTTCGCAGTCACAGGCGATCTTTCCGAGGTACCCGGTCTACCAGAAGGCAGGTGGGCCAGTGTACGAGGCGTGCGCAGGTATGTGGCAGCACGTAAGGTACGGGCAACACGGACACGCTGTACGGTACAGATGACGGCACGATCCCAAGCTTTCCTGGTCCGAGCCTGCCTGAGCCGGCAAAGCCTGCGACGCGCGCGTCATGCCGTACGCCTTCCTGCTGCGCCGCTGGAGCGCGCGGCCATGCATGAGCTCGGCAGCTCCGCAATCCGTACGTACCTGGGGCAGCTCTTCCAGAAGGTCGAGCCAACGTCTTCAGGGTTGTTGATGAGGAACGCCCCTTGGCCAATGTAGGTCATGGCCAGGCAGGGGTAGGCGTACGTGCCGAAGCCAATCTACGATATAGGGGAGCACACATACCGGTACTGCTTTCAGGTACCGTACCGCCCGCGCCCAACTGCTTCGCAGCGCACGCTCATTGTGAACATCGCAGCAGGTGAGCATGCTGCAGCTTTGCTGCTGAACAACAGACTGGCCCTCCTCCCCCCCTTCGTTCACGCTTGGTTAGCTACAGGCACGGCCCATAAGATGCATGCTGGGGGGCTGAGCTGCGAGCGCAGGAGCCCCTGCCCCAAACCCCCAATTCAGCCCCTGCCTCTCCCGGGACCAGCACACAGCACCCTTTTCCACTCGGCAGACTGCACGCACTCATGGCCCAGATAGGCCTTTCAGCGCGTACGAGTGAACCCACCTAGTCCGTCCAGCTACTGCTCGCACTACACTCACCATGACCGCCGAGTGTGAGAAGTGCCCCATGTCCGCAAAGAGCGCCTCGGCACCCGTCACGCACAGCATGACGCCGCCCAGCATGCGCCAGGCGTCCGAACCATGGTTCTGGAAGAACTTGACAATGTAGTGCGGGCTCAGGCCTGGTCGTCCGGCGCACAGGAACACACACATTTTGGGCCCAGACCCTCCCGATGATGACCGGCACCACCAGAGCGACGTGATGGTACAGCACAGGACCAAAGCAGCAGCAGCAGCAGCAGCAGCAGCAGCAGCAGCAGCAGCAGCAGCAGCAGCAGCAGCCGCCGTCAGCAAGCCCAGCGTGCGGCGCACCCAGCTGCACACCTTGGAGCACCTCGCCCCCGTAGCGTGTCAGGTTGTAAATGGCGACGCCCAAGTTGGCAGCAAGCCAGAGCGCTACAATCGGCGCGAACGTAAACGACACCTGAAGGGCACGCAGGGCAGCAACGTCCCAGGCATCAGCCGTCAGGAGCATAGCAAGAGGGCACGCAGGGCAGCACCGTCCCAGGCATCAGCCGTCAGGAGCATAGCGAGAGGGCAAGAGGGCCGACCGCGCTTGAAGGGTGATGGATTGCAGGGATGCCGGCATGCCTCCACCAACGGCGCCCATCGGTCGTGCTCGGCGCTACTGCTAGCGCATGGCGGAATGCCGTACGCGTGCGTTGCAGACGTGTGCGCTCGACGTACGGCAGCAAAGCCTCGGCCCGCGGTGGCGCAAAGCAACCGCACCTTGCTGGTGCCGAACCTCTGCACCGAGAAGAGCACGACCAGGATGGCGATCGACACGCCCACGACGACGTCCTTGGTGACCGCCGGGGAGGCCTCGGTCAGGCCGTAGACAGCGGACATGACTGCGGGGTGGGGGGGTGGGGGGGGGCGGGGGCGTGAGGGGTGGGGGGGCAGTGAGGCCACGAGGCCAACAGGCCTCGACAGCAGACGCATGTCAGAGTGCCAGGGGGTGGCCTGGCGCACGGGATGCCGTACGTGTACGGCACGCACGCGGCACGCACCGTGGCTGCAAGGTGGAGATAGAGCAGGGCCAACCGGTCCATGCAGCCCTACACCCCCGACCGAGGGTACATAACCGCTACAAAGCCTGGTGCAGGTACCCCAGGAATGATGCGAGACTGCCGGAGTGCTTGGCGCATGTGACGGTTCGGGGAGGGCCAGTTGAGGTGCTCGCCTGAGATTGCGGGCGTGAGCACTCCGTCGCCCAGCACCATGCCCGTCGCGGCCATGGTCAAGAACCTGTGCGGAGGAGGGAGTGGGCGGCGTGGGTGGAGGCGACCGAGGGTGCATGTCAGCGTTGTACCGGCCGGTACTGGTGGGTGCACGCGGCGAGCACGTCCACAGCTCTGCAGTGCTGCGCCGCACATTATTACACAGTTGGGCGCACCCAACTGCCGTGTGCGTTTTGTTCGCAGCAAGCAATACGCTTTGGTGATGATACCGGTGATGCATGGGGCAATGCCACAACTCACCACAGCATGTACTGGCTGGCCCTGCTGCGCCGCATGGCCCTGCGCACCGAGGAGCTGCGTATGGACAGAAACTGCCACCACGGTCTGTCACCGCTGCTGCCGCACCCCGCGGTCCCCCCCGCTGTGCCCCCCCGTAGAAAGCTAGACGTGCGGGACAGAGAGGTCAGCGCGCGCATCTGCTGGCTCTCGCCGCTGTTGAGGGTGCTGTGCGGCTTGATGCCGATCTTGCGGCACAGCAGCGAATAGAGTGCGAACGTGCCACCTGCGAGCGAATGGAGCAGTTGGCGGGATCGGGAGCACACCAGAGCCAGGGTCATCCCACGATTCCCACCCCACCCCACCCCGCCACACCATGCCACACCACGCCACACCACGCATGACCGCCATACGTTACCCCACACGCGCGCCATGCACTCGTATGTACGGCAGCAGCTCCATCTGACCGACCCACCCTCTCCGTCGTCGTTGGCCATCATCACAATTCCCACGTACTTGATCAGCACCACCAGGGTGAGCGTCCAGAAGATGAGCGACACGGCTCCCAGCACGTCGTCCTGCATGCGCCGGCAGATAGAGGCAGCGACACGTGATGGATGGATGTACGGCAAATGATGAGAGCAGCACAACGTGCGGCATTTCAACGTGTGTACGGCACAGGTGAAATCTTCACCCAGCAAACTACCACACAATGACCAAGTAAGTTACGATGGAATCATGCTTCAGGATGGCAGCAGCAAGATGCTTCCAGGGAGAGGAGAGGGGAAAACAGGTATGCGATCAGATGATATCTCGCCTGGGCCCCACTGAGGCAGGTAATATCGATGATGACAAGTGTCCGGCAATCACGAAACATATCATTCGACCACTTTCATGCCCACGAACGAACAATTCACATACACACGATGGGGGCGCGGCGCACCTTGCTGGGCGTGAGGCTGGAGAAGATGGTGGCATAAACGTAGAGTGGCGACGTGCCGATGTCTCCGTAGATGACGCCCAGCGTGCCCCATGCCAGGGCCAGGGTGCCCAGCAGCGTGGTCCGCTGTGAAGGAAGGCAGGGGTGCGCGGGGCGGGGGCGGGGCACACACACCCGACGTGGGCAACGTGCGGACACCAGCAGCGGCGTGCGCGGGCGGGTGTACGCCGGGTGTGTGTTGCGGAATGTCGACCGAGCCGCGTGTGGGGTGGAGCCGCAGGGGTCTGTTGCGGCAGGTCAGAAAGAGGTAGGGTTAGGTTACGCAAAGAGGGGTATGCAGCGGTGTTCAGGTGCGTGCCACTCGTCACCCCCGTGCAGCAGGCGGCACGCCGGGATGAAGTCAAAGCATTGGTTTGATGTGGTTGTCGCATTTACTGAGGAAATGAAAACGGCAGGGGCGTTGTGGCATGAGGTGCAGGGCCGCCGGCCGAGGAGGGTCAGGTTGTCGCGAGGCGCGCACGGTCGCCATTCTGCGCGCGCAATCCTCAAGCCCGAAATCTTATTATTCTGGCATGTTTTCATCCCTTTCACCTGGACATGTTGTGCCTTCAGGTCCGAGTCGTCAATTAGTTTGGCGTCGGCCATTATTCATGCGCACGTGCTCAATGCACCAAGCGCGAGTTGTCGCTGCTTAATTACGACTGTTGGTTCTTTGCGGTGTGTTCATGGGTAATATGCAGAACAGTTATGGGCCCATTGTAGTGAGTCGAGAAGGTCACTTGAACTTCCGGCCACCTTGAACTGGCGGTGGTGGAAGCCGACCCAGGGATCCGGGCAGAAGTCAAACCGGTCAAAAGGCAAATCCCAAATTGTCGCCTTCAAAAGGCAAATTGGCAGTAAATTGGCAAGAAAGGTGTACGACAGTTTGTTGGGCCTGGTGCTTTTTTGACCAGTCGTCGCGGCTTGAAAAGCACGTGCGTCATGCGAGCACCACGTGATGTGACGCAATCTGGCACGAGATGTTATACTGTTGTTGTTCTGTTTGTCGGTGATAGAGCGCAAGCCCCGTACCGCATCCCAGGCCAAGCCCAGCGCCCCATCGGAGCCCTTTCACGCCACCGGAAATCCGGAAACTGACGGTTTCCGCATGTAGCGCAGCGGAGTAGCGGAAACCTAGGTTTCCTGCGTTCGGCTTGGAAGCGGGTTCTCTCCCCCGGTGGGGGGAGGCCTGTACGGCTTGCATGGGCCGGTTGGCCCGGGTCATAGGTCAGGGCGCCGCTTGGCGCCAGTTACTTCGCGAGTTTTGGTCAGATCTGACACCACCGTCACTAACTGCGCTTTACTTATCAGTAAGTAAGGCGCCGCACCTTGTGTCGCCTGACATGCCAGGAAATGTACGCATGTTGCGGCGCCTGACATGCCAGGATGAATACACGCTCAAATGTGAATCTAAGTGTATGAGTGAATACAGGAATGAATGCTCTTTTCATCGCGCCACTCGTCGGCGTGATACAATGACTTTTGAGTCACCGAAGCGATTAACGTTGTTAATCAGCGTCACCGAAGCGATTAACGTTGTTAATCAGCGTAGGGCTGAAAGTGGTGGCGTGGCTGCATGGGACGACACAAAAACGCTTTTTGGCACTGGGGCTTTGGGGGGCTTGGCCTGGATGAGGCTCACCGCGTGCGTGCGTGCGTCACACCTACCCCCCCGCTTTTTGGGTCGCCATCGACGCAGTGATGCTCCCTCATCATGAAACGGGTGGCGCGGGCGCTTGAAACGCAACCATTTTAAAGATATGCACGTCGGAATATCAGGGGACCTCCCCTGCATTACATTTTCGCGGTAACTTGGGTCGGCGCGCCTAGGAGTCTTTGGCATGCGAGAGGGCGCAGGTTCGATGCTCACCGGGCGCAACTCGCTTCCTCGCGCTTCCTCTCGCGCCGTCACTCTCGCTCTTTCACGCTCTTTCTCTCCTACGTTCTCTTCGTAGCACATACATTCACATCTCGTCATTCACGTAGTGGCGTGGCTGCATGGGACGTCACAAAAACGCTTTTCGGCACTGAGGCCCGGGGAGGCATAAGTGCAGGCTGGGGTGCAGTTCGCGCAATACTTTTGCGCGCTCTCGCTCTCGCTCTTTCACGCTCTCGTCCTTCTATATGTTTTTCACATCGTATACAATCTTCTGTCGTCGCTCACACGCTCGCAAACGCGTCTCTTTCACATAAGGCGCACGCGGCACTCCACTCGGTCTGCCAGAGACGCCTCGATAGCTGCGCAGACGATAGCGCTGCGCTCAGAAGGGAGTCCACATGTTGCTCACAATGCAATGGAAGCGTCGTAGGTCGTCAGGAGGCGCGCAGCGCAAAGTCGACCCGGAAATGTCTCAAGCGACGCGACATGCTTTCGCGCAGAACGCTCTTCCAGCACGCTACAACTGCGCAGCAGTGACAGATAACAGCGTACATGATAGGCGCTATATTTTATAGCGCAAGGGTGCAGCGCTGAATGCGTCTTTGTGCTGTCGCAACCAAGGGGCACGTGGTAGAAAGGCACACGCGTGAAAGGCCTGAGCTGGAAAGGAGGGCGTTCACAAGGCGTGCACTGAGAAGGCGGGTTGTCATCAGCCAGGCCTGCACCCAAGTAAGGCACAAGTGGTGACAAGGCACACGGTCAAAAGGCTTGGGATTCAAAGATTTGCACTGACAAGGCGTGCACTCACAAGGCAGGCGTTCAACAGGACTGCACCCAAGGGGCACGTGGTGGGCAGGGGGGCAAGGGCAGGGTGCTGAAAGGCACTACTGACTGGAAGAGCACCAGCTTGTTGCAGGGGTGCATGGGTGTAAGGGCAGGGCCTATGCATGGGTGCAGGTGGGGTGCAGTGGTGCAGGAGCAGGGGCCAGGGGTGTAGGGTGGCGTGCAGGGGTGCCAGAGCAGGAGCCAGGGGTGCAGGTTGGGGTGTAGGGACGCAAGGTCAGGGGCCAAGGGTGCAGGATGTGGTGCAGGGGTGCAAGGGCAGGGTGCAGAAAGGGGTGACAGGTGGGGTGCAGACGTGCAAGGGCAGAGTGCATATATAAATGGGTCAGGGTGGGGTGCAGGGATGCAAAACTGGGTGCAGAAAGGGGTGCAGAGAGGCAAGGGAAGGGTGCAGAAGGGGGTGCAGAAGGGGGTGCAGGGGGGGGTGCAGGGGGGCAAGGACAGGGTGCATAAAGGGGTGCTGGGTGGGGTACAGGGGGCAAGGGCAGGCTGCATGAAAGATAGCTGCTGCGTGGGGTGCAGGGGTGTGTGCAAGGGCATGGTGCACAAGGGGGTGCTGGATGGGGCGCAGGGGTGCAAGTGTGCAGAGGGGGGCAGGTAGGGTGGGGTGTACAGGTGCAAGGATAGGGACCAGGGCTGCAGGGTGGGGTGCAGGGGTGCAGGGTGCAGGGGTGTAGGGGGGGGTGCAGGGGTGCAAGGGTGCTGTGCAGAAAGGGGTGTTGGGTGGGGTGCAGGGGTACAAGGACAGGGTGCAGAAAAGGGAGCAGGGTGGGATACAGGGGTGCAAGGGCAGGGTGCAGGAAAGAGAGCAGGGTGGGACGCAGGGGTGCAAGAGCACGGCCTGCGAGTGCAGGATGGGGCGCAGAAGTGCAACACTGCATGAAAGGGTGCAGGGTGGGGCACAGGGGGGCAAGGGCATGGCACAGAAAGGGATGCAGAGAGGGGTGCAGGGGTGCAACGGCAGCGTGCATAAAGGGGTGCCAGGTGGGGCACAGGGGGGCAAGGGCAGGGTGCATGTATACATGGGTCAGGGTGGGCCGGGGTGCAGGGATGCAAGGGCAGGGTGCAGAATAGAGTGCAGGGTAGGTGGGAATGCAGGGGGGCAACACAGGTTGCATAAAGGGGTGTAGGGTGGGATACAGGGGGGCAGGGGCAGGCTGCAGAAAGGGGTGCAAGGTGGTGTGCAGGGGTGTGTGCAAGGGCATGGTGCAGAAGAGGGTGCTGGGTGAGGCACAGGGGTGCAAGGATGCAGAGAGGGGCCAGGTAGGGTGGGGTGGGGTAGGGTGCAGGGTGGGGTGCAGGGGTGAAAGGGCAGGGCACAGAAAAGGAAGCAGGGTGGGGTGCAGTGGTGCATGAAAGGGAGCAGGGTGGGCACACGCAACACACTCTTGCATAGGGTGCCATGCCGTTACATATACACACACGCACATCACACCCTTGCCCACTCACCCCTACAAGGGGTGCAGCAGGAGCAGCGTGCCGCCGAGGCCAGCCAGACCGCCCGTCCTCCATGTAACATGTGCCGCCTCCTCACACCTGCCTGTGCCCCTCCCACCTCGCACTCACATACAGCAGCACCAACCCCAGCCTCACCCCGCCCACGCACCCGCCCAGCACACACCGCCCCCGCACACCAGCAGCCAGCCTACACGGAGCTTCGGTCCCCCCCCAGCCCGAAACGGGCGTCATGTAGGGCTAAAGTTGTCGCAGGGGTATGGGACGACACAAAAAAACGCTTTTTGGCACTGGGGCTTGGGGGGCTTTGGGGGCTTGGCCTGGGTGAGGCTCACCGCCTGCGTGTGTCCGTCCCCCCTACCCCCCTGCTTTTTGGGCCGCCACCGATGCAGTTCAGCTCCCTCATCATGGAACGCGTGGCGCGGGCGCTTGGAACGCACCCGTTTAAAAGATATGCACGTCGGAATATCAGGGGACCTCCCCTGCAATACATTTTCGCGGTAACTTGGGTCGGCGCACATAGGGAACCTTTTGCATGCGAGAGGTCGCAGGTTCGATCCTGACCTCGCGCATCTTTGTTTCTTTTTCGCTTCTTCCGCTCCTTCCGCGCTCTTCTTCTCGCTCTCGCTCGCTCATCTATTAACGCTGCTGATCATAGCGTTGCTCACAGCTTTCCTTGCCTCGCCGGGGCCCTCTTTCGCGAACTCACCTCGCGTTTGCATGACTAAGCCCGCACCACTGCGCCTCAAACAACGCGCTAGCCTCAGCCTCGCACTTGCAACAACGCTCTTTGGTCACTAAGAATGCAACGAAACTCATCGCGCTGTCTAGGGCCCTCGCGCCAGAAAGTCGACCTGGAAATGTCCTGCGCGGTTGGGCATGCCTTCGCGCCAAACAGCTCACCAGTGCGCCGCAATTGCGGGGGAGGCCTTCCTGATAGCTTACATGGACTGGGCAGGGCTGGGCAGGACTGAACAGGCTAGGGCAACGCTGGGCATGAGTGAGCAAGGCAGGGCTAGGGCCCAGCTCAGTGGGCTCAGCTCAGTGGACTCCCCTGGGCTCCTACCAACTGCTCACTCAGCTCAGCTCAGCTTAGCTTGGCTCACCCTACCTTACCTTGGCTTGGCTCAGCTTACTTGATGTCAGCTTGGCCTAGCTGGCTTAGCAGTCTGCCACACACTTGGCTACAGGTCAGGCCAGGGGAGCTCCCTGGATCAGGCTAGGGGCTCCCAGCACGTTCATCAGCACTGCGCACCCAGGACACAGCCGGTGCTTCATGAATGACAGCACATGGCACTCAGGTCAGGCACTACTGACTGGAAGGACACCAGCTTGTTGCAGGGGTGCAGGGGTGCAAGGGTAGGGCCTATGCATGGGTGCAGGTGGGGTGCAGGGTGAAAGGGCAGGCTGCACAAAGGGTGAAGGGTGGGGTGCAGTGGTGCAGGAGCAGGGGCCAGGGGTGTAGGGTGGCGTGCAGGGGTGCCAGAGCAGGAGCCAGGGGTGCAGGTTGGGGTGCAGGGACGCAAGGGCAGGGGCCAAGGGTGCAGGATGTGGTGCAGGGGTGCAAGGGCAGGGTGCAGAAAGGGGTGACAGGTGGGCAAGGACAGGGTGCATGAAGGGCTGCTGGGTGGGGTACAGGGGGGCAAGGGCAGGCTGCAGGAAAGATAGCTGGGTGGGGAGCAGGGGTGTGTGCAAGAGCATGGTGCAGGATGAGGTGCAGGATGGGGTGCAGGGGTGTGTGCAAGGGCATGATGCACAAGGGGGTGCTGGATGGGGCGCAGGGGTGCAAGGGTGCAGAGGGGGGCAGGTAGGGTGGGGTGTACGGGTGCAAGGATAGGGACCAGGGCTGCAGGGTGGGGTGCAGGGGTGCAGGGGGCAGGGGTGTAGGGTGGGGTGCAGGGGTGCAAGGGTGCTGTGCAGAAAGGGGTGTTGGGTGGGGTGCAGGGGTACAAGGTCAGGGTGCAGAAAAGGGAGCAGGGTGGGATACAGGGGTGCAAGGGCAGGGTGCAGGAAAGAGAACAGGGTGGGACGCAGGGGTGCAACAGCACGGCCTGCGAGTGCAGGATGGGGCGCAGAAGTGCAAGACTGCATGAAAGGGTGCAGGCTGGGGCACAAGGGGGCAAGGGCATCGCACAGAAAGGGCTGCAGGGAGGGGTGCAGGGGTGCAACGGCAGCGTGCATAAAGGGGTGCCAGGTGGGGCACAGGGGGGCAAGGGCAGGGTGCATGTATAAATGGGTCAGGGTGGGGTGCAAGGATGCAAGGGCAGGGTGCAGAAAGGAGTGCAGAGAGGCAAGGGAAGGGTGCAGAAAGGGGTGCAGGGTAGGTGGAAATGCAGGGGGGCAACACAGGTTGCATAAAGGGGTGCAGGGTGGGATACAGGGGGGCAGGGGCAGGCTGCAGAAAGGGGTGCAAGGTGGTGTGCAGGGGTGTGTGGAAGGGCATGGTGCACAAGAGGGTGCTGGGTGAGGCACAGGGGTGCAAGGATGCAGAGAGGGGCCAGGTAGGGTGGGGTGGGGTAAGGTGCAGGGTAGGTGGGGTGCAGGGGTGAAAGGGCAGCAGTGTTCCGGTCTTATCTGGAACAGAATCCTAAACGCTTACAATTTTGGACCCTCCCTGCCGCAAATTGTCGAAGTACTGCTTACAATTTTGGCCGTAAAAATTGCAAGTCCGTGAATATTTTCTGGGGGGCAAGCCCCCCTGCCCCATACCCCCAAGCACCCGCATGGCAAAGCAGCAGCGTGGCTGTGGAGTACACTTGGGGTACACGCGCACGGGACCATGACAGCCAAGCGCGCTGTATGCATGCGCTCACACGCACGCACACTGTACGTCTGTACCGATACGCCCAGGGGAACTCCCTGGGGTGTGCCTTTGGTGATGAGCGCCCTGAACTTGCCTACAACTCTTACGGCTGCCTTGAAAAAATTGTCTGAGTACCGCCTACAATTTCAGGTGCAAGCTGCATAGAAATCCTAATCTCGCATACAATTTTGACCCCCAAAATCCTAAGAACCGGCCTGTACGGCCGGGAAATTCGTAATATTGTGGAAGACCGGAACGCTGAAGGGCAGGGCACAGAAAAGGAAGCAGGGTGGGGTGCAGTGGTGCATGAAAGGGTGCAGGGTGGGCACACGCAACACACTCTTGCATAGGGTGCCATGCCGTTACACAAACGCACATCACACCCTTGCCCACTCACCCCTACAAGAGGGGTGCAGCAGGAGCAGCGTGCCGCCGAGGCCAGCCAGACCGCCCGTCCTCCATGTAACATGTGCCGCCTCCTCACACGTGCCTCTGCCACTTCCACCTCGCCCTCGCATATATACAGCAGCACCAACCCCAGCCTCTCATCTCACACCACTGCCCACCCAACCCGCCCAGCACACACCGCCCCCCACACACCAACAGCCAGCCTACACAGAGCTTCGGTCCCCCCCCCAGCCCGAAACGGGCGTCATGTCCGACCCGTTGAGCGCGGGAGGCGCAAGGGTAGCACCGTACAGTATGCGCCTTCCCTTCACAACCCCATCCAAATACATGGAAAGCCATGTTTGAACGTGTTCCAGCACACCAGAACCACATGTGGATACAACTGACCTCCCCTACCCGCGTGTTCCTCCCTCACACACCAGGGGAGCTCCCCTGCTCACACACGGCCTACCTGGCCAGCAACCTGTGGGTCACTTCCGTGGCATGCACGTGGGCGGCCCCCACCCCCTATTGCAGAAGATGCACTGTGCTGATCGTACCCATGCGGCAGGCTCTGAAACCTCTAGCTGTGCAAGTCCAGCCTGCTGTTGCCCTCTGCCGTGGGCTGTGTCTGCTGACATGCCGGCATGCCATGCGCCGCACGTGGCAGTGTGCCTGCCTGGCGTTGGCCCTGGTTGCCCAGACCCTTGGTAAGGCTGCGATATGTACAGGTGCCCCTGTAGCATGCTGTTGACTCCCTGGACTTGCAATACGCAGCCTGCTGTCGCCCTCTGCCGTGGGCTGCGTCTGCTGACATGCCGGCATGCCATGCGCCGCACGTGGCAGTGTGCCTGCCTGGCGTTGGCCCTGGTTGCCCAGACCCTTGGTAAGGCTGCGATATGTACAGGTGCCCCTGTAGCATGCTGTTGACTCCCTGGACTTACAATACGCAGCCTGCTGTCGCCCTCTGCCGTGGGCTGCGTCTGCTGACATGCCGGCATGCCATGCGCCGCACGTGGCAGTGTGCCTGCCTGGCGTTGGCCCTGGTTGCCCAGACCCTTGGTAAGGCTGCGATATGTACAGGTGCCCCTGTAGCATGCTGTTGACTCCCTGGACTTGCAATACGCAGCCTGCTGTCGCCCTCTGCCGTGGGCTGCGTCTGCTGACATGCCGGCATGCCATGCGCCGCACGTGGCAGTGTGCCTGCCTGGCGTTGGCCCTGGTTGCCCAAACCCTTGGCAGGGCTGTGATATGTACAGGTGCCCCCGCAACATGCCGTGGACTCCCTAGCCTTGCACCAGGGGAGCAATCCCCTGCCTTGCAGTATGCAGCCTGCTGTCGCCCTCTGCCGTGGGGTGTGGGCTGCGTCTGCTGACATGCCGCCATGCCATGCGCCGCACGCAGAAGATATTGGCCACGATCACCGGTTTGGGGCATCCCCAAGGTCCCTGGGGACTTGCCGGCTCTGGCCGGCTCGGGGCATGCCCCGACTCAGGGCACGCCACCAGCCGGTGCCAACCGCACCTCTGGCACAGCCCATGAGCTCAGAATGCACGCACCGCGCAGCAGTATGGTTATGGATCAGTTTTACATGCTCTTGTACATGGCCGCGCAAGAGGCGCGGGTTGCTGCGGTCAAACGCAGCTGTCGGTTTATCTTCTTTTGCGTTTCTCTGACTGCGAGCTGTAACCGCCGGCTGCCCTCCTTCCACATTTATGCAACATCGCATTAGCATGAGCATTGTGACGTGCACTGACCGCGTGTGGATGCCCGGTGCCGGCCCAGATGGATGCTCGATCCTCGAACGTTTGCAGTTGCGGCGTGCTGCAGCTACGTTCCTGCCCATCGGTTAGAAGGAGTTTACCCTGTATACTCAAGGGCATCGTGCAATCTGGTTCGCAAGTCAGCGCCTGGCACCCGGGCAGGCGTCCCCAGCGTGGCGGGGGCCTCGCGGGGGGCCGCGCACTCGTGGGCGCTTCCAAGTGGCCTCCTGGACTCCCTATAACACCGCCGGCACATGCATATTGGCACACATTGACACATGCCTGGACTCAGTCTGGGGACCGCCCCTAAGCAGGTTTATGCGTGGCAGGGCTGAGACCCGGAGCCCAGCCTAGGTGCGACACCTGGCTGGGTGGGCTCCCCTAGGCAGCCTGGTCGTGGATGTAGATTCCCGGTTGCTTCCTGCAACTCCATCGGCGCAGACAAACAAAGACACATGCCTGGTAGCATGGTGGAAGCCTTCCACAGTCTGGGCTGCGTGGCAGCGCCGGCAGCCCAGTCCAAGTGGGCTCGTATTGCAGCATGGCTCCCCAGTGCAGCAGGCTTACAGTGCACCCATGTGAAATGCCGGGGTGGCGCCAACCTTCAAGACAGATAAGGCTTACATAGATGCATGTCTAACCATGGTTGTAGGGCAATGCGCGTCCAGGCGCACGCGTGGTGAGGCTGGGGGCCTATGCCTAGGGGGGCACCTGCGTAGGGCTCCCCCGGGCAGTTGGGTAGCGGACCAGACCATACGGCCTCCCATCCTCCCCACATAGCGCCAGCTATTCTGATGGACGTCCCACACATAGATGCATGTCTGGCCATGGTTGTAGGGCAATGCGAATCCAGGCGCACGCGTGGCGAGGCCGGCAGCACGCGTGGCGAGGCCGGGAGCCTGTGCCTAGGGGGGCACCTGCATAGGGCTCCCCTGGGCGGTGGGGTAGCGGACCATACTGTATGGCCTCCCAGCCGCTCCGCACATATCCAGCTATGATGGTGAACGGTTCACACCTATATACATGTCTGGCCGTGGTTTTGTGGCGGTCCGTAGCTGGTTGCATGCGGGGTTGGCCCGAGAGCCCTTGCCTAGTGGGGCACCTGGATTCGGCTCCCCAAGCGATGGGGTAGCGGACCATACCGTACGGCCTCTTAGCCACTCTGCACAGCGCCGGCTACCCTGACGGAAGGGTGTCACACAGGTACATGCCTGGCCGTGGTTTTGCGGCAGTCCTTAACCGAGTGCATGCGTTGTGGGGCCAGCAAATTATATCAGGTGGAGCACCTGCACAGGGCTCCCGTGGGCAATGGGGTAGCGGACCATATCGCACGGCCTCCCAGCCGCTCCGTACAACGCCAATTACTTTGATGGTGATGTCATATGTAGACACATGCCTGGCCGTGATTTGGTGGCAGTCCTCAGCCGTGTGCACGTGCGGTGAGGCCGGGAGCCCATGCTCGGTGCGGCATGTGCATAGGGCTCCCCTGGGCGGTGGGGTAGCGGACCGTACCGTACGGCCTCCCAGCCACTCCGCAAAGCGCAAACTACTTCAATGGTTTTTTACTATCAGACACATGTCTGGTCGTGGTTTGGTGGCAGTCCTCAGCCGTGTGCCGTGGGCTGGTAGGCCAGTCCATATGGCGATGCGGGCTTGTGGGGTCGTATTACAGCAGGGGAAAAGGAAAAGAGGACCACCACCGAAGCACACGCAGACATGTATCTAGGTTTAAAGCGCTCACCAAGGTAGCTGGCGTTGTGCGGAGCGGCTGGGAGGCCGTACGGTATGGTCCACACCCCACAGCCAAGGGCGCCCATATGCAAGTGGCCCCCCAGGCACGGGCTCCCGGCCTCACCACGTGTGCACCTGGATGCGCATTGTCCGCCAACCATGTCCAGACATGTATATAAGGTATGTTTTATACATCCACAAAGGTAGCTGGCAATGTGCGGAGCGGCTGGGAGGCCTTACGGTATGGTCCGCTTCCCCACCGCCCAGGGGTGCCCTATGCAAACGGCCCCACCACGCATGCACCTGAAAGTGCTTTGGCCTAGAACCATGACCATGAATGGGCATATGTAAGACGCATCGGTTTGGGTGGGTGGCGCCACCCTGGCATGCCATATGGGTGCATCCGTAAGCCTGCTGCAAAGGCAAGTCCTGCTACAGTGCGACCCCACCAGGGCCCTCTCAGCCAAGCGCCGCACCTAGGCTGGGTTGCGGGTCTTTGCCCTGCAACGCATACTCCTGGCTATGCCCAAACAGATTCCATGCGTCTGGACACGTGTGCCACTTATGCCTGTGCCGGTGGTGTTGTAGGGAGCGGCCAGGAGGCGACCTGGAAGCGCCCACTAGTATGCAGGCTCCCGTCACGCAAGGGAGGCCCGCCCCGGTCCCAGAGGCCGACTTGGTTTCGAGCCAGACTGCACGACGCCTGAAGGATATGGTGCAAACTCCTTCTCCCCGATGGGCAGGAAAGTAGCTGGAGCATGCCGCATCTTAGCCGGCACCGGGCAGCCACGCGTGCAGTCATGTGTCAGTGCATGTCATAAGAAGACGATGTTGCATAATTGTGGAAGCAGGGCAGCGGCGGTTATAGCTCGCAGTCAGAGAAACGCGAAAGAAGAGAAACTGCCGACAGCTGCCTTTGACCGCAGCAACCCATGGGTGACAAAGATGATGTTGCCCAGAAGCCAACACGATAAGCACATGACACTTAGTGATGACAGGCAAGGCAGTCGTAGGCGCAGGACAGGGCATGGCCGTGTTCTGTGTCTGCTGGCATGCTGACATGCCAGGCGACGTGGCTCGACCCCGACTCATTATCGGCGCACCCCAAACACATGAGGTAGCGTGGACTTCGCGTAGTAGAGCAGCTACACCCCATGCAATGCCTTACGTTGTTCGTGGACTGGCGGGAGAAGCCTAGCTGTAAGCATGGCGCTGCATGTGTCGCCTGGCATGCTGACATGCCATGTGCGTGCCTTGTTACTGCGCACTCTACCGCACAAAAGGGCATCAACTTCCGGTGGCCGGGCAGCTAATACCTACTGTATGGCCCTTGATAATCGTGGACTGGCGGAAGCGACAAAGGCGTAGCTGTACGCATGGCGCGGCACGTGTGTCGCCTGGCATGCTGACATGCCATGCGCCACGCTGGGGGCAGCATGCCCTTTGCGGCGCTCTCTACCACACAGGAGTCAGAGTAGGCACGGTGTACTCTGTATCGCTGCAAAAGGCCATCCCACACTGAGCATGTTGCGTTCTGGGCCAGGAGCGAGGAGGGAGGGGGAGCCATCGCGTGACATGTCACAGGGTGTCAAAACTACATGAGCCTACGGGCTGTCGCATGCATTATATAGAGCGTTACACTTTATATACATATACACAGTCACATTGCGCATTGGCCATTGTTTATTCGTGACATGCCAGGCGCCGCAACATGCGTACATTTCCTGGCATGCCAGGCGACACAAGCTGCGACTCCTTTCTTTCTCTTACTTATGGCGCGGTTACACGGTGGAACCCAGGCTCGCCTCCCATCCCGGTGGAACCCAGGCTCGCCTCCCATCCCGCGAACAAGACCACTTTCCTGCCTGCAGGTCCCCTTCACGTGGCGGCTACTCGCCGCCTGCCGTGGCGGCTACTGCCACCCCTAGCGGCTCAAGACGCAATGCTGGAAACCGGGGGCCGATCTACGGCCAAATTTCAATTTGCCCCCTACCCCCGTTTCCGGTCCCCTGAGACTCTTGTTGGCCTGACCCCACTGAACGAGAACCCACCAGCGGCTTCCCTTTTTTAGGGTTGTTTAGGTTTTTAGGGTTGTTCCATTGGTGACGAAGTCCTGGGGAACTCCAGGCCCCTCGCGAACTCCGAGGGAACTTTATTTGCCATGTCGTGCTTCCCTTGCGCGGCCAGTTCATAAGTAGCCGGAGGCCCATAACAGGTGTACTAGGCCAGGGACTCGTTCAATTTGCATTCGTGCCTGCTGCCTTGTCAGCGCGAAACAACAGCGCAAACGGGTGGGTCTCGGCAAGGGAGCCCCCCTGCCGAAACCGACGCCCTTAAGTTTTGTGCATTGAGATACAAGTTTACGAGCCTATCGCAAATTGATAGTGAAATTGCCCTACTACTATTGCCCGACACAATTGAGGCCCGCGCAGGGCCCGCGACATTTTGCGCCCCAGCCCCCAGGGCAAGAGGACACATGCCGCATATATGAGAACACATTCTGCATTCAACTGACATATCGTCTTGGTTAGCAGATTTCGCCAGAAAGTTGAAACATGTTGGGGGACAGGTCTCAACATTTGGTGAACAGTGATGTTCCTGACGACGTCCCCCTTCCATTGACCTCTACTGGCCATCCCGCACCTTCTTATCAATTCGAACCATCAATTCTATGCGTACATTATTGCTTACATTGGAGCGTCCAGTTCGCGGGCGCCGGCTGACAAACGAAGTTTCACCAGAAGTTCACCGCCAGGGTGACCTCCTTGCACACACGGAGCGCACTCCATTGTGCAGGCCAGGGGCGGGAGCTCCCCCGGTACAGGGCACCCTGAGGGTTAATATTGGGACTGGATGGCACGAGGGCAAGGTAGCACATGAGGGCGGGAACGCTCAAAATACGTGTGAGGTAGAGCAGGGAATGGGCTTTGGGGGCCAGGGAGCTTTGGGTGATGGAGGACCATGGGTATACTGGCGCCGCCAGAAGCCGCCCAGGGATACCAGGGATACCAGTGGCATGGCGACCCACGTTGACACAGAGGGCCCGTTCTGATCTTTGGCAGGGTAGTGTCTCGTGCACTTCTGCTCTTGCCTACATATGCGGGTGCAGCTGCTGGCGTGTACAACGTACCACCTTGCAAAGCCCCCGGCCTGCAAGGATGGCTGACGCTTGTAGCGCCCGGCTAAAGGGGGGAGCCCACCGGGGGAGCCCTGGACCACCGCCGAACGTCTGTGCCACCCCTGTGTGACCCTAGTCGCCTTCTGGCGGCTGTAGGATTGTACTGGAAGAGACCCTATAGACACCGTACTGCATTTCCTTGTCCGTCGATCTATGTTCGAGTAGGGTAGGAACATCCTACCAATACTACTCGTGTGACTGGGCTGCCGTACCCGCACCCTTCCATGTGTCACACGTCACACGTGGTGGACGGGACGAACCCGAACACAGTGCCACTGCAGCCACTGCTGCGGCGCTAAGCGGGGGACTCCGGCCGTGGACAACGTAGCACGGTACAAGTCCTGCTAACAAGGACGCAAGCTAACTGGAGACGGCAACCCGCACGCGCGCTTCGGTCCATGCAGGTCCAGTTCGTATTAGTGATAACGTTTGGGGTGACTAACAACCTCTGCCGCTTCCACAGCACCAAGCTGGGCAGGCAGCTCGCCTGCATCGCACGCCTCCCAACGCCCCCCACCACCTGGTGCCCCAAAAACGCGCTGCTGTCCCGCGCAGCGCGAATACACCTACCACGCTAAGTCACGCACGCCCTCGCCGCCAGCTCGGCACAGCAGGTGCAGCAACTACACGCTGCCCACCACCTGCCCGCCACCGTGAGCGCGCTCCTCCCTCCCTCAGCGACAACGAGTGCACACACGCCGACGCCCACACGCACGCTAATACACACCCCGCTACCGCAGCACGGCGCTGAGCAGGTAGCTCATGTCCGCGCCGCCCACCACCTCATGCCTGGGCGCGGGGGCGGGCAGTGACAGCGCCTCCTCCCCCTCGCCGCCCTCCACCAGCGACAGCGACGACAGCGGCAGGGACAGGGGGGCGGGCAGCGCGGAGGGGCCCGCCCCCGCCCCGCCGCCAGCCGATGTGGACGGCCCCGCCCCCGCCTCCATAAAGAGCTGCTGCTTCTCCTGTTGGTGGGTGGGGGCCAGAAACAAATTGCAAAAGCAGTTTTGTACTGGAATAGCACACCCCTTCCGCGATGAGCAAGGCAACCGCACCAAACGCGTTGCCGCCCATGGAATATGCCCCTCCGTCCGACTGGAATCAAATGTGCTCAAATGAAAATCGTGCAAGAAACAAGGTAGGGAGGGGTCGCAGGAGGCAGGAGGCACTGGCACCCTGCAAGGAAGTTGGCCCCCGCCCCTTCCCTCGCCCCCTCCACCCCCGTAACACACGCTCCCCGCTAATACACACCTTGAGCATGCGCATCACCGCGCTCTCCACCGTGCCGTCCACCAGCAGCCGCGTGACCGTCACGTCGCGCGTCTGGCCGATGCGGTGTACGCGCGCCACCGCCTGCTGCTCGATGGCGGGGTCCAGGGAGGGCTCCAGCAGGAACACGTGGTTGGCGCGGACCTGCACGCCGTACGGCAGTGGGGCAGGGCCCGGCAATGGAGTTCGGTGGGGACCAGCAGCGTCTAGGAGATGTGCATGTGGGATACAAGGACGTGGAAGCAGTCCAGCCCGTGGGAGAGCGGGTGCAGGTGCGTGGCAAGCGAACAAGCCCCAAGCCTGCTGCCGCTATTGCAGGAGCATTGTCCGTCCCGCGCGCAACGGCTGATGCACCAAGGGCACGTAGGACCCCTGCAACCCAAGCAGAAACCCGAGGCACCTGGTCATCCTCGTCCACACTCAACCATACGCAGCAGCAGCAGCCCCGCTACTGCCTTAGCAACCAACGCAGCACTCGCCGTGGCTTCACACTCGCCCTGTCCGCACGGCCTGCACGTACCATCCCCACCCCCACCCCGGCCCCGCGCACCAGCGTCAGGCCCGCCGCGCCCTGCCGCAGCCCCAGCAGGAACACGCGGCACGTGTCGTCGGTGAGGAAGGTGCGCACCGCTTTCCCCCCCTTATGCCCGCTCTTCAGCGCCACATAGCCGATACCATTGAGCCGCAGGCCGCGCTCCACAATCTGCGCGTTGGAAAGTTCAGCCATTCTTACAAAATATCTGCAGCCCCCCGCCCCATTTATGCGTTGATCAATTACCCACAGCACGCAGACATACAAGAGGTACGGAATGAGAAAGAGGTAGCACACCGCGCCCGCGCCCACCTGCAGCGCATCCCCCACTGGCTGAACACCAGGCTCTTCTCGTCCGGCCGCTGGTCGCGCAGCCACACCAGCCGCCGCAGCAGCGCGCCGATCTTGCACATGAGCTCAGCAGAGCCCTCCACCTGGGGAGCGGTACATGAGTGGGGACATTTAGCAGTGCTTATCTGCCAGCATGCCTTTCCGTACATGAGGTAAATGGAGCTAATGGAGCTCAACCCGGGGACCTTGGGAAAGCCTGTGCTTCAAAGGCATGCATGTGCACCGCTGCCTCGCTCTTTACGCGTACCCACAACGCTCGAATGCGTGCCATACACACCGTGCCAGCACAATGACAGCTCCTCCCAGGCTCGGTACGAAATACGACATGTCTCCTGTACGCTAGACAGAGTGCCTTCCCCGCCCCCCTTGCAACCGCTGCCGCTGCCGGCACGCACCTTGACGGACAGGATCTCCGGCCCCTCCGGCGGGTCCACCTCGCTGCCGGCGCCCGGGGCCACGGGCACCACCGCTGCCCCAGTCCGCTTGCGCACCCCTGCTCCTGCTGCGCCGCCTTCCGCCGCCGCCGCCGCCGCGTCCGTGGGCTTGACGCCCGCCACCTTGCGTACCTGTAAGTACGGCAGGGCGGCAACAGTCGATGACCCCTTGCTGACCTGGACATGGGAGTGCTTGTTGCATGGTAACACGTTGCCACGTGGGGGACACGCCCCATGCCCCTGGCCAGCGCCACATAGCAGCGTAGTGCAAGCGCGCACTGAACCCCAGCTTTTCGGCATCCTAACACACGCATGCTGAAACATACATACGCCTGGTCCATCCGCACGTGCTGGCGGCATGTGAAACACTCCATTTGCCCTGCACCAGCCCCCTAACGCACGCACGTGCACCACCCACGCACCTGGTCCATCCGCACGTGCTGGCGGCACATGGGGCACTTGCGCTTGGCCGACAGGACCTTGGTAGTACAGGAGCCGCAGTAGTAGTGGCCGCACGGGAACAGCTGCAGGAAACGGGAACACACACACACGAGGCCGCGCTAAGCCGTTTGGCGGAGGATGTCACCGGTGAGCAAGCCAGGTGAAAGGGCAATATGCCAGCAACGTGCGGGGTGGAACAGACACCTGCCGACGTGCAAGTTGTTGCGAACTTTGGGTGCCAGAAATGAACGTGCACTGTGCATAGTCAACTAGCAGCCCACAGCCCTTACCCGAACATCCTCCACCAGGGGGATAGCACACACGGCGCAGCACAGCTGTGCCTCCTCCTCCTGCCCAGTCCCAGTCGCTCCAGCTGCGGCAGACCCCGCCGCCGCCCCCGCCGCCAGCGCCTTGCCACCCCTACCGCCTCCAGATCCATCCTGCTGCTCGCGTACCGCCCCCTCATCCTCTGCCGCCTCCGGCCCCCCAGCCCCCTCCCCCAGCAGCTTCCTCCGCGCCTCTGCCGCCTGCGCCGCCATGCGCGCTTTCGCCGCAGCCGCCGCCGCAGCAGCCCGGCTTTGGGGCGTCGGTTTCCCCTGGTCCCCCTGCCCCTCCTGCCCTGGGCCCGGACCAGCCCCCGCTCCTTCCCCTGCTTGCCCGTCCACCACCCGCTGCTGCTGCTGCTGCCGCCGCCGTCCTGCAGGGCCCCCTGGGCCCACACCTTCGCCCGCCAGCGGTTCCTGCTGTTCCTGCTCCTGCTGCTCCACCACCACCTCCTCGGGGCCCAACCCCTCGTCCTCGTCCCGCCCCGTCAGGCCCAGGACCACCTGGGGTGCGGCGCTGCCCGCCCCTGCGCCTGGCCCCCTCCTCCTCGCCCCCTCCGTCCACTCCCGCCACTGATGCATGCAGCACAGGATGCCCGTGCGAGCAGCCACACCTACACCTGCACCCGCGTTCGCGAGCCTTGCTGCTGGGCTGCGCCCTCCGCTAATGTGCAGGCCGTGGTCTGGTCGCGATGCACGAGGCGGCGAGTCGGACACCATGAGTACGTCCTCCCCACCATCCCCTCCGGTACCACCTGCCTCCTCCCCACCTGCCCCAGCTGTGCGGGCTGCATCACCGGCAGGCCCCTCCGGAGCCTCCTCAGCTGCCGCTGGTGCTGCAGCTTCCGCCGGGCCCCCTGCTGCCGCCGCAGTTGCCGTCCC
Source organism: Chlamydomonas sp. KOR1 (assembly GCA_036984285.1). Classification (NCBI taxonomy): domain Eukaryota; kingdom Viridiplantae; phylum Chlorophyta; class Chlorophyceae; order Chlamydomonadales; family Chlamydomonadaceae; genus Chlamydomonas; species Chlamydomonas sp. KOR1. Next base: position 162,121 of record BQMZ01000159.1, on the reverse strand, counting down.
TCCTTCATTCCCTCCTGCTGCTGCCGGCGATGCTGTCACCGCTGCCGCCGGGCCCCTTGCTGCCGTTGGGCCCCCCGCCGCCTCTCCCGCTGCTGCTGCTGCAGCTGCTGCTGGCACTGCTGCCGCCCCTCCTCCTACTCCGTACCTGACCCTGTGCGCTTCCTGGTACTGGTTGTGGTAGAAGGCCTTCTTGTGGCGCAGCTCCTCGCACTCGGCCTGCGGTTGGGATGGGACGGGGTGCACAGGTTGAGCTGCAACCCTACCAGCAGCTGCCTGGGTGCAAGCTGAGGCCCACTTTTGCAACCGCAACCGCAACAGCACACGCAGTGTCGCCAGGGGTCTCGAACGACAAGCAATAAGCAGATGCAGCTCATCCGCAAACAAAGTATCCCTGAATAATGCGCATGACCACCCAAACGGGGAGCATGCATGGGCTGCGCGGCACTGTCCCACAACTCCCCTCCTCCTTTCGGCACCTTGCATGGACGCTAACTTTCAGACAGTTATGTACTATCGGCGAAGCCGACAAAGCCTTTCAGACAGTTATGTGCGTCTTGCTGCGCAAGAAAGGAGGGGGCTACGCAGGAAGAAACAACGTGGGAGAGAAAGAAGGGGCCTTCTTCGTCTCTGAGTGCCTAGGTCTATCTCCACCGTACGCCTTAATTTATTTGACCATTATTGTTAGTGGTATTATACCTTATACATATACTGCTAGCAAAGCGGGGTATCTTATTTTGATGATTCGCTCTTAAAAAGCAATATTTAGGCTGCTTTGAAGGGGAAGGAGATTGTCTTTGTTGCTTTCAGTTGGTGCGAATGCACGACGACGCCGCTCCGCGCCCCTCCGGGCCGCAATATGTTGCCCGAAGGGCTCGCTGTTCGGGCCGCTTCTGGAGGAACGCCAGTGGCGAAGGCGCTCTACTGGGCCGAGACTGACACTGAGAGACGAAAGCTCGCTGTTTTGGGCTTCTTAGTTACCCCGAAGGCACATTATATTTCGTCTCCGAAGGGGCGAAAGCCAAAGGGCTCGCTGTTCCTTTCGACACAGACACACCAGCCAAGCCACACGTGCACACCTTGAGCTGCGTGGCCCTGTCCCGCAGCTCCTTCTCCCTCTTGTCCAGCAGCGGACCCATGACGGGCAGGCGCCCCGCGGCAGCCGCCGCCACCTCCTTCGTCACCGTCTCGCACTCGTGCACCGCCAGCTCAACCTATGTGAACATGTGGAACAGAACCAGTGTTCATGCGTGCATGTCCGTGTAATGTACTTTTGAAGGAAACGCTTGGCTACGTGGTTGGGGGTGCAGCAAAAGGGGGGAGGACCAGTCCGTGTCAGCATGTGGTGAGTGGTGGCGGTGCACCTTCCCGTAATAAGACGCCCACATATCGGTTGTGTTGGCGCCCCATGGCCCTCTTGACCGAGCTCGCAGTCAGGTCACACACTCTTGTTGATGTGCTCTCATCCCACATCCACTCCCGCATACACACACCTTCAGCTCCGCCCTGTTGGCGTCCCTGTGGGCCCTCAGCAGCTCAGTGCGAAGCCGCACCGCCTCCAGCCCCGCAAGCAGCGCAGGCAGCCCGTGGCCTGTTTCGGGGTGCAGTTTGACACACCGTAGGTTTATCACATACGTGATGACCGACAGGTGACGCTGCATCGCAGCAGCAAAAATTGCCTGAAGCCCGGCCTTAAGCGTGCGACAGGACAGTTAAAGGGACAGATTAAGGGTGCAGATTGACACACCGTAGGTGTACAACCCATGTGATAATCGACAGGTGACGCTGCATTGCAGCACTGAAAGCTGCCTGAAGCCTGGCCTTGAGCGTATGGCATCTTGGCATGTCGACAAGACAGAAGTGCCATCGCAAGTGATCCTCGCGCAGGCGTGTGCTGCCGCCCTGCTGTACCGCAGCACCCAAAGCGCAGGCGCCGCCCTCCCGTTCCCGGTGGCGTCCAGCGGCTCCTTCCCTCCTCCCCGGGGGCAACTCACGCTGCAGCTCCGTCGTCTCGTGGGCTGCCGCAGTGCGCCGCTGCTCCTGTACGGCACAACAGCACACGCAGCAACGAGCAACGGCCGGGTCAGGGTCGCGGTCGGGGTCAGGGGGCCATGGGAGACGCGCACAGCACAGCAGTGATAAACAGGCAGGGCACAGCAAGCGCACGACAAGATCAGGGCCGGCAGGGGCTATGGCACAGCTGGGCCTGTGGGAGGCGGCACATGCATGGTACCGGAGCAGGGAACCCCTTGCTCGCTCTCTCCTACACGCGATTTACTACCTTTCGCGCCTTTTGCTTTTCCGACCCCCCACCTGCCCCCGCCGTACCTTTTGGCGGTCCTCGAGCATGCGGGTGGTGCGGCGCAGCTCCCGCTCGCACTGTACGGCAGGGAGGGTTGAGGTAGTAAACACAGCGTGCCCCGCATTGCAAACACGGCACGCACTGTTGCTGTACGGCAGCTAACGCAACCGCATGAACAGCAACAAAAACGACAATCTCGGGCGCATGGTACCGGCACTCGCACGCACAACCAGTCGTCCATTGGCTTGCCGTACAGCGTTGTGTCGTACAGTTGTGCACCCACCAGCATGACGGTGTGCGTGTCCATCCAGTGCGCTAGCCCCTCCGCCGCCGCTCGTACAGCATCCGCCGCTGCTCCGCCCGCCACCGCCTGCCGCAGCAGCGCCACGCCCTTGTGCACGCCGGCTGAGGATTGGGGTAAAAGTCGTAGGCCGGCATAGCATGATCAATTCAAGAATAAGACGGCCACAAACGCATTGGCAGTTGTTGTGTGCGCCCCTGTATTGGCCACGCCCCAGAGGCCAGTTGGCGTGCGGACGCCGTGTGTATGCACGGAGTGGCGGGCTCAGGGGCAAGGGTGCTAGGAATCTGTGCAGCCGGCTGCTGTGTGAGGGTCGGTGGTCGGGAAAAGATAGGTTGATGCAAAAGGGCCGTTGCTACGTCGCAGCAACGGCTGAGTTTGGGCCGCATGGGTGCAGGTGTGCAACGCATGGTGGACCCGCATGTGCATGTGCATGTGCACGCCAGCTAGTGGGTAGGGCTGGTGATCAGGGCCACCGCCACAGCAAATCGTACACAGCCGCAGCGAGTGGCGGTACCTCGGTGCGGGAACCACCCATCGTAGGAACAGCCGCACACCCAACATCAACACCACCACCCACCTACAAGCACGTCCTGACAGCCAGGCCCGGGGATCTGCTGCTGCTGCTGCTGCTGGTGGTGCGCGTGCAGCCCCTTGGCTGTAGCCGCCAGCCGCTCCAGTGCGCCAGCCACCGGTATGCCGCCAGCCACGGCGTCCAGGCCCACACGCAGGCGGTTGACTGCCGTCTGCGTGGTACGCGTGTACCAGCGCACAGGTGGTGACGGTGTGCAAGCACACCAACAGGTTGTAAAAACCATCAGCATGCCGGACGACCACAGTGGCCCATGGTGGTTCGGCTACGCCAGGGGCGACACATAGGACACCGCCGCACAGCGCATCGTTCCTGACCAGCACCCGTGACTTCAGTTGGCCCCGCAGGTGAGCCCCGCAGGTGCGCACACGGAATACCGTGTGCATTGACACGTCATGATGCAGCGAAATGGGGTGTACCATGTCTGACACTGTTGCAAAGGTGATGTGCAGATGCAGGCATAAAAGTAGGTGTGAGTTGGGACTAACGCGGCCCAGGCTTTGTGCACGCGTGCGCAACGCTGCTGTTGCACCACCGGGAGGTACATACAGCGGTGTTGGGGCCCCACGCGCTCATCACACACGCACAGCCTGGACGCGTGCGGCCTAGATAATACACATGCGCACACGCACCTCCTCGTGGTGCAGCAGCGTGGTCACCTCCTTGCCCATCAGCGAAAGCACCGCGCCCGCCTTGGCCTTGGCCTGTGCGGACGGGTGCATCATATCAAGAAGGGGGCGAGGTGTTGAGCCAAGGGGGCACGGCCCACGAGTGCACGATACTTGCGGAAGATTGTGGCTGTGTGGCAATGGTGGGGCGTCATGGGGCTCTATGCACCTGCACTTGGGCAGATGCGGCCTAACCCACCCCCAACCTGCAGACATTTCATGCCGTTAGCTCACACGGTCTCACACGACTTCTAACAACAATCGTGACCGCCCACCCGTGCCCTCCGACCGGTTCCCGCCCCGCACCTGCTCCTCCTCGCGCCGCGCCACCTCCACCGCCCGCGCCGCCGCCAACCGCTCGTTCAGCCCCGCCAGCCAGCCGCCGGGCTCCGGAACCACGCCGCTGGGCAGCCCCAGCCGCAGCGCCCTGCCGTACGCATCCACCAGCTACCGTACGTATGGGGCACAGGGTATCAAGTTTGGGGCCGATAGACAGCAGAAGTACAACACGGTCATTGATGGAGGTACATTGATGGAAAGCAGTTAGCAACAACCGTAGCGGCACATGGTAGCCCCAAACCACCCCACCTGCTGCTCCAGGCGGGCTATCCCCTGCTTCAGCCCAGCTAGCTTGTCACGTGCCTTGCCCAGCTCTGCGTCGGCAGTCGAACGAACGTCGGCGGCGCGCGAGGTGACGTACTTCCGCAGCTCGGCGGCACGGGTGGCGGCGGCGGCGGTGACGTCGGCGGGCGACATGGTGGCGGAGGCGGCGGAGGCCGAGGCCGCGGCATTGGCGTCTTGCTGTCGCTGTGCGGGTTGAGGTGGTTGGGGCGCCATGACTTCGGGGTGGGCGGTGAGGAGGTCGGCCAGCAACTGGGCCGTGTGGGCCTGTGGGGGAAGGCGCCAGGGGCGTGTCGAGCACGTATTCCAGCAAAGCAAGCTACTGGAATTGCATTGTACGACAGCCAGGCACGCTTTGCAACCATCAACAAGTCTTGTCAACAAGTCTTGTTGTATGTCCCTGGTCGTTGGAGACAGCTGGGTGGGCAATGTCATCGGATTTCTAGAGCGGATTGGGTACGACGTTTGGGATGCCGTGGGGCACCCGAGGGCAACGCCGCACGGGTGACGTTTTTGGCAGTGTGGCAGAGCGCTGCCACTGAGTCTGGTCTTGATTTGCAGTGTCCAGACGATATCGACGCCAATGTCTTTATGCAGCGAGCCATGTGTTGTGACGATCAGAGAGCATTAGTTATGTTGCTGTTGGGCATTTGGAACAAGCGCGATTCGGTCAAACCGATGCGTTGGTGACCCACACGGTGCCTTGTGGCACCCTAGTCTACTGCTACATATCCGCCTCGTGACATCCCTTGGGCCCCACGGCTCGTATGGGAACTTACACCTGCCAAGTGTACCGTAACCACTGACTGACTGACTGACAGCCAGCACAGCAAGCTATACCATGCCGCACATGCAGTACCGGTTGCGTTTCTGGCAGTCACACAGGTTGGCAACCAGGCGTATTGGAGGAGGGCAAGCAGCGCGGAGGACGAGCGACACCACCACAGGTTGCAGAGATCCCTGGCACAGATGTACGGTACGGCACATCCACAAATCCAGCGTGATGCACGGGCACGACGACACAGACGCACACCCAGTCATCCGTCAGCCACCACGCACCTGCACCAGGCGCCAGGACCGGATGCTGGCGGCGGCCGCCTTGATGTCCACCTCCACGTCACTGTCGTCCAGCGCAGCGCCGTGGCCGCCGCTGTCGCTGCCGCCCTCCACCGCCGCAGCCACGCTGTCCGCCGCCTCGATGCCGTTCTCGCTGTGCGCCGCCTCGATGCCGTTCTCGCCCACCCGCCACGAGGTGTCCAGCAGCTCGCGGGACTCCACCAGCATGCGCCGCGACTCGGACGCCAGCTCGGCTGCAAGGCGTGCACGTCACGTTTCATGCGAGTATATTCAATATTTACTTCAGGCAATAATGCATTATCAGCTTATCATTCTTGGTTTCCAACAGCAACACAGCTCGGTTGCGAGACGTATGACGAGGTGCAAAGGAGCACTATTGACTTGCACGCTACCCTTTTCCTCTCTTTCATGCTGCTGCCTTTGCAATGGAGATCATCAGCTGCTGCATGATTCCAGACCAGAGCATGAAGTGGGCTGCTGTTGGCCCCAACCCACAGGCACCGCAGCGCACGACCACCAACCCGCGCACCTGACGTCTTCCCTGTCGCGTTGAACCTTAACGCCGACACGCCCGACTGTTTCGCTGCCGCCCCGCCCCGCCCTGCCTCCTCCTCCCCATCCCGCTCCATCGCCTCCGACGCTCTCGCTGCCGCCCCGCTACCCCTGCCTTTCTTCCCCTTGTGGCCCTTCCCCTTGCCGTCGTCCTCCCCGTTGCCATCCTGCCCAACTGCGCCGCCGCCGCCGCCGCCCGCTGCCGCCGCTCTCCCCGCCCGCACCGCCGCCGCCACTTCGATCGCCGCCCGCCGGGTCGCCAGCGCCGCCACCTTGCGTGCCGTGGCGATAAGGCGGGCGGACAGAGCATTCAGCGCCATGCACAGGTTGCGCTCGGCGTTCTGCACGGCAAAAGAAAGCGTTGCGTAGCCGTCAAAGTAGTACTATATGACAATTTATACATTACGGACCATAGGTCGCGCTCCTCGTTCCGTTGAATGCAAGGCAGTTGTGCGCGCTCAACGAGGCAGTCATCCATGCATCAGGACCCACCTTGCAGGTGTATGAGGTACCCTGGTACCAACTTGACGTGCTAACCAGCCACCAGCTAACGAAACCGTGCTTTCACAATCCGCGCACGCAGTTGCACGCAGGTGCACGCACACACACACACACTTGTTCTTGCTCCGTCCAGGCTTGTGCCCGGGGTGCGGTGTGCTAGCGTGTGCGTGTGGCCTCGCCTGTGCCGTCTTTCGGGTGGCTCTTCACCCTTGCGAGGAGGGTGTGCCTAGGGGGCGTGCCCTTATTTTGGGGGCCGCTCGCTTGCCTTGAGGACCCTTACAGGGCCTCCGTGCTGTGAGCCGGCTCTGCGGAGCGGCGTAGCAGTGTAACAACCGTACGACCCGCACCCACCTGCAGGTGCAGCTGCGCCTGGTCCCTCAGCCTCGCCATAACGTCGTCGATGGCGGGCAGTCCCCCTGCTCCCCCCAGCCCCAGCTCCTGCGCCAGCTGCCGCCAGTACTTTGTGAGCTTGACGTGCACGCACGCCAGGCGCAGCTGGTGCAGCTCGCCGCGCGCAACCTGGGCCAGCTCCTCCTCTTTCGCTGCAGGGCGGGACGAAAACAGACACGCATGCTCGCAGCTTTGCAACAAAGCGCAGGGCATCGTGCGAAACAAATAAACATACGCACGCGCGCGCAGCTGCTTGGCGGACGACTCCACCTAGTCTGCTGGCCAAGACCAAGTGAGGCTGCGCCACCACAGTTCTGTCAACACCTGCCCCAGGGCACACGCACTGCACCGTGCACGTACATTGGTCCACATGCGCTGGCCCCCTGCGCCGGTCAGCAGGATCCTTACCCACCTTGCTCCTTGCGCTGCTGCTTCAGCGCTTGACCCGCCGCGCGCTTGTCCACACCTACCGCTGCCGCAGCGGCCGCGCCGCCCGTCCCACCCTGCGCCCTGCGCTGTGTGTCCTCCCTCCCGCCGCCGCCACCGCCGCCTCCACCAGATTCGCCATCGTCGTCGTCCTCCATGGTCAGGTCGATCACCTCCTCCTCCACAACCACTGCTGCGCTCTGCTGCTGCTGCTGCTGCTGCTGCTGCCGCTCGGAAGCCCCTGCCCAACTTCCACCCTCTCCATCTGCGCCACCACCGGCTGCTGCCCCGCGCCCGTGCACCTGGCGCCCCCGCCCCTGCTGGGCCTCCTGCCCCTGCTGACCCAACCTCTGGTGTTGCTGCTTGGTGCGCTTGTGGCTGTCCAGCGTGTCGCACGCCTTGCGCACCGCCCCCAGGATGACCTCGTAGTAGGCCTCCTCGGCGGGGGGGAAGCGCAGGTGCACCACCTGCAGCGCACGAGGAACACATGATGTGGCACTAGCTGTACCACCAAGCGGAGAGGGCAACCCAGGGGAGCGTCCCCGAGGGCCACCTAGGCTTGTGCCGGCATTTTTATTTGGGCCATCTCTCTCCTTGCTAGGTGGAGTGCTGCGAGTCGGAGGGGTGTAGCCTGCTGGGCGCACGTCGTGCTTGTGCTCTTTTCGGGCTTTGGGCTCTCTGGTTGGGGGCGCGGGGTACCGGGTTGGGGGTGCAGGGTGGGTGCCGCTGCTCGGCAGCTGGCTGCGGCGCGTTTCTGGGGTTGGGGGAGCAGGGGCTCGTGGGTTAGGGGCGCTGGGTGGGGGCTCTTTGCCTGGGGGCGGGGGCCGTCGGGCTTGCTGTTAGCCTGGCGCCGCTAATGTACTTTTGAACCCGGCAGGGGGTCGGGCGGCTTGCGTGGACCTAGGGCTTTCCCGCGTGGCTGTCCGTTTCCCTGTTGTTGCTCCGTCCAGGCTTGTGCCCTGGGTGCGGTGCGCTAGCGTGTGCGTGTGGCCTCGCCTGTGCCGTCCTCCGGGTGGCTCTTCGCCCTTGCGAGGGGTGTGTGCCTAGGGGGCGAGCCCTTATTTTGGGGGCCGCTCCCTTGCCTTGAGGACCCTGCTGTGAGCCGGCTCTGCGGAGCGGCGTGGCAGTGTAATAAAAACCTTACGACACACACAAACACCAAACCTGGGCGTGCTAATACACAGGAACCCTCACCCACACCCTATCACACCTGCAGCGTGCGGCACGGTCGTGCGCCGCCACCTGCTTGGAGCACCTCGCAGCATGCACCCCCGGACCTGCTAATACACAGGCACCCTAACCCACACCCTATTGTCGCACCTGCAGCGTGCGGCGGGGCAGCGGGTGGTCGAGCGCCGCCACCTGCTTGGAGCAGCGCCACATGATGGGCTTGAGCAGGGCGGCCAGGCGGCGGTGGCCAAGGGAGGTCCCCAAGCGGTACGGGTCGGCTATGAGGCGCCTGGGTACGGCATGTACGACGGCGGCGGGGGCGCACAAGGGGGTTGATGCTAACGAGCACGTGGTGGGTAGAGATCGGACGTGAAGCGAAAAGGGCCCCCTTGTGTGTGCAAGGTGAGGCCTTGGTTGTGGCGGCCTGGCAGTACAGCCCAGCGTTGTACGGCTCACTTGAATACGGCGGGGTCATCGTACGGCTTGTACTGCAACACTTGTACGAGGCCATGGATGTCGTCCAGGCCGTTGGGACCGATGGGAGTGCCGGTAACACACCACCTGAGGGGAAAGGTGTGTGTGTGGGTTCAGGGCTCGGGTCCGCCGGTCACGCTGCTAACGTCTGGCCAAACGGGCCTGGGTGTGGCCGTCGGCATGCCAAGGGAGGAGAGCGCAACCTGCTGAATGTCACACTGTGCTCCAACCTGTTACAACCTGACGCTGCATGCTGCCCCGACGGCGCATGGCGGCACGATGCAGGACCCTTTGACAGGGGGCGGTCGTATGCCTTAGGGGTAGTGGGTGTGGGATGACAGGTAACAACCCATCCAAAACCACAGGACCATGACGGCGACCGGGGCGGCAAGGATACGCAGGAACGTAAGGCCACTGCCTAGGGCCTAGCACGAACGTCCGCACACCCCAACGCCAGCGCCCCACCTGTTCAGCGCCCCGATGCGCTGCGCCATGAGCGCCAAACTGCTGAGGCTGCCGCCCACCATCTGGGCCTCGTCCAGCACCAGCCGGTGCCAGAACAGCTGCGAGAGGGCAGTCACGCACACACACTTTAGATTGGACGCATTTGTGCAGACTTGCACGCCTCGGCCTCTTTTTAGATATCTGTGTGTACGACTACCGGAATTTGTGGTCACCCAGTACGACGCCCTAGGGGCCAACGCACGGAGGCACGGCTTGGAGGCAAAGCGCACGGCATGTGTCGCACTGAAGTCAGTACCACGTCTCTATCGCTTGTGAAACCAGTGTTACACTGTGGGCAAGAGCCGGGGGTCCATAATTGGACAGAGACCTACAGCCCTGAGACGGCACGGGCAAAGCAGGACCGCACACGCTCCACCCGCACACACAACGCCAAAGGAGACCAAAGACAGGCAGCACGCCAGGCAGCAAACGGCGCACTTGTGTTCGCAACATATGGGTTTCCTACGGTGGCCTGTTGGGAAGGGGTTGACGCACCCCCCCCCGCTCCCCGCGGTAGCAACCGCAGACACATCAGCATGCAAACGTGTATTCAATCCCGCCCCCGCCCCCACCTGCAGCAGCGGTGCCTCCGGCACCGCGTACTTCTTATCGTAACGCAGGGACGCCAGCGCCCTGTTGTTTGGCGCGTAGTGCACCTCCTGCTGGAGCACCTGGGGCACGTGTTGGTGCAGCGCGTGTATTACCGTTGCACCCCGAAGGCAACGACTCGCCCACACCCACTACCTTTCATGAAGTCATGGCACCTGATAATACACATTAACACCGACACCTAACACACACGCCGACACACCTGGTAGGTGGTGAGCACCACGTCTGCCTCCATGAACTTGGCCACGGCGGCTGCGGCCGCGGTGGCGGGGTCGCAGCTGGCGGGGCACAACGGGTTGCCTGTATGTGGGCGACAAGGCACGCGGGTGCCTTTGGTATGTCTATACATATGGACTGGACGCGGGGTCGCAAGGGGCACATGGCGCGGACATGGTAGGCATTTAGGGACGGCATGTGCAGTCCGTGTGTACACCTGCGGTGCGCGCGAAGCTGCTGCTGACGACGCGCTTGAGCGCCGGAGGGCGCGGAGAGGCAACGGACCCATGTGCACGTGAGCGCGCAAGCTCGTGCATGCGCCACGCACGCGGGGCACAGCGACGCGCGTGCAAGGGGGCACCTGGCTGGGCTTTCAATGCAACATCGACAGGCGGCACCAATTGCGGACTCGTCGATCCGTACAGTATGGTTGTACACAACTTGGCCCGTCCAACGGTTGTACACATCTACGTACCGGTACGCGTATTAAAGGCCCACCTGCGTACAGCGCCGCCATCACCTCCCCGTGCAGCAGCGCCGTACGGCTCTGCGGCGCAGAGCCAGCGGCGGACGGCGCGATGGCGGCGGTGACGGCGGCGGAGGCGGACGCCCCAGCGTCCACGGCGGCAGCGGCGGCGCCTGAGGGGCGCTCCTCCGCGTTGGCGCCGGCGCAGTCCTCGGGAGCTGCGTCTCCAGCCGCAGCAGCAGGTGCAGCAGCAGGAGGCGGCTTGCGGAAGAACGAGGGCAGCTTCAGCTTGATCCTAATCGGCGGCCTTCCTAGCGTGGCAGCGCCAGGGGTGCCGCCCCCGTCGCCGCCAACAGGAGCACCGCCGGCACCAGCGCCGCCAGCGTTTCGGCTGCTGCCGCCGCCGCCGTTGACTACGCTGCCGCCGCCACCGTTGCCGCCGTTGACTGCGCCGCCGCCGTTGACTACGCCCTTGCCACTGCCGCCGTGAAGGACGGCGCTGCCGTTGCCGCCGGCCGCCTTGGCCCGCTTGCCGCCGCCCCCATCCCTGCGCGCCCCTGCCGCCGCCCCCCCGGCCTTGCCTCCTGCCCGCCCCCCGGTCCGCCTCCTCTTTCCCTTCCCACCAGGCACAAAGTCCTCATCGCTCCCACTGCTGCTGCTGCTGCTGCTGCTGCTGCTGCTGCTGTCTTGAACGCCCCTCCCGCCTTTGCGACTGTGACCCTTTTGCGTTCGGCCACGCTCTCCGTTGTGGACGGCAGGTTGCCCTGCATCCTCACCTTCCTTGGCCCGCTCACCGCCCACCGCCGCGGCCCCTGCCACCCCACGGTGCGCCCCCTCGCATGCGCTTCGTTGGCAGCCCTGATGGACTGAGCGACACGCACCTTCGTGCCTGCCTCTTCGTCACTGCTGCTGCTTATCAGCACGTGTGCGTGTTGGCCCTCACCCCCCTTCCCATCCGCACCAGCAGCATCAGCACCAGGAGCAGCCCTGCTGCCGCCGCCGCCATTGGCGGCCTGGTCCGCGAACCGCACGCCCAGCACCCCCCGCGCACCTTGCGCACCCCTCCTGGCAGCCCCTGAGCCAGCCGCTCCCGCACCCGTACCCGCCGCAGCTCCAATCCCACTACCATTTCCGTGCACGCCCTCACCATCCCCACCCTCCTCCCCGTCGCTTCCGTCGATATTCTCTGTCGTCGGAACCGTCGCCTCATCCTCATCTTCGTCCCTGGCGCTTCCCCGCCGCCGCTTTCGCCCGCCACCGCCGCCGCCAGCCGCCGCCGCGGCCCTGGCGGCAGCCTGCTCCGCCCTCTTGGCCGCCTTCCGGGCCTCCTGCTCCGCCAGCTGCTGCCGCTTCAGCGCCTCGCGCTCCGCCTTGGCCTTAAGGCGGGCCTGCGTCTTGGCCTCCCTGAAAGCGGCAGCAACACAGCAAAAGAGCAAGTTGTAAACGACGGCTCTAGAGGTGACTGTATGCGACTGGGTACACAACGATAGCTTGCACACCGGGAGCTTCCATACACAAAGTGCTGCAACTGTGCAGTGCAAGGACCCTTCGGTCAACACCCTGCACTCCTTTAAATGATACAACCAGCTCACGCAGCGCGCATATATATGATTGCTCACTCACCTCGCCCTGCCATTTTCCTGCTTCTGCGCCTCCTGCCTGTCGTGGCGCAGTCCGTTGTGCTGCACCACCCGCAGGTTGGGGGCGCGAAGTTCGAAGTCACCGGCCCACCTGCATGTGGGTTAACGAGTTGTGAGAGGACAACACAGTGGAAAGGCGTGTGGGTTCTTGCGAGCTGCGCCCTACTTAGCGGGCAGACACACGCGTGTAGAATGGCCACAGCAGGATACAAAGGTTGAACCAGGTCAAGGCACCCTGTGGGCTAATTGTGCTCGCTCTGGTCACGGTGCGTCAGGCACTTGAGGGGCAAACGCTGCGCCAAAAGCGGGCCCGTGTGCTCCACGCCCACGTGTGTACTCCACGTGCTCCATGTCGGTACCCACGCACACGCAAAGGCACAGTAGCTACCTGGCCAAACAGCGGCCCCCCACCCCAGCCCAGCGGATAGGCCCCAACAGGCATGGGGTGCCGGTAAGACACAGAATCGCGTCATCCCGAGGGAGCCTCGCATCCACACCACGGCACCATGCAGACATCCTGGGCCCCACCCCGTGCCCGCACCCACAACTCACTGAACCATCATGGCGACTGTCGGCGCCACGATCAGGGTCGGTCCCAGCGGCCTGCCCCCCGCCGCCTCCGCCGCCGCCTCCGCCTCCGCCGCCTCCTCCTTTGCCGCCTCTGAGTCCACCGCACCCGCCTGGCCCGCCCCGCACGACCCACAAGGCCCCGCGCCCCTGACACCGCCTCCCGCCCCGCCCTGTTCCACCGCAGCCCCCGCCCGCCGCTGCCCCGTGCGAGGTGCGGGGCGTGCCAGCAGCAGCGCGATCATCTCCACCGTCTTGCCCAACCCCATCTCATCCGCCAGGATGCCCACCCGTTGCCGAGGCGGTGGAGGCGGGGGGGTCCTCCGCAGGCCGCCCCCGGGGTAGGTGCTAACCCACAGCTCCTCCCCGCACCGCAGCCGCACGTGCCTCCAGAACAAGTCCTGCGCGGCGTAGTCCCCCAGGTGCGCTGCCGCCGCCGCCGCCGCTGCTGCTCCTGCCCCCCCAGCCGCCGTTGCTTCAGCCCCCCCAGCCGCCGCCCCACCTGCCGCGCCCCTGCCCGTCTCTGGCCGCGACCCCGGGGCCGGCTCCTTCCCCTTGCTCCTATCATCCTCCTCCTCCTCCTGCTCCCCCTCCCTGCCGTACCCGTTCGCCCCAGCCGTCCCTAGCCCGCTGCCCCGCTTGCCTCTTCCGCCCGCACCCAAACCCACACCCGTACCAACCCCGCTGCCCCCAGCCCCACCACCATCGACACCAGCACAACTACCACCACCACCGCTACCACCACCGCCACCCGCCTCCGGCTGCGTCTCCCTCCACACCATCCAGCTCAGCGCGCGCTGCTGGTAGCGGTACAGCTCGCACTGGAGCCCCGGGGGGTCGGGGTGCGCCGCGGCCCAGTCACGCGGAGCCATCGCCACGTCGAACACCTCGTCACGCAGGTCGCGGTAAGCCACGTGCGCGGGGTGGTCCGAGTGCTCAGGGTCGCCATCCTCACCCTCCCCCTGCCCGCCATGCTGCGCAGCATCGGTGTGGGCGTCGACACCTGCTGCTGCTGCTGCTGCTGCTGCTGCGTCAGCCCCGCCCGTCGTACGCATGCACCTGCCCTCCCCGTCCTCGTCCCCTTGCCCATCCGCTCCCTTGTGCGCTTGCCCCTCTCCCTCCCCCCCTGCTTCCCCCTCGCCCGCCTCGCAGCACGTCACCAGCTGCACAAGGGAGTCCACCTGGGGATAGGAGTACCGTGGGCGCACCGTACGGGCACACACGCAACATGCTTGGTTACGCCTGGTTACGCCAGCAAGGGCCGAGGGCAGGGCCAACGCCGGTGGTCAGCGGCACGATGCACGACACCTCGACGTGATGCCGATCTAGAACTGACGAGCAGTGGACATCACGCCCCCGGCGGCCCCAATACACCCTGTAACGCCCACCTGCGCCGCCAGCGCCGCCGCCGCCGCCGCCGCCTCATCTCCGCCCCCCCCCAGCCTCAGCGCCGCCGCCGGGGCCTGCTGCTCCGGAATCACCACCGAGAAGGCCTTGGGCAGTAGCCGCACACCCAGCAGCACCTCCACCACATAGGCACGGCCGCCGGCTGCAGCAGCTGTTGCTCCCACAGCCTCCGCCGCGGCCGCGGGGCGAACCGAGAGCACCTGTGTTGGGAGGCGGGCGGCAGGGTCCTCAGGCGTACAATACGAGAGCGTCTCCACTTCAGGAAGAGGAGAGCATGCCGTTCGGCACTTTCTCTCTGAGCTAATGTCCCCTGGGCCTAAAGCTTCTTAACGCATGCAACCGCGCGCAGCAGTGGGGAGGGCCTTGGCCCACCAACGGTATGAACGGTTGGGCACATTTGGGCTTTGTTCAAGACTCCCGTATCGTAGAGCCTAAAGCTTCTTGGTGGCACGGCGCATTCGACTCTTCGTAGCAGTTGGGAGCGCATTGTTCGTTCCCATTCACACACGGAGACGTGGGTACCGTACTGCTTGTGGTCAGGACAGCCGCAGTGACGACCCAAGTCGCACGCCCCCTTGCCGCCTCACCCGCACCGCCGCGTACTCGGCCGCCACCGCCGCCAGCAGCTGGCCCGCCGCGTCGCGCACGCCCCGCTGGTTCTGGGACAGGGCCTCATGGCGGTTGGTCAGCGCCTTGTCAACCGTCGCAACCACCGCCTCCGTGCCGTTGTCCTGCAGGGCACGTCAGCAGCTCAGCGATTGCGGCGGTTGCCGTGTTGGGTAACCGTTACTGCACCTGCTATGATGGCGGACGTGGCCTTGTCTTTGCTTGGAATAATAATAATAATAAGAGTTACGCACGTGGCGATGCGCCAACGGCGTGTGTTAAGGAGGTGGGGTGTGTTGCACCAGGGGCTAGCCCCGGTCAACCGGGTTCCACCGGCCTGTTCCCGCGCAAACCGGAGATGGCAGCGGCTTTCAGGCCGCCTGACTACACAAGCTGCTATAAACTCCATTATATAGGATATGTATAGGTCGCTCTTCGTGCGGAATCGCAAGGAAGCGCGCTTCCTGACATGCACATGCGAAAACGACCTGGCAAGTGCGCCACAAGCACTGCACAGGCGTGGATAACGCCCTATGAGGCCCACAGACATAATATATAGACCCTGGCTCGGCGTCAAGGCGCTGTCCGGACAATTGGAGCCTGGGTTCCGTTGAACGCGACGGCTGCTGAAACGTGCACCAACCCACGCCAGACCAGCTGTTCGGCGTCATCAATATGATTCATACACTTATATTAAGGACCTGCATAGCCAGCAGTGCGAGACGACCACATCGACGTTGGGCCGGCTGATATTTTGGCTGTCGTGCCTGACTTTGGTCCCGACAGGTGCCTTACGGCGAGGTATACACTCTCCGGGAAGATGTGGCGACTTCTGACCATAAGTCTTGGATGAATAAGGTGGTGCGGGCCGTGTTTGGCTCCATCAATTTTAGGACCTCCCTTGCTTCTCGGGCGACATGTCTAGGTCCGTTCTGGCGATACACCACCCAGGCGGTCGAGTTCGAGCGAGCTACGGGGTATGTACATACAAATACAGATACTCAGATCGCAACCACGCGAGTTCCGGCCATTTTATGGCCGTTTGGCCCAAAATGACCCCTTGTACGGCAATCCCATGTACGGCCTTGCACAACAAAAAAAGTAAGGATATGTGTGGTACCACCGGAACCGGGGCTTCAAGGCCTATTCAGCGCACTATAGTATGGCCTTATTTTTTTGTTGTGCAGAAGTGTTTTTGGCCTTCAAAGTGCTGCCATCTGCCCTCTGGGGAGTGGAACCCGGTGGCCCCCATCCACCGTAGGGAAGGGCTGGCAGGGCCCACAGGGTGGGCCCTGACGCGCCCTTCAAGAGTTGTCTTTGCTTGGTCATGGTGATGACAAGCGTTTTCTTGCCGCGGCGTGCAGCCTTGGGTACGGTAATGTGGCTCAAACGAGGACGACATCCCACGTGCTCGTCGGGACCTACTACGGTCTAGGCACCCACTACGGTGTAGGCAATTAACAGCCCCCACCTGCGTGTATGTTAGTATGCCCACGGCCCGCTTGCCCTTGACGCCCAGCAGTGCCAGGCTCTCCACAGGGAGCCTGTTCGGGATAGGTGCTGAGGGTGCGTCGATGGGAGGTACAAGCGCAATACCAAAGCAAGTTCTAAGGACAAAACTCCAGTCTAGACCGAAGCGCCATGTGCGGTTACTAGGGAGGGCAGCCTGTTCGGGATAGGTGCATGCGGTATGGTCCAAGCCGTCCGAGATGCCCCTTGAACCCTTGAACCTTTGAACCTTTGAAACTTTGAACCCTTGAACCTCCACCACACTGCAGCGCTTCACCTGTCGGGCCGTCCTCCTGGCGAGGGCCGCGCATGGAGCACAAACTCGCCCAGCTCCATGAATTCCAACGATTGGTCACAAAGCATTGATGAGGAATCTTACGTTATGGCGCTGCTTGCGCGTCAAGGATAACTGTCAAAGTTGTTTGTTAGGTTGTGCGCAGTCATGGGCATCGATGTCTGTCCTGTGAGGCTTACTATGTTATCATTGTCCATGTGCCATGGCAAATGATGGCAGAAGGGCACCACCGAACCCATATCGTCCGTGTTGTTACTCCGGCCGCGCATGTGTGCCTGCGCTGGACATGCTGCTGGGCAGGGGAGTCCCCCCGGGGCCCTCGGGCTGGACAAGTAAACCAGGACAAACAGCTGGAACTGGCTGGAATTCAAGCGGCACATGGTGCTCATCGACTTGTTAGTCGCCCACAGGCTTGGGCCAGCGTCTGCTCTTTAGCCTCCCTCCTGCCTCTCCTTGCGGGAGGGCCCCTGGCCACCAGTGCGGCGTCGTCCATGTCCGGCGTCCTGTTTTTTTTCCTGTTAGGTGCTTCCTGATACACAACGCACCTCCGCCCCCCAGCTCCCTCCCTCCACTCGTCCACTGTTCTCAGCGCCGACCCCCAGCTCTGCCGAGCCTGTGTCGAGCTGTCGACCCCATGTTCTCGGCCCTCAGCGGTCGGCGTCACCGCTTGACCAAGACACACACGCACGCTTGCACCTCCTTGCACCAAGACACATGCTCTCGCTACACCCCCTCAACCTAGCCGCGACAGGGGCGCTGCGTGTATGTGCTCGGTGGGTGCGTCTTGTGGAGAAGCTATGTAGGGGCGGCACCAGGCTGTGGTAGGGTAAACTTGAGCCCCGCACGTCGTGGCCTGTATGTACTTCCTGCCTCCCACCACGTGGTGCCCCCAAAACGTTCTGCTGTCCCGCGCAGCGCGAATACACCCACCACGCTAGGTCACGCCAGGGCTGGCATCTTCCCCCAGAGCATTATCTCGGATCTGATCAAAAGAGGGGCCTGATGTGGCCTTGAAAAGGTGAACCGGAGATATTTTCCGTCGCTATCTCTCCCCTACAGAAGAGCTGCGAAGCTCCTGGGACTGGGCTTGGCCCCCATTTGCACCCTTTGCGGCTGATGAGAGGACAAAGCTACCAGCGAGTTTCTTGCTTGATAGCTTGCAAGGGACCCCTGTTTGTTGCAAGGGACCCTTCCGGTCGGGGCGTCGTACCACACCCACGCACCAACCCGGTCGCTGTTGTTGCTTTCCGTGCTGAGGAGACCCCTTGGGCCTGGTCTGACCCCTTCACGCTGGATCTTTTCGTTGCTTCAAACACAAGGATTTGGCTGGTGAACCGGAGATCAAATGGACCCTCCCTGATGCAGATTCCTTGATCAAAATGGAACAAACGCCGCCGAAATTTCCCGCTGCGCAGGGTCAAATTGTCCGTTCTTTGATCAAAAACAAACAAGATGCCAGCCCTGGGTCACGCACGCCCTCGCCGCCAGCTCGGCACAGCAGGTGCAGCAACTACACGCTGCCCACCACCTGCCCGCCACCGTGAGCGCGCTCCTCCCTCCCTCAGCGACAACGAATGCACACACGCCGACGCCCACACGCACGCTAATACACACCCCGCTACCGCAGCACGGCGCTGAGCAGGTAGCTCACGTCCGCGCCGCCCACCACCTCATGCCTGGGTGCGGGGGCGGGCAGCGACAGCGCCTCCTCCCCCTCGCCGCCCTCCACCAGCGACAGCGGCAGGGACAGGGGGGCGGGCAGCGCGGATGGACCCGCCCCCGCCCCGCCGCCAGCCGATGTGGACGGCCCCGCCCCCGCCTCCATAAAGAGCTGCTGCTTCTCCTGTTAGTGGGCGGGGGGCAGAAAGAAATTGCAAAAGCAGGTTGGTACTGGAATAGCATACCCCTTCCGCGATGAGCAAGGCAACCGCACCTAACGCGTTGCCGCCCATGGAATATGCCCTTCCGTCCGACTGGAACCAAATGTGCTCAAATGAAAATCGTGTAAGAAACAAGGTAGGGAGGGGTCGCAGGAGGCAGGAGGCACTGGCACCCTGCAAGGAAGTTGGCCCCCGCCCCTTCCCTCGCCCCCTCCACCCCCTTAACACACGCTCCCCGCTAATACACACCTTGAGCATGCGCATCACCGCGCTCTCCACCGTGCCGTCCACCAGCAGCCGCGTGACCGTCACGTCGCGCGTCTGGCCGATGCGGTGCACGCGCGCCACCGCCTGCTGCTCGATGGCGGGGTCCAGGGAGGGCTCCAGCAGGAACACGTGGTTGGCGCGGACCTGCACGCCGTACGGCAGTGGGGCAGGGCCCGGCAATGGAGTTCGGTGGGGACCAGCAGCGTCTAGGAGATGTGCATGTGGGATACAGGGACGTGGAAGCAGTCCAGCACGTGGGAGAGCGGGTGCAGGTGCGTGGCAAGCGAACAAGCCCCAAGCCTGCTGCCGCTATTGCAGGAGCATCGTCCGTCCCGCGCGCAACGGCTGATGCACCAAGGGCACGTAGGACCCCTGCAACCCAAGCAGAAACCCGAGGCACCTGGTCATCCTCGTCCACACTCAACAATACGCAGCAGCGTGAGCCCCGCTACTGCCCTATCAACCGACGCGGCACCCTCCGTGGCTTCGCATGGGCCCTGCCCGCATGCCCTACACATGCCACCCACCCCACGCACCAGCGTCAGGCCCGCCGCGCCCTGCCGCAGCCCCAGCAGGAACACGCGGCACGTGTCGTCGGTGAGGAAGGCGCGCACCGCCTCCCGCGCCTTGCGCCCGCTCTCCAGCGCCACGCAGCCGATGCCATTGAGCCGCAGGCCGCGCTCCACAATCTGCGCGTTGGAAAGGTCAGCCATTCTTACAAAATATCTGCAGGCCCCCGCCCCATTTATGCGTTGATCAATTACCCACAGCACGCAGACATACAAGAGGTACGGAATGAGAAAGAGGTAGCACACCGCGCCCGCGCCCACCTGCAGCGCATCCCCCCACTGGCTGAACACCAGGCTCTTCTCGTCCGGCCGCTGGTCACGAAGCCACACCAGCCGCCGCAGCAGCGCGCCGATCTTGCACATGAGCTCAGCAGAGCCCTCCACCTGGGGAGAGCAACGCCAGTAAGGACTCTAATACTGGATACGTACATGGACACATATCTCATCAGCATGGCAATGGTATTCCACATGCCAGTAAGCTCAGCTGACCCTCAGCCTGGGAAGGGCAACTTGGTTGGTCATGTTCGTTTGTGCTTCCATGGTGCTTCTCGGACCCTGAAACACCAAAACTGCGGCCAGCATCAGCTGTCGCTGCCGGCACGCACCTTGACAGACAGGATCTCCGGCCCCTCCGGCGGGTCCACCTCACTGCCCGCGCCAGGTGCCACGGCCACCACCGCAGCCCCCGGTCGCTTGCGCACCCCTGCTCCTGCTGCGCCGCCTTCCGCCGCCGCCGCCGCCGCCGCGTCCGTGGCCTTGACGCCCGCCACCTTGCGGACCTGCAAGTACGGCAAGGCGTCAACATTCGATGACCACCTTGTGGACCTTGACACAGTGGGGTAGTTGACTGGTAAACAATTCCCACGTGCTGGCACGCGCCATGCCCCTTGTCTGTCGCCACACAGCTGCATTGGGCAAGCGTCTGGTGAACACCAGCTTTGCGGTATCCTAACGCACGCGTGCTGAAATAGACGTGCTACTCTGCGTGGCCCTGAGCAGGCACCTGGTCTAGCCGCACGTCCTGGCAGCATGTGAAACACTCCATTTGCCCTGCACCAGCCCCCTAATACACGCATGCACGGTAATACACGTGCACCACCCACGCACCTGGTCCATCCGCACGTGCTGGCGGCACATGGGGCACTCGCGCTTGGCCGACAGGACCTTGGTGGTGCAGGAGCCGCAGTAGTAGTGGCCGCACGGGAACAGCTGCAGGAAACGTAACACACACACACACACGAGGCCGTTTGGCGGAGGATGTCACCGGCAAGCAGGCCGGATAGGAGAGCAACATGCCAGTCAGGCGCGGTGCGGAACAGGCACCTGCCGACGTGCAAGTTGCGAAGGATGGGTACCCAAAACGCAGCTCCATAGTGCAACCCACCACCAGGGCACCAGCAGCCCACCAGCTCTTACCCGCACGTCCTCCACCAGGGGGTTAGCGCACACGGCGCAGCACAGCTGTGCCTCCTCCTCCTGCCCAGTCCCAGCCGCTCCAGCTGCAGCAGACCCCGCCGCCGCCGCCGCCGCCGCCTTGCCGCCCCCACCGCCTCCAGCTCCATCTTGATGCTCGCGCACAGCCCCCTCCTCCTCTGCCGCCTCCGGCCCCCCAGCCCCCTCCCCCAGCAGCTTCCTCCGCGCCTCCGCCGCCTGAGCGGCCATGCGTGCCTTCGCCGCAGCCGCCGCCGCAGCAGCCCGGCTTTGGGGCGTCGGTTTCCCCTGGTCCCCCTGCCCCTCCTGCCCTGGGCCCGGACCAGCCCCCGCTCCTTCCCCTGCTTGCCCGTCCACCACCCGCTGCTGCTGCTGCTGCCGCCGCCGTCCTGCAGGGCCCCCTCGGCCCACACCTTCGCCTGCCAGCGGTTCCTGCTGTTCCTGCTCCTGCTGCTCCACCACCACCTCCTCGGGGCCCAACCCCTCGTCCTCGTCCCCCCCCGTCAGGTCCAGGACCACCTGGGGTGCGGCGCTGCCCGCCCCTGCGCCTGGCCCTCTCCTCCTCGCCCCCTCCGTCCACTCCCGCCACTGATGCATGCAGCACAGGATGCCCGTGCGAGCAGCCACACCTACACCTGCACCCGCGTCCGCGAGCCTAGCTGCTGGGCTGCGCCCTCCGCTAATGTGCAGGCCGTGGTATGGTCGCGATGCACGAGGCGGCGAGTCGGGCACCATGACCACGTCCTCCCCACCACCACTCCCAGTACCACCTGCGTCTTCACCATCTGCCCCAGCTGTGCAGGCTGCGTCAGCTGCAGGAGCGGCGGCCTCAGCTGGGCCCCCTGCCGCCGCCGCCGCCGCCGCCGCCGCTGCCGCCGCCCCTCCTGCTGCTGCTGCTCCTTCTACTGCTGCTACTGCCGGCACTGCTGCCGCCCCTCCCCCGTACCTGGCCCTGTGCGCCTCCTGGTACTGGTTGTGGTAGAACGCCTTCTTGTGGCGCAGCTCCCCGCACTCGGCCTGCGGTTGGGATGGGACGGGGTGCACAGGTTGAGCTGCAACCCTACCAGCAGCTGTCTGGGTGCAAGCAAAGGCCCACTTTTGCAACCGCAACCGCAACCGCAACAGCGCACGCAGTGCCGCCAGGGGTCTTCCAGCCCCTCGAACAACAAGCAATAAGCAGATGCAGCTCATCCGCAAACAAAGTATCCCTGAATGCGCATCACCACCCACATGGACAGCATGGGTTGCGTGGCGCTGTCCCACATCTCCTCCTCCTTTGGCGGCCCGCATGGACACCAAGACACCAACACCAGATAATACACATGTCCACGTGCACACCTTGAGCTGCGTGGCCCTGTCCCGCAGCTCCTCCTCCCCCTTGGACAGCAGCGGACCCATGCCGGGCAGCCGCCCCGAGGCAGCTGCAGCCACCTCCTCCGTCACCGTCTCGCAGCCGTGCACAGCCAGCTCAACCTATGTGACACATGTGGAACAGAACCAGTGTTCATGCGTGCATGCCCGTGTAATGTACTTTTGAAGGAAATGCTGGGCTCCGTGTTTGGGGGTGCAGCAAAAGGGGGGAGTACCAGTCAGTATCAGCATGTGGTGAGTGGTGGCGGTGCACCTTCCCGTAATAAGACGCCCACAGATCGGTTGTGTTGGCGTCCCATGGCCCTCTTGACCGAGCTCGCAGTCAGGTCACACACTCTTGTTGATGTGCTCTCATCCCACATCCACTCCCACACACACCTGCAGCTCCGCCGTGTTGGCGTCCCTGTGGGCCCTCAGCAGCTCAGTGCGAAGCCGCACCGCCTCCAGCCCCGCAAGCAGCGCAGGCAGCATGTAGCCTGTAGTAAGTGCAGTGGCACAAGGGGCGTGCTGACCACGTCGTGGCCAAGGGAGTATGCTGCATTTGAGGGCCGCACATTGCCTGAAGCCCGGCCTTGAGCGTGCGGCATGTCGGCAGAACGCAAGCGCCATGGCAAGTTTTCCTGCCGTCTTGCTATACCTTAGCACCCAAAGCGACCCCGCTGCCCTCCCGTTCCCTGTGCCGTCCAGCAGACCAGTCCTCCGAAGGCAACTTACGCTGCAGCTCCGTCGTCTCGTGGGCTGCCGCGGTGCGCCGTTGCTCCTGCGCGGCACGTTAATACACACACAGTAACGCACACTGGCCAGCACTGGCCGGGTCAGGGTCAAACTCAGGGTAGCATGGGCGACACACACAGCACATCAATGACGAACCGGACACGGCAAAGCGCACGAGAGGCTCAGGGCCGACAGGGGCTGCGGCACAGCTGGGCCTGTGGGAGGCAGGAGGTGGTACCGGGCCAAGGCACCCCTTGCTCCCTCTCCCCTACAATGCGATGAACACCCCTTACCGCCTTCGTGCTTTTGCACCCCCCTGCCTGTCCCCACCGTACCTTTTGGCGGTCCTCGAGCATGCGGGTGGGGTGACGCAGCGCCCGCTCGCACTGTACGGCAAGGACGACAGGAATAGGTGGCTGAGGTGATTTCAAACACAGGGTCCCCGGTACACGCAGTTGTCGTACGACAGCTAACCCAATCGCATGAACAGGTACGACAGCAACAATCTCGGGCGCCTGGTACCGGCACTCGCACGCACAACCAGTCGTCCATTGGCTTGCCGTGCAGCTTTGTGTCGTACAGTTGTGCACCCACCAGCATGACGGTGTGCGTGTCCATGCCGTGCGCCAGCCCCTCCGCCGCCGCTCGTACAGCCTCCGCCGCCGCTCCGCCCGCCACCGCCCGCCGCAGCAGCCCCACAGGCGGGTTGTAGCTGAGCGCCCAGGCGGCACGTGCCGCTGCCGACGCGTCCTGCTGCCGGTGCAGCGCCACGCCCTCGGGCGGCAGCCGCATGTGCACGCCGGCTGAGGATTGGGGCAAGATCCGCAAAACAAGTACTAGTTACAAGCAAGCGACAGGAAGCGGAGTGCCGTGTGTGTGCGCGGGGTGGCAGGGCTCAGGGGCACGCGTTCTAGATATTTGCATGCGGGCTTGAGTGTGAGGGTCGGTGGTCAGGACGCGACAGGGTGGTTGCTACGTCGCAACAAAGGCTGAGCCAGTCTCACACTCGTGCAGGGCTGCAACCAATGGCTGCAGGGTGGAGCCGCATGTGCATGTGCATGTGCACGCGGGTTGCACGTAGCCGGTGGTCAGGGCCACGGATGCGGCAAACCACAAAGAGCAGCAGAAAGTGGAGGGCGGTACCTAGGTGCAGGGCCGCAACATCAGCAGGGTGGCCGCACACCCAACAACATGACCACCACTGACCACTCACCCACGAGCACGTCTTGCCAGTCGGGCCCAGGGACCTGCTGGTGGTGGTGGTGGTGGTGGTGCGCGTGCAGTCCCTTGGCCGCGGCCGCCAGCCGCTCCCGTGCTGCTGCCACCAGCATGCCGCCAGCCACGGCGTCCAGGCCCACACGCAGGCGGTTGACGGCCGTCTGCGTGGGGCATGTGTATTAGCACACGGGTGGTGCTGGTGTGCTAGCAGACGGAGAGGCTTTACAGCCACCAGCAGGCCGGTATGTCAAGGCGTCAAGGCCCGTTTCTGGGCAACACAAAAGCCAGCATAGCGGATCGCTCCTGACCGGAAGGCGTGAATTCATGTGCCCTGAAGGGAGCACCAAGGTGTGCACATGGGATGCCGTGTGTACTGACTTGGTCATGTCGCAGCAACGTGGGGTGCAACACGCCCGACACCGAGGAGTGTTGAAAGTGTGGCTGCAGACGAACAAGCAGGTGTGGATCAGGACAGATGAGGCCTAGCTTGTGTACACACACGTTAGCAACGCCTCTGTTGTACCTTCTCGTGGTGCGGCGGTGTGGGGCCCCACGCGCGCGTCGCACGCGCACAGCCTGGACGCGTGAAGCACAGCGAATACACATGCGCACACGCACCTCCTCGTGGTGCAGCAGCGTGGTCACCTCCTTGCCCATCAGCGATAGCACAGCGCCCGCCTCGGCCTTGGCCTGCGAGCGGGTGCGTCAAGAAGGGGACGAGGTGTTACGGCAGAGCTTTACGGCCCACGAGCGCACACGGTTTGCGGACGATCGTGTCGTACAGACGGTGAGGCGTCAAGGGGCTGTACGCAATATCGGCAGAGGGGTTACCACGTGTGCGGCCTGACTCACTCCCGACCTGCAGACGTCCCACCCGATCAGCGCACACGGGCTTCGACGACACGACTTCTAACAACAATCGTGACCGCCAACCCGTACCCTCCGACCGGTTCCCGCCCCGCACCTGCTCCTCCTCGCGCCGCGCCGCCTCCACCGCCCGCGCCGCCGCCAACCGCTCGTTCAGCCCCGCCAGCCAGCCGCTGGGCTCCGGAACCACGCTGCTGGGCAGCCCCAGGCGCAGCGCGCTGCCGTACGCCTCCACTAGCTGCGCAAATAGTACGGTGGGATACGGGGTTCTAAGTGTAGGTCCGATAGACAGCAGAAATACGATTTAAGGAAGAGACGGACGTTGTTGGATAGCAGTTAGCAACATCCGTAGCGGCACGTGGCAGCCCAAAGGCGCCCACCTGCTGCTCCAGGCGGGCTATCCCCTGCTTCAGCCCCGACAGCTTGTCACGTGCCCTTGCCAGCGCAGCATCGGCGGTCGAGCGAACGTCGGCGGCGCGCGAGGCCACGTATTCGCGCAGCTCGGCGGCGCGGGCAGTGGCGGCGGCGGCGACGTCGGCGGGCGACATGGCGGCGGCGGCGGCGCCAGAGGTGGAGGCGGCAGCATTGGCGTCTTGTTGTTGTTGTGCGGGTTCGGGTGGTTGGGGCGCCATGACTTCGGGGTGGGCGGTGAGGAGATCGGCCAGCAGCTGAGCGGTGTGGGCCTGTGGGGGTATGCGCGGGACGTGTTGAGATGCTGCTGCATTACGAGGAGGTACAACACCTACAACAGGAGGCAGGGAGACGAGCGGACGCCGCCACAGGATGCAGGGACCAACTGCAAGGATGTACGGTACGGCACAGCCGCAACGCATACGCACAGCACAGCCACAACGCAAGCGTGATGAAAGGGCACGAGGACACAAGCGCGGGACCGATGGATGCACACCCAAACGCCACACCCACCACGCACCTGCACCAGGCGCCAGGAGCGGATGCTGGCGGCGGCCGCCTTGATGTCCACCTCCACGTCACCGTCGTCCAGCGCAGCGCCGTGGCCGCCGTCGTCGCCGCCGCCCTCCGCCGCCGCCGCCGCGCTCTGCGCCGCCTCGATGCCGTTCTCGCCCACCCGCCACGAGGTGTCCAGCAGCTCGCGGGACTCCACCAGCATGCGCCGCGACTCGGACGCCAGCTCGGCTGCAAGGCGTGCACGTTGCAATTCTTGTTACAACATTTCAATTTAACAAGACATGGGCCATCAAACTTGTGCTCTGGTATTCGGCAGCATGACAGCTCGGCTGCGAGACGTGCTCGCGGAGGTGATGTCTGTGAACAGGTGCGATGGAGCACAACGGGTTTCTCCACGATCATAATCTGTTCTGCTTTGCTGCTGCCCAGTGCTGCGTCACCGAAGCACATCATTGGTTGCTGCATGGCAGAGGGCAAATCATGCTATGGCCACGATCGGCCCCAACCCACAGGCACCGCAGCGCACCACCGTCAACCGGCGCACCTGCGGTCTTCCCCGTCGCGTTGAACCTGAACGCCGACACGCCCGAGTGCTCCGCCGCCGCCACCGCCGCGCCAGCGTCAGCCGCCGCCGCCCCGCCAGGTCCCGCCCCGTCTTCCCCTTCCCCCTCCCCCTCCCCATCCACCTCCATCGCCTCCAACGCTCCCGCTCCTGTCCCGCTCCCCCTGCCCTTCTTCCCCTTCTGGCCCTTCCCCTTGGGGCTGCCGGCGTCTGCAGGACCGCCCTCCCCGCCGCCGCCATCGCCGCCCGCCGCCGCCGCCGCCCTGGCCGCCCGCGCCGCCGCCGCCGCTTCGCTCGCCGCCCGCCGGGTCGCCAGCGCCGCCACCTTGCGTGCCGTGGCGATGAGGCGGGCTGCCAACGCGTCCAGCGCCATGCACAGGTCGCGCTCGGCGTTCTGCCAGGTGGAGGACACAAAGGAGCCCAACGTCCAATTAGCACTGTACAAAGTAGCTTTCCATACGGAGAGCCATACAATACGTCACGTTCCGCGATCTGCAGCGCGCACGGCAGTCGCACTGTTCGTGCGTATGCCCAAAGACCGCCCCCATCTGCCCATGAAGGTTGTCGACCAGGCAGCAAGGCACATCCCCAGGTGCTGGTGTACCACCACTTATGAACACGCAACACCTGCAGGCAACCAGCCACACGCTAACACACACAAATGCCCCCACACTTCGCGCACGCAGTTCCAAGCAGACGCAGGCACCCACCCCACCACCCACCTGCAGGTGCAGCTGCGCCTGGTCCCTCAGCCTCGCCATAACGTCGTCGATGGCGGGCAGCGCCCCGCCGCCGCCGCCCGCCCCAGCCGCCCCTCCTCCCCCTGCTCCCCCCAGCCCCAGCTCCTGCGCCAGCTGCCGCCAGTACTTTGTGAGCTTGACGTGCACGCACGCCAGGCGCAGCTGGTGCAGCTCGCCGCGGCCACCTGGGCCAGCTCCTCCTCTTTCGCTGCAGGGTGGGGAACGGAAACAGACAAAATGTAGAACCAGGCCAGTAGGACAGGAGCAAGTTAAAGGTACACGCTCGTGCGATGCGCAGCTCGCCGCTGTCAACCTGGGCTAAGCGGCTGACCCTTTCCCTGTGTCTGCCGAGGAGCAGTGAAGCAAGGGATGCCGTACTCTTTGGCTGCCAGAAGGCATGGCACATGCAGTCCTGCCCGCTTGCACCCCTCCATCAGGACGCAACACCCTTGGATCCACCTGGTGTTGATACACCGTGCAAGCCATGGCATGACCAAGACACGCTGTGCTGACAGAAGCAGCAAAGGCACCGCGGGCGTGGCCAAAGAGTGCCTGCCGAAACCAGCAAAGGCAACGCCGCCGCCCGCTGGCCATATCAACACAGGGGCACAGGGGCACAGGGGCGCAGGGGCACAGGGGCACAGGGGCACAGGGGCACAGGGGCACAGGGGCACAGGGGTACATCGGGGACGCCCCTATGCCCGCATCGCGCCATCCCCGGCCCCCCACCTTGCTCCTTTCGCTGCTGCTTCAGCGCCTGGCCCGCCGCGCGCTTATCCACCGCCGCCACCGCAGCAGCGGCCGCGCCACCCCTCCCGCCCTTCCCGCCCTGCTGCTTGCGCTGTGCGTCCTCCCTCCCGCCAACCCCACCACCGCCACCGCCACCAGGGTCGCCATCATCGTCGTCCTCCATGGTCAGGTCAATCACCTCCTCCTGCTGCATCATCACCACATCCTGCTGCTGCTGCTGCGAAGCTCCTCCACCACCTTCGCTGCCGCCTCCACCACCACCAGCAGCATCACCTGCCGCTGCCCCAGCGCTACCGCCACCACTTGAAGCCGCCCCATGCCCATGCCCCTCCTGCCCCTGATGCGCCTCCTGCACCTGCCGCTGCCCCTGTTGCTGCATCTCCTCCTGCTGCCCCCCCGTGTGCTGCTGCTTGGTGCGCTTGTGGCTGTCCAGCGTGTCGTATGCCTTGCGCGCCGCCCCCAGGATGACGTCGTAGTAGGCCTCCTCGGCGGGGGGGAAGCGCAGGCGCACCTCCTGCGGCGCACGGTTTTGTTGACACATGCGAAACACCGATTCCAACCCTAGTCCCTGGGATCAAGCGCGGAGGCAGTAGGCATTCCCGGCAGAGTGTACTTACAGCGATAGTGCACGAGGCGCCGGAGGCTGCTCGAAGCACCACCACCGCACCATGCACGCCCGGACCTGCTAATACACAGGCACCCTAACCCACACCCTATCGTCGCACCTGCAGCGTGCGGCGGGGCAGCGGGTGGTCGTGCGCCGCCACCTGCTTGGAGCAGCGCCACATGATGGGCTTGAGCAGGGCGGCCAGGCGGCGGTGGCCAAGGGAGGTCCCCGAGCGGTACGGGTCGGCGATGAGGCGCCTGGGTACGGCAAGAACGCAAGCAGCGGGGGGCGAAGGTGGTGATGGCACAGGACGGGTTAGGAGAAAAACGTGAGGTACTGCTGTGTGTGCAAGGTGAGGGCGAGGTGGGTACGGCACGCTGTTGCACGGCTTACCTGAACACGGCGGGGTCGTCGTACGGCTTGTACTGCAGGATGCGTATGAGGCCGTGGATGTCGTACAGGCCGTTGGGCCCGATCGGCGTACCGGTGACGCACCACCTGAGGGCGGGGAGAATGCATGCGTGGTCGGGGTGAGGGGCAGGTATCGCATGGGGTGAAGGTAGTGCAAGGATTTACAGGGCAGGGTCGAAGAAGGGAATTCAGCGTCAGTGCAAGCAGCGGGTGTGGTGGTTTAGTGTAGGCGACTGGCAGGCGTATAGAGCAGGCCTGATGTACCACTGCGCCGGGCGTCGGACCGACCCACTGCCCACGCCCCACCTGTTGAGCGCCCCGATGCGCTGCGCCATGAGCGCCACGTTGCTGAAGTTGCCGCCCACCATCTGGGCCTCGTCCAGCACCAGCCGGTGCCAGAACAGCTGCGCAGGGCACATGAAAACTGGTCATATTAGCATATGACGATTGATACGGCAGACCTCCACTGGTTCTGAGGCCTTCGCTCCGCTCAATTCGTGCCAGGCGCACAGTGTGTTAAACACCAGCCTGGACACCTGCGGAAAGATGCCATATGGGAAGCGTTGCAAGACTGCAGGATTTGGAAAGTAGTCCGCACCCAGAGGAATAAAAGCATAGCTGGGTGTCCTTCAGCATCTGGGCGTCGTCCAATACCACCAGCTTAAAGAAGAGCTGCAGAGGCGCAGCGCACGATGGGCATCAGCCCAAAGGGCCTCTGCTGCGACGCCTACGCCGCCCTGCCCGCCTCGCCCTGCTGCGCCCAGATGGCCGCCATGCGGCGCTTTGCTCCGATGCCAACGATTGCGGCCCGCCGTGCGTCATCTTCCCCCCCGCCCCGCCCCCACCTGCAGCAGCGGGGACTCCGGCACTGCGTACTTCTTGCCGTGACGCAGGCCCCCCAGCACCCTATTGTTGGGCGTGTAGTGCACCTCCTCCTTGAGCACCTGGCGCACGTCATATGTGTATAACCAGTTAATACACATCACGACAGCCAACCTGCTACACCCGGGAGTGAGCCCCGACGGTCTCTGACACCTACCGGCATCCTGCATGAAGTCATAACACTCGGTAATACACCCCGCAGCTCAAGCCACACCCACCCACCTGGTGCGTCTGCGTACATCAGCTCCCCCACGGCGGCGGTCGCCTCTGTAAGAAAAGGCACTTAATACAAACCGCACTCAACACACCCACCTGGTAGGTGGTGAGCACCACGTCCGCCTTCATCAGCTCCCCCACTGCGGCCGCGGCCTCAGCGGCGGGGTCGCAGCTGGCGGGGCACAGCGGCGTGCCTGGAAGCGGCAGACAGGGGAGGCGGGGGAATAAAGTACTGATGATGCGCGTAGGAGGAAGTAGGGGCGCCCGGCTGAAGAACACGCAAGGGGCAGCACCCCTTGGAATGCTACCAGCCGTATAAGCCAGCCATAGGCAGGCGACACCGATTGCGGTCGCGCAAATGTGAGCTGATTTGCTCGCGGTTCCTGTGCCGGCATTGTGCTTTAAGTTATCGCGGTTGACCACAGGTGCGCCTTACGCACGGACGATAATGTTTGACATGTGCACCACAGGCCCACCTGCGTACAGCGCCGCCACCAGCTCCCTGTGCAGCTGCGCTGTACGGCTCCGCGGCGCAGAGCCGGCGGCGGAGGCGGCTATGGCGGCGGCGACGGCGGTGGTGGCGGACGCCGCTGCGTTGGCCGCGGCGACGGCGGCGCCCGCGGGGGCCCCCTGCGCATTGGCGGAGGCGCCGCCCTCGGGTGCGGGTGCGGCCTCCCAGGCTCCAGCAGGAGCAGGAGGCGCGACGCTGGCGGACGAGGGTATCTTGAGCTTGAGCCTGAGGCGGGGCTTGCCGGGCGTAGAAGCGCCGCCGTTCACGCCGCCGTCGCCGCCGTTCACGCCGCCGCCCCCGCCGCCGTTCACGCCACCGTTCACGCCGCCGCCCCCGCCGCCGTTCACGCCACCGCTCACGCCACCGTTCTTGACACCGCCGCCGCCAACAGCATTGACGTCGCCGGAACCGCCGTTGACGGCGCCGCCGCTGCCACTGTTGGCGGCGCCGCTGCCTCCGTTGCCGCCGGCAGCGCCCTCCTTCTTGGCCCTCTTCTTGGCACCGCCATTATCCCCGCCCGCTGCCACCGCCGCTGCCGGCCCCACAGCAGCAACCGTCTTACCGTTCGCTTGTTTCCCCGTCCGCTTCCTCTTCCCTTTTCCGCCCGGCACGAAGTCCTCATCCTCATCGTCGCTACCATCCTCCTCCTCCCCGCTCCCATCGCTGCTGCTTTCTTCCACGCCCTTCACGCCGTTGCGACTGCGACTCCTTTGTGTTCGGCCATGCTTGGCGTTGCGAACGCCCTGCTGCCCTGCACCGCCACCTCCAGCCGCGCCCCCCACCATCCCGCGATGCGCCCCCTTGCCCTGCACTCCGTCGGCAGCCCCGTTGGGCTGTGCGCCCTGCCCCTTCACCCCTGCCTCCTCGTCACTGCTGCTGTCAGTCGGCACGTGTACGTGTTGGCCCCCACCTCCGTGTCCGTTAGCAGCACTGGAAGCAGCGCCGCCGCCGCCACCGCCATTGGTGGCCTGGTCCGCAAAGCGCACCCCCAGCTGCCCCCCCGCGCCCCGCGCACTCCGCTGGGCAGCCCCCGCACCCGCCGCCCCTGCCGCAGCCCCAGCCCCACGCGCTCCCTCCCCGTCCCCACCCTCCTCCACGTCGCTCCCATCAGTACTCTCCGGCGTCAGAATCTCCTCCTCGTTCTCGTCTTCGCCCCTGGCGCTCCCCCGCCGCCGCTTCCGCCCGCCACCACCGCCACCGCCTCCAGCCGCCGCCGCGGCCCTGGCGGCCGCCCGCTCCGCCCTCTTGGCCGCCTTCCGGGCCTCCCGCTCCGCACGCTGCTGCCGCTTCATCGCCACGCGCTCCGCCTGAGCCCGCTTGGCCTCCAGCCGGGCCTGCGTCTTGGCCTCCCTGCCAGGCGCAACAAAGCACAACACAAACCGTGGCTTCATCAACAGGGTCGCTACCGAGGCGGTTGCAGTAACGGCATGGTGATTGACATGGGTAGCTTGCACGCAGTACGACGGACGCAGCCGCCCAGATTTCAAGGACCGCCCTACACCCTGCGTCCTGGAACCATGGTACCTAGGTAACTACACGACAGTTACTCACCTGGCCCTGACCTTCTCCTGCTCCTGCGCCTGCTGCCTGTGGTAGCGCAGTCCGTCGTACACCAGCACCCGCAGGTTGGAGTGGGTGGCCAGCTCCATGGCCCACCTACGTGTGGGTTAACGAGGCGCGTGGAGGCGTGTGGGTAGTCAGCGAGCTGTGGGCTAGTCAGGGAGCAGACACACGTGGGTAACGAGGCCAGAGCAGGATGCAATGGTTGAACCATGTCACGGCCTCCTGTGGGCTAGAAGTGCTTGCTGCGTCGCCTTGCGCCTGCAGCGTCATGCGCAAACGCGTGGGCGGCCGGAAGAGTGTGTGTGTTGACTGCGTGTTCATGCGCCCGCAAATCACACCTTAGCTAGCCGGCCAGTGCAGCGGCCCACCAAGCACAGCGTATGGGACCAAAGAGACATGTGGTAATAGAAGAAGGCAACGCGTCACCACGTGGGCGCTGTGCAGCGAGACCACGGCACTACGCTGCCAACGTGCCCTCCAAGTCCGTGTCCAAACCCCACAACTCACTGCTGCAGGATGCTTGGCGGCGTCACGATCAGGGTCGGTCCCAGCGGCCTGCCCCCCGCCGCCTCCGCCTCCGCCTCCGCCTCCGCCGCCTCCTCCCTCGTCGCCTCCAAGCCCACCGCACCCTCCTGCCCCGCCCCGCACGACCCACCAGGCCCCGCGCCCGCGGCACCGCCTCCTGCACTGCCTTGCTCCCCCGCAGCCCCCGTCCACCGCTGCCCCGTGCGAGGTGCGGGCCGTGCCAGCAGCAGCGCGATCACCTCCACCGTCTTGCCCAGCCCCATCTCATCCGCCAGGATGCCCACCCGTTGCCGAGGTGGCGGAGGCGGGGGAGTCCTCCGCAGGCCGCCCCCGGGGTAGGGGCTAACCCACAGCTCCTCCCCGCACCGCAGCCGCACGTGCCTCCAGAACAAGTCCTGCGCGGCGTAGTCCCCCAGGTGCGCTGCCGCCGCCGCCGCTGCTGCTCCTGCCCCCCCAGCCGCCGCCCCACCTGCCGCGCCCCTGCCCGTCTCTGGCCGCGACCCGGGGGCCGGCTCCTTCCCCTTGCTCCTATCATCCTCCTCCTCCTCCTGCTCCCCCTCCCTGCCGTACCCGTTCGCCCCAGCCCTCCCTAGCCCGCTGCCCCGCTTGCTTCTCGCGCCCGCACCCAAACCCACACCCGTACCAACCCCGCTGCCCCCAGCCCCACCACCACCGCCACCCGCCTCCGGCTGCGTCTCCCTCCACGCCATCCAGCTCAGCGCGCGCCGCTGGTACGGGTACAGCCTGCACTTGAGCCCCGGGGGGTCGGGGTGCGCAGCGGCCCAGTCACGCGGAGCCACGGCGTCGAACACCTCGTCACGCAGGTCGCGGTAAGCCACGTGCGCGGGGTGGTCCGAGTGCTCGGGGTCGCCGTCCTCACCCTCCCCCTGCCCGCCATGCTGCGCAGCGTCCGTGTGGGCACCGCCAGCCGCTGCTGCTGCTGCTGCTGCTGCTGCGTCAGCCCCGCCCGTCGTACGCATGCCCCTGCCCTCCCCGTCATCGTCCCCTTCCCCATCCGCGCCCTCCCCCGCTGCTTCCCCTTCACCCTCCTCGCAGCACGTCACCAGCTGCACAAGGGAGTCCACCTGGGGGTAGGGGTACCGTGGGCGCCCCGTACGGGCACACACGCAACATGCTTGGTTACGACAACAGGGGCAGAGGGCGGGGCCAGCGCCGGTGGTCAGCGGCACAACGCACGACATCTCGACATGATACGGATCCCGACCTGACAAGCAGCGGACATCGCGCTCCCCGCCGCCTCAATACGCCCTGTAATGCCCACCTGCGCCGCCAGCGCCGCCGCCGCTGCCGCCTCCTCGCCGCCCACCCCCAGCCTCAGCGCGGCCGCTGGGGCCTGCTGCTCCGGAACCACCAGAGACAAGGCCTCGGGCAGCAGCCGCACACCCAGCAGCACCTCCACCGCGTGGGCATAGCCGCCGGCTGCAGAAGCAGCGGCAGCAGCAGCTGCTGCTCCCACAGCCTCCGCCGCGGCCGCCGGGCGAACCGAGAGCACCTGTGTTGGGAGGCGGGCGGCAGGGTCCTCAAGCGTACAATACGAGAGCCTCGGCACTTCAGAAAGAGGAGTGCCGTCCGGCACTTTCTCACTGAGCTAAACTCCTCTAGGCCTAAAAAGCTTCTTGGTGGCACGACGCATTCAACCGCGCGCAGCAGTGGGGAGCGCGTTGTTCCCATGCACACATGAACACTTGGATGCCGCTGTGGTCACGACAGCCGCAGTGACGACCCACGTCGCACGCCCCCTTGCCGCCTCACCCGCACCGCCGCGTACTCGGCCGCCACCGCCGCCAGCAGCTGGCCCGCCGGGTCGCGCACGCCCCGCTGGTTCTGGGACAGGGCCTCATGGCGGTTGGTCAGCGCCTTGTCAACCGTCGCAACCACCGCCTCCGTGCCGTTGTCCTGCAGGGCACGTCAGCAGCTCAGCGATTGCGGCGGTTGCCGTGTTGGGTAACCGTTACTGCACCGGCAATGCTGGCGGACTTCGCCTTGTCGTTGGCCATGGTGACAGGCGTTTCCTGGCCGCGGCATGCAGCCTTGGGTACGGTAATGTGGCTCAAACGGGGACAACAACCCACGTGCTCGTCGGTACCTACTACGGTGTAGGCACCTACCACGGTGTAGGCAATTAAGAGCCCCTACCTGCGTGTATGTGAGTACGCCCACGGCCCGCTTGCCGTAACCCTTGAAGTCCAGGGCCAGGCTCTCCACAGGGAGCCTGTTTGGAACAGGAGCATGCGGTGTGGTCCATGCCGTGTTCACATTGAGGGGCCAGTGTCAGGTTGTATGCGTGCACGCGGGGCGCAGCCGTCAGAGGTGCCCCTTGAACCTCCGCCACAGGTCAAAGACCTGCAGGGCTTCACCTGTCGGGCCGTGCTCCTGGCGAGGGCCGCGCCAGCAGCACAAACTCGCCTAGCTCCATGGATTCCAACGATTGGTTAGGAATTGTTCATGAGGAATCTGTAGTAATGGCGCCGCGTGCGCATCAAGGACAACTGTGGAAGTAGGGCGATGCAACGTTGTTTGTATAGGTGTGTGCAGTCATGGGCATGTCTGCCCTGTGAACTTGTTATGCAAACATTCTGATGTAATGTGGCAAATGATGGCAGAAGGGTGCCACCGAACCCAAATCGTCGTGCTGCGCTGCATGGGGCACTCCCACCGTGCTGCGCTTCCTACAGCGACTTCGGTAGCAAGATCTGGTACCCTGACTTACCACTGCTTCATATCTGCCGCCCAATTACTGAACGCAACAATGGCCACAGCAAGCCTTCCGCAGCAACGGGTTCGTCCCTTTGCGACGAGTTGCATGCTTCCACGTTGCCCGACTCGCGTTGCGATCCTAACGAGAAATAAAATTACTCAAGTCTGCGCTGCCACTGCTGGGGATAAGTCCCAAGCGCCAACTCTGCCCACCTCGGGCATCCTCACAGCTTCAGCTGCGGCCGCGCTCGGCGCGTGGAGCTTCGCAGCACAGCGTGCTATTGCTGATGAGCTGCCAGCAGCTGCCGCTAGCACGGTGTCGTCGATCGGGGACATCGTGGTGGACACATCAGCATCGGGCAAGGGCTACGGACTCGAGGATTTCCTGGTGACGCTGCTTTTCGGCACCGTCGTCCTGCTACTGGCTGTCGTCACCGGCGGGGTAAGCCATGCTCGCAACGGGGCTGCGCTCGGAGGGTACCGGTACCACACGGAGTATGTCCGCCTCCTGTTCGCCTGGAAAGGGCACACGCATGCCCACGTGCTGAGTCCAACGGCCAGCAGGATTTCTTGTGGCTGCAGTTGTGTACCACATTGCAATCTCCCTTGCGGGCACGCGCCGTGCACTCCTGACCCTGCCTCGCCGTACGTTCGCCCTGCACCTTGCCAGCTGCCAGTGAATCAGCTCCCCTCCCGCCCTCGCCGCATGCACCAGTTCGGATGCTGCCACGTCTATCACCATATTGCACTCATGGCAATCACCAAGACGGCATGTGGCGTTGCTGCTGTTGGTGCTTGTGCTGCAGGTTGCGTACATCAACCTGAAGCAGTGGCTGGACAACCGGCAGGAGAAGCAGGACCGGGAGGGCGCGGTGCTGCCCGCAGCCTCGGAGCCCGCCAACACGTGAGTATGCAGTGGGGACGCGGTGCTGTGGTAACATCGGAGAGTGTGCCATGTGATGCAGTTGGGGGCAGCCATCGATTACAATTTCGGCATATTGGCAGAGTGGGGCGCAGCGCTTCGGTTGTGGGGTTTTCCCTGTAAATCGGTCGACCACGGGGCCGAAAGGCTCAGCCGTGTGTGATCCAGTGTTACACTGTGGGCGAGAGCCAGAGGTCCATAGCCGGACCGAGACACAGCGACGGCCTCTAGGGCCAAAGGCACGAGCCGGGAGGGCTCGAGGCACGGGACAACGCCCGACAGCACACGCGGGGGTCTACTCACCAAGGGCGAAACCACGGCCCTGAGACGGCACAGGCAAGGCAGGACCGCACGCGCTCAGCCCGCACACACGTCGTGTGTGTTGCATGTGTGTTGCAGGAGGGCACGGCGGCGCAGAGGCTCAAGGCAATGACGCAATCAGGGATCCTGTCTGCTCCAACGAAAGACACTGCATGCCACGCGGCCGGCTAGGAGGAAGGCATGCCGTGTGGTGCCTTGGCAGGCACGTCTGTCAGGCAAGGCCGAACGGCCACCCCTTGCTGCGGGCATACACAGAATGGTGTGCATGAGATCGTCACCTTTCCAGTTCAGTTCGGCCCCACACCCATACGCAACATGGCCCCACTTCGACTACGTGCACCCCCACGTCACCTCTGAGCATACTGATAGGCCCTGCAAGGGCCCAAACGCGGCGCGGAGGCCCTCAAGGCCGAAGGGCCACCTGTGGCCCAGCCTAGTGTCCTGCTCCCCCTCCCCGCTCCCTTTAGTCCCGTACTCCCATGTGCCCCCACCACTGTCGTGCTCGCCGTGTGGCCTGGCAGGCCTGCTCTGACAACTGCTATGGCTGCATGCTCTGCTTATCGCCGCTGCGCACCGCAGTACGCACGTTCAACGACGCCCCCGCCCCATCCCTTCTTACGTTGCCCCTCTGCGGCTACGCCCCCTCCCACCGCCCCCAGGTCCGCCGCCGCCCCCTCGGACGAGGTGGTGGTGCCGCTGAAGCGCGCCTCGCGCATCAAGAAGGAGAAGGGCAAGGGGTTCGCCGAGTTCACCAGCAGGCGGTGAAGGAGCAGCAGCAGCTGCAGCAGCAGCTGTGGGTCAGCAGCAGTGGGTCAGCGGCAGCGGGAACGTCCCTTCCCGGCTTGGGCAGTCCGATGGAGGTCACCAACGGGCGGTAGGCGCCGTCGTCTGGACAACGGGCAGGCGGGGGAGTCTTCGCCTGTGGTGGCCAAGCGGGGTTACTTGGAGGCGGTGTAGAGCAGCAGCGGTGGCGGGCCAGCGGCGAGGAGTCCTCCCGCGTTATAGGGCCGAACGGTCAGCAACTAGCAGGCCGTTGCGCGGTGCATGGACCTCTAATCATCTATGGTCGCTTTATAGGCGACTGGCTGGCTAATGGGGTTTTCCCCTGCGTCCTCCAGCAGGCGGTAACTTACAGTCATGGTGGGGTGCGTGCGAGCGGGGCAGACGCCTGTGTGCGCTATGCGGACGGAGAGCATGTGGGCAAGGGGTGCGCTTGCTTCTGGGGACAAGGACTCAGCAGGCAGCTGCTGCAGGCGCGGCAGGCGGTGTGTTACGAGCGGGTGTGTGCTTGGGGCGTACGTGGGCAAGAGCGAGGTTGCTGCTGGACAGTGCACTAGGGCCTGCGGCCGTGTGTCTGGGTGCACGGGGAGACGGCAGCGAGTCGAGTGGGCGTTGCATTGTATTGGTGTGTATTAGCCCATTGCGCTGGATGGGCTCGGATGCGCGCTGTCACAGACGGGTGTAGTAGCCGTGTGTTGGCGCGCTTGCAAACTGGTGTCGCACGCGGGTGTGGCAGCACATGAGCAAGTTAAGCCAAGGGCCGGGTGGCGGACGGAGGCAGTTGCGCGGTGCGTCTGTACATGGTTGAAGAACTGGGATGTGACCACCTGGGCTGGAACCAGCAGCAGTATCCTGCGCCACCATGAGCCCCCATGTGCAGTGTAAGCGTCCAACTCCAAACGAGCAGGTCTCAACTACCCACATTGACGCCACGGCGGCGCCCGGCCTGCCCTGACCAGCAGCAGTAAGTGGCCAGTATCCAGTTGTGACCTGCTCCTCCACGTTGCTCTTCTGGCCCATTTGGGCCTACCGCCATGCCGGCGCGGCCTTTGGCAGCATTTTTAGGGCGCTTACGGCAGTCCTGCTCCCCGAAGATTGCGCACTGTGCCGTGTCCGCCGGGCACCGCCGTGCGAAGCGTAACGACTACAGCCCTTCGCCGCCTCGGGCGCAGTCGTTGCGTCGTACAACGGTAATCGCACAACAACTCAACAAGCAACAGTTTGCTTCCTAATCACGCTATGCTGACCATCATGAGCCCTAAGCAAGGGCTACACGGGGGGCTAGCGCTGCATGTGCCCTTAAGCCCTGTTATGTTGCCGCCATGCGTGTTGATACAGCCAGGTACGGCGCAGACCACCCTGTACCCCATGCACACCCAAAAACCGAAAACGCACCCAGCCCCATGTCAACGATACCGAACAGCCGTGCATGGTTGCATGCACTTCAGCTGTACGGATAGCCTACGGTCAGCTGCGCAACCTACCGGCGCATTGCCAACAGCTGCGTCACGTGCGCATGTTAAAAGAAATGCAGTCAAGCCGTGAGCAGTAGGGACCCGCCTGATTGCCGTTAACCCACTGGGCTCCAGCACCAACACCCATGTCAACGGCACACAGCAACCGGCCATAGCGTGCCGTACGCCCACAACCTCAAAGCAACCTGTACTTCGTGACGCATCATGCACGCAATCCAGTGATCCACATCTGGTCACATCAATGCGGCGCAATCATCATCAATGTCCACTCTCCACAACAACTAGGTGCGCGAAGCAACGAACCCAACCTGACCAGGAACTCGTCCTCTGCCCCCCTACCTCTCCGCCGCTGTGCGTTGACACACCGCGCAGGCACCACCCAGCATCAATCCTTGGGGATTGTAACACCCTCACCTGTGTCTCAGCAACGAGGGCCATCGCACCTAAATGCCCACAACGGGGGCGCTGCTACGGCCCTCAACAGTAATGTGTGGTGCGCTGTCACTCTTTGCGCTGCGCTTGGCTGTGCCCTTTGACCAGTTTCCAGCAGCGCCCCACCCAGCTGCACCGGCCCGCACGCATGAGGGGGCACGCCGGCACCACGCCAGGAGGGATACGTGCGCTGCACGTGTTCCGTCGCCCTCCCTCTCCTCCCTCTCCTCCCTCTCCTCCCTCTCCTCCCTCCACTCCGCCCTCGTCCGTATTGCGTTCACTACTCCTACCACTACCACCAACTCGCGTTACTAGTACTCTTTTGCCCCGCCCTCCTCCTGGGCAACGCGCTCGTCAGTGCGGGCTTAGTCATCATGATGATCGTCACACGGTGGTGCCGTACGCGCCCCACGTCATGGTCTTTGGCGGCTCGCCCAGCTGCATTCCCCCGCCGCCCCGGCCGCTGGGTACCGACATGGCCATGGAGGCGGAGGACTTGGACGCGTCGGCCGCATCTGCAGGCAGCAGGGACAATCGCACGGACTCTACCATGTTAGTGGTGGATGCAGCACCATGGTGTGCCGCATTGGCACACCCCACAGGCGTGGTCAACCTTTCTCGCCTCGTTCGTCGCTCGCTGCTACCCTTGTCCTCCGCAGGCCGGCCGTTTCCGGTTCAGTTACTCTGCCGCTCTGCGGTTATCCCACGGGCTTGAGGAATGCGCCGCGTCCACCTTCACGAGCGCGCCACCCCTCCCACACGCGCACACCACGCTACAGGCATGCCTGCTTGCCGCGGCCGGCCGCGGCCGCGGACAGACACGTACCGCACCTGGCCGCGCGTTGCTGACGCTCATGGAGCGGTAGGTAAATATGAGCAGGAATAACATGCTGATGTAGGTGCCGCACAGGATGTAGGAGAAGGCAAAGGTGGTTTTGAAGGCGCTGGCGTCCGCGGAGGACCAGACCCCGACCCTCTGGGGGGGTGGGGGGTGGGGGCAAGGTAGGCAACGAGGGCGTGATTACACAAGTAGCACGCATGGAATGGGCGTGTGGGCCAGCAGCGGTGCGATGGCGAGTAGTTTGGGGAGGAGCCGTGGCTAACAGGCATGTAGATCTTGGGCTTTAGTTGGCCGCAGTAATGCATTCGTTGCGAGTACCGGTACACACGCATTCTTCGTACATGCGGCTGGCAGGCGACCCAACACCCTCTCTTGTCGCGAATGCGGTGCGGGATGCAGGCATAACAAGCCCCTCCGTGTGTGCATCCTGTCGTCCTAGCAAATCCGTGCCACCAACCCACACCGCTTAACCCACGCACTCACCTCCCACGTGTTAACCCACGACGCCCGCTGGTGTACGATGAGCCCCGCCAGCACCATGAACACGCCGTTGCTGGCGGCCGTACCGACCATGATGCCGTACGCCAGGGGCAGGTCGGTGAAGGAACGCCTGTACGGCAGGCAGGCGCATGCGCGGGCGGTTGAGGCACGGCATGCTGAAGGTGACGGTGAGCTGGATGGCGCAGTCGCACCACCTCTGCTTACCCTGCTGATGCAGCCGAAGCCGGACACGTCAACCACTACGCCAAGACCAAGTTCCGTTCGGCAACGGCAAGGCTTGCATTTAGACTGATCAAAGTGCTGAAGGCACGAAAGTAAACAGCGCAGTCAGTTGGGACGCCCGATGCACTTAATGCACGGTACGGAAACCGCGCTGTGTGGGTGCCTGTGCTTGTTGGCGGAGAGACACGTGTGCAGTTGGCAGCAGAGTGCTGTTGTGTGAAGGCATAGGCACCGCATGGGCAAGGCGAGGAAATAAAGCAGTTGGCGTGAGAGCGCAGTGGACAGCAGGTAGGGGCAGGGATGCAGTGGCATGTGCGGGAGTGTGAAGCAAGGTGCTTGTTAAGCCACGCCTTCCATGTTCTTTTTCCGTGTGACAGCACAGGCGCTCAAGCAGGGGAGCTCCAGCGCGTGCACAGCCGGACGCACGCACCCCAGGAGGATGAAGAAGGAGTATATGGTCCAGAACAGGACCACCAGGAAGCCCACCATGCAGGCGCCCAGGATGCTGCTCTCGATCTCGTTCTCGTACTTGCTGGCCTTGTTCGGGTCTTCGTCATAGATGTACGTCCTGCCGAATGACTGCGGAACGGACGGGAAGGCACAGGGCAGTCAGCGCTTCAAGGAGGCAAATTGCCTGCTGCGCAACGGCTTCTGGAGGCATGCACCCTCTCTTGGTGATGTGCGTCACTGGCATTCTTCCCAATCGAGCCTTGCACGGGCGTGTTGCAGATGGCGTACCATTGCGTGCCAGCCAGCCTTCAGAAGCTGTTTTGCAGTAACTAGCTCTCGTCCCATTGTACAGCCAGGCTAAGCCAGGCAGCAGGCTACGGCTGCCGGTGCGCTCCCCAGCTGTGGTACCGTACGTCACAGGGGTACACAGTACCGGTACGCTAGCCATCTTCCAACTTGAGTACGGTGTAGCTCAAGCCACCTGCCCTTACCCCAACCTGTGCCCCAGCCCTCAAACACGCATGCACTCACGCTTTTAAAGTTATGGAAGGTCCTCAAGCTCACGCCCATGTAGACGCATGATATGAGCTGTGGTGAGGCAAGTTAGCGTGCCAGGTGTAGGAGTCAGTTGGGGTCCCGTCCGCGGCGAACAAGCCCGCGCAAGGTGGGGGTGTGACAGGTGACAAATGCAACAGTCGAGGATGGCTCTGTGGACTGAAACTGTGTGTTGAGGTTTGACGGCGTGGAGCACTTCACAGCTTGACACGCAGCCTTGAAACACACACACGTAGCAAGCGGGGCAAGGTTCCGGACCACACAGTAGGTGGCCATAGTATGCCACTGTTCAAAAGTTAGCGAGTCGAGCCCACTTACAAAGTGCAGCGCCCAGAAACTCCAAACTACACGCTTCGTGGTTGAACAGTTTCCGCAGCAGGCCATTGTGTTGCGTCTTGCACGATATTTCCGTGCGTTTACGACGCCAGACCACCTTGACAGAACGAGACCTGCAAGCCTTGTTCACTTCAACGCTGGCTCTTCAAGCAGTCAAGCTTCCGTGGCGGTAGCAGTAACAGAGACACGGCTCCTACGATACTTGCAGCTCGAGCGTGTCGTATAGTCAGTTTTGCCTTGCCGGATCACTAACAGGATGAGCAAGTCAGTCGCCGAAGTGCTGTCCAAACCCTGTTATGTGCGCCTAGGCATGTGGTGCGCGGAGGTACTACGCGCTGTCCCGCGTATGATACGAGTGTTAGTTAGGGAAGGTGCACGACGCGACAACTGCAGCGAGCGAATGCGAGCCCACATGAAGGGGTCTTATACATGAAATATACAACAATCCTATGCAGTGAAAAGAGCTGCAACGAACTTTGCGCTTGGCAACTTTGCCACATCGCCCCCCTGCCCGACACTTGGAAACGGCCAAACATATATATACTTTTACGAAATCCGGAAGTCCCTAGCGGTAAACACGATGCCGGCAGAAGGCTGGCCGGCCTTGCAACAGCGTGCAGCAGCAGGCGTGCTAGCCTTGGCCGGTGTGATGGACACGTGTT
The DNA here is from genome assembly GCA_036984285.1 of Chlamydomonas sp. KOR1. Classification (NCBI taxonomy): domain Eukaryota; kingdom Viridiplantae; phylum Chlorophyta; class Chlorophyceae; order Chlamydomonadales; family Chlamydomonadaceae; genus Chlamydomonas; species Chlamydomonas sp. KOR1. Next base: position 119,005 of record BQMZ01000159.1, on the reverse strand, counting down.
GGGCATCGGAGCCACCAGAGCCACTCGTGCTGTCGTGCAGATTACATTAGGCCCCTTTGGCCAGCTAGGGCAGCAGGGCGACTATGCACCGACGTCGCAAGAACCCACTTGCCTCCCACCATCACCTTCCCATGCACCGCAATACCGGCACGCAGGTCCAATCAGGTAGGGCGCAACAGCGGCTTTGACTCCTTCTTGTCATGGAGCAAGTCAGACCAAAGCGCAAAGCTTGGGAGCATCCTGCGTCCACACCTATGTAGGCACTGCTGGGTAACCTAACCAGCGTCGCCTCGCACAGCACCATCACGCAGCAGCAGGCATTCAGTGCCCCCCTGAGCGTCAGTGTGTGAAGGTTGGGCAAGCACCACCGCCTCATACCAGGGTGCACTAAACAATCACACCGCAACACTATATGGACGTAAGCGGTAGCATACCGAGAATGGAGGTCCATCACTATGGTCCCCTGTTTGATATCCCGCAAAGAGTGCCGCCGGTGACAGCTGGCTACGGCGCACTCCATGTGAGTGTGGCACAGAAACCTAAGAACCACAGAACCCAACAGCATTCTAGCACGGTTGCCCGCTGTATTGCGCCAAGCGCGCAATAAGGCAGTGAGCCCATCAAATGCACCGCGGCCAAGGCTCTCACAACCGTCCACCGCCTTGAGACACCCCATCGGCCAACACCTCACACGGGCACCATTCTACAATGCACGCAATCAGTGCATCCTGATATGCTAAAGCCTCTCAACCTCCCGCTGGACTGGCGCCTGCTGGTCTTGTGCAGGTGTGAAAGCAGCCGTTGTCCTTTGCAGTGCAAACCCTCCGCCCCCGCTGGGCTCAGACGGTGTTCCCGTACGCGCCGTAGCTGCTCCCGAACCCGTGGTTGTTCGGGATGGGCGCGAGGCTGTTGCTGTGGCCGTTGGTGGTTGCGCTGCCGTTGCCGATTGTGCTGCCCATGGCGATGGCGGCGGGGGGCGACGTGGAGGCGGCCGACTTGGACGGCTTCTTCTCGTACGACGAAGCTGCGCGTGGAGGCACCGGTCCGGAGGGGACGGATGGAGATTATTTTCGTCTTTGCAAGGGTAGGTTGTGCTTTCAATGACCAGTCACTAAGCAGGGCAGTTGACTTGCCCCGCATTGCCCTCGCACCAACTGGCGCAGCACAGTGCATAACCCCACAACTCCTCGTCCCGTTCCCATTTGTCGCTCAACCGCTGATCCCCACCCCACTCCACCCCACCATGCGCTGTCCGTTGCCCTGCCCCTGCCCTCCACGCACCGCGCTCGGGCGCCTGCATCTCGCCCTTGGCGAATATGAGCAGGAAGAACATGATGATGTAGGTGCCGCACAGGATGTAGGAGAAGGCGTAGGTGGCCTGGTAGGTGGTGAAGTCGCGGCTGGACCACAGGCGGGCTTTCTGCGGGGAGGAGGAATGGAGGACGCAGGGCGCAGCAGCACAAGGCCCTAAGTGAGAGGCGTGCGCACCACATGCCGCTACGTTCATACGGCAACGGACCGTCCCACCACCATGGTGGGACGTGCCCTACGCGGCGTATCGCGTGCCGACCCCACGCTCCCGTACCGCAATTGCACGTCGTAACCTGCGGCTGGCTGTAATCCACCCCAACCACCTCTTCCAGCAGCGGCAATCCCATGGCCACAGCGCAAACACCCCCGCCGCGCTGGCCCACCCCCGCACCCCGCATGGCAACACGCAGTGCAAGCCCGTCGTCACCCCCCCCCCCTGAATACGCTGCCTGGCCCCGGTGCATCAGCAGTGCAGCCCGCCCCAAGCCAGCGAGCACACAACAACATTCTACCCTCCCATTGCCCTTGCAGGCACGCGCCATCCTGCACTACTTGCCGACTCTCACAGCTGCTCCAAGCCTTATCGCACGTTCAACGCCCGCGACACGACACAACCTCGCGCCAGTGATTCCGGTCCTCAACCTGGAGCCGCAGCAACATGCCTACGGACGCCCGTCGCGCCACCCCACGCCCTTACACAACTCCACCTCCAGGCCAGGCCAGAGCCCAACGCCGCCCTCATTTGCGTTTCCCACATTCCGCCTGCCCCCTGTACAAGCCCTGCCCGTGCCTCCCACCCACACCACCATCCCGTACTGCCCATCTCCATCCGTACCAAGCCCATCCCTTCCACGCATGCGGTACCCCTAGAGGCAACCCCCACGCCGCACCCTCACCGCAGCACGCCCCCTCCCTCCCCTACCCGCAGCACGCCCCTCCCTCCCCTACCCGCAGCACGCCCCCCTCCCCTACCCGCAACGCCCGGCCGCTGCGCAACCCTCCTCCGCGTTGCTCCTCTACCCTTTCCCCAAGCGTCAACCTCAAATCCTCCCAGCCACAGCACTCTCCCCCTTTACACACCTGACCCCAACCATCCTTTACCACTGGAAGCGCCTACGTGCGCGTGCATCACCGTCTCCGCCCCTTCGTGCCCAGGCCGCCCCCTAACAAGCCCTCGTCCAATCGCTTTCCCTATCTCCGTCCGCCCACACCGAGCCCTCTCCGCCGCTTTGCCCCGTGCAGCAGCCCCTCCGCATTACCCCACCCCGCCCCTTTCTACACCGCCCTCCCGCTGCGCCAGGTACTTGCCGCACCCCGGCACCAACCCGTCATGTCGCGTACTCCGCCTCATTCCCTTCATCACCAGTAACCCGGACCCTTTCCGCACCTGAGCCTGCTTCGCCAGGTCCTTGTGCGTCTGCGGCACAATGCGGCCCTCCTGTTCATTCCCCCCACCCCCCTGTCCACCATGCCCTGTCGTCCCTTCCCCCACCTGGAACTGCTCCGCCAGGTCTTCGTGCGTCTGCAGCACCATGCGGCCCTCTTGTTCACCGCCCCCATCCCCTTGTCCACCATCTCCTATCGTCCCTTCCCCCACCTGGAACTGCTCCGCCAGGTCCTCGTGCGTCTGCAGCACCAGGCCCGCCAGCAGCATGAAGAAGCCCGTGTGCGTGCACGAGCCCACCATCATGCCGTACCCCATGGGCAGGTAGATGCAGAAGCGCCTGCGGAATGCGGTACGGCGGGATAAGTTGGACCACTATGCAGGTAAGGGGCGGCAGAAGTGTGCATTGGCGGCAGTGTGCAGGCGGTGGGGGATCGGCAGCAGTGGGACACAGGGCAGGTTACCCGAGGAGGATGAAGAAGGAGAAGACGATCCAGTACAGGACGATGATGAAGCCAATCATGCAGGAGCCAAGGAGGCTGCCTTTGAATGCTCCATAGGGGCCATTGTCATCCCAGACTACACGGTTGAAGCCCTGGAGATGGGTGGGTCGTGGGCGTGGGCGGTGAAGGGGGCGCTTAGGTAAAGGTGCCGGTTGTCAAGAGCAGAGGGCGCAATGGGGAGCTGCTGCGATCACAGGTGTGCAGCACTGGCTGGTGGGTACGTTGGCTTGGCCTGACAACAGCAAGTGCACCAGCAGGCAGGAAGCTTTGGTCGCCGATGGGAGTTGTAAAGCCGTCCGGGCGCAACACCCCAAAGCTGCATGCACATCGTCAGAGGCAACTCGCTTGGATCAAAATGCTACTATAGTATTTTCCGGTAGACTCTTCTCATTGACTGCCAGAATTATCTCGGGAACAGCCAGCAGCTGCGCCTGTCACCCGACTGACAGCCCATGTACCTGGACTAGGTTGTTGAATGTATACATCGAGATTACGAGGTATACAATCGATGCAAGCTGCAGGGCAGGGCCGCACTGGAGTGAACAAAACATTTGGACGAAACAACCATTCGGCATTGAGCAGTCGCGTCGCAGCCGGCCTCCCGGACACACCGTGTTGAGCGTCCAGTAGCTCCACACAGCACATCTTGTTACAGAGCCGCAGCTCATGCTGCCTTGAACTGGGCCGAGGAAAGCTACAGGCCGTTCAATCCCTTACGCGGGAACTGGCGTCAGCTAGTAAACTAGTTGCGTTTAGTAACAATTTGATGGGTTATTGGCCCATGGCTTAAGATGATTTACATGCTGGCGGGCAGCGCGGGGAGAGGAACGCCTGCTCAGCTCGTACGACCATGGGGTGGGACTCTTAGGAGCGGTCCTCTGACCCCTCCTCCGACCCCGCCCCCGACTCCTCCCGCGCCGCCAACAACTCCTGTGGGCAGGTGCTAGCTCCGCGGACCCGAACTGGGGAGTACTCGTGGGGGCCGCATGAAATAATGATATATGGTGCAAGTGTGCTTTGTTTGTAGTGTATGGCGGGGAGAGCACTGCTCTTCCGGGACATCCCATGGACTTGCCAAGGTGGCAAAAAGTGCACAGCTTGTCACAGGAGCTCAGAAACTACTGAACATACCGGCATTATGTTCGCCTTCCAGTCAAGTTTCACTCCCTCTGCGTTCCCGCGGTCGCCCCAACACACCTCCGCAGACTTCACCTTCACCCACCCTTTGCCCAAAGCTTGCCAGATACGTGGACCACCTCAACCTCATTGGTCCAGCTAGCGCTTCACCCAGCCATCAAGCCAAGTTGCATCGCCAAATGTTATGGCCCTGCATGGCCAGCAGGCTTCACTAGTGGCCCCAGCCGACTGCTCAGCAGCTGCAGGTCTGCCGAGGCCTGGCCCAGCAGCGCCATCAGCTGGTGCCCGCTGCGCCCGGCCTCTCCATCATGCACACCAGCACCAGCACCAGTGCCACTCGCTCCTGTGCTAGCAACAGCACCACCAGCCGGTCCGGGACTCCCGGCATGGCTGTGCATACCCCCCATGCCCATGCCCGTGCCCGTCCCCGCGGCCCATTCCACCGTTGAGCTGCTGCCCCGATCCACACCGCCACCTCCTCCGAACCTGAGGCCCGTGCGCAAGGAGGGCGTCGGCGCTGATGCCCCAGGCTTCCAGAAGGCACCTTCCTCCTGACCACCGCCTATTGGCTGCGGCCACGCAGTGATGCCCGCCCCCGCCGCCGGCCCTCTCCCAAGGCCATCACCCTCCGCCCTCCGCCCTGCCCCCATGGACGCCCCCGGGTACTGCAGGCTGGACCTTGCGTCCTCCACCGCCGAAGCCGTGTCCCCTGACCCTTGTCCTTCCGCCTGCCACCCGCCGCCTCCTTGCCGTGCTCCTGCCACGCCGCTTGCGTGGCCTCCCCCTGAACTGGCAGGGCCCCTGCCATGCAGCGACAGCTGCACATCCAGCAGCGCGCTGAGGTCCAACTCGGTGCGTTCCGGTGCACCACCTCCCCGCGCCTCACCACCTCCTCCACTGCCACCCACTGCATAGCCGTCTCCACGCTCCCCGGGGCCCTGCTCCGAGGAACGCCCAGGGCTGCCACGTGGCGACAGGTGTAGCACGCCGCGGACCTCGTACTCCTGGGCTCCAACAGCCTCCCCACCAGGCCCTTCTGCGCCGCCAGAGCCCGATACCGCCTCATGTCGGCAGCCCATGGCTCCCTCCACGTGCTGCTCGCCGCGTGAAAGCACACGTGACTGCTGCTGTAGCCCTGGCTGCTGCTGCTGCTGCTGGCGCTGCATCTGCGCCATTCGCTGCTCCCTCAGCCGCCGCAGCGCAGCCGCCGCAGCGGCACCGCTGGGCTCGCCCGTTCGCCTTCCCCCAACCCCACTGCTGCCTCCGCCGCTGCTGCTGCTGCTGCCGCCGCCGCTACTACTGCCCCCACGCGCTTCCTCCACACCCGCCCGCAGGTCCACCGGCTGCGTCAGCGCCTTTGGGGCCTCCCATGCACTCCGCTGCCGCGAGTGTGCATGAATGGACGCCCCAGCGGCGCCCTGCTCCCCCTCTGCGTCCATGTCTGAGCTCCGGGACCGCCGCTTGCCACGGGAGGACCCACAACCGGACGCCACGTCCGAGGCCCCAGCATGCGACGCCGCGCTACCCCCACCACCCCGGTGCACCTCTGCATCTGCATCTGCTTGCGCATGCGCAGCTGGTGTTGCAGCCGTAGCAGCCCAGCCCCCGAAGCTCCCCGTGCCTTGGTCGCTGTGGCTGTGTGCTCGGTGTGGGGGCAAGCTGCTAGCGGTTGAGGCGGAGGGGTGGTGCGGGGGCTGGAAGCTGCTGTGCTGCCGGGTGGGGCTGTCAACGTCCGGGTGTTGGTGCCGCTGACGTTGGCGATCGTATTCATGGTGGTGGTGGTGGCTTGAGTGCATGGGAGGAGAAGGGGCACAGCCTAGGTTGGCCAGAAGTGTGGATATGGGCGAGAGGGGCTCTGATGGAACGTGGGCAGCAGCGCCAGTAGGTGGGGAAGAACCCGGGGGGCCGTTGCCCAGGCGCCCTGGGCTGTCACGCACCGCGGGGTCCGCCGCGCGCACGTCGGCAGCGATAGAGCCGAAAGAAGGCCTCCCAGCAGCAATACCGCGCCGGGACCGCGCAGCACTGCCACTGGCAGTACTGGTGCCGCCACCACCGCCGCGTGCACCGCTGCTGCGTAACGCCTCCGGGACCTGCGAGTGCGACCCGCGGCGGCTGCCGTCGCCCTCCTGCGAGGGCTGCGGCTGCGGCTTTGGCGGCGACCGCAATATGCGGCTGCTGGTGCCGCCGCTGCCGCGCGGGGCACTCCACACTGCAGCCTGGGCGGCCTGGACACCCACAAGGCAGCCCGTGCCCGGGTGTGGGACGCCATGCACGGGGCTCCTGTGGTGGCCGCCTGGCTGCCTTCCCTGTGGGCTGGGCGCCCGGTCTGCGCCGGGGATCGCACGGCCGCTGGGGCCCCGCGTGGCAGCAGCCTTGCTGCGACCAGCGGGTGTATGCGTGTGTGCGTGGGCGTGACTGTGCATGCACGGCGGAGAACGGGAGCGGGAGCGGCCGACGGTGTGACCGCGGCCGTGGCCGTGAGCACATGCCAGCAGGTGCCGGATGGCGTGCATGTGGGGCGGCATCGGCTGGGGCGCTTCCTCCTCCCCGTCCGCGTCCCCCTGCTGCTCTCCGGTGCCATGCCGCTGCTCGCCTTGTGCCCTGCAGCTGACACGCTCCTCCTGCACGCTGCTACCTCCACGAGAGCTCCTACTCCCGCCCTGCATTCCGTAGGCTGCGTGGCCGCCGCTGAGCTGGCTCCCAGCTGGCAGAGCATCCACCTGCGCCTGGCCCGCTTGGCTCCCCGCCAGCCCCACTGGCCGCCCGACCGGCTCGTCTCCCTCGTAGGGCCATGCCCGTCCAGGCCACCACCCCTGTGCAGTGCCGCCGTCCTCGTCCTCGATATTCTCAGCCCCCGGCTCTTCCCCTTCCCACCAACTGTCCAAGGTGGCCTCCGCCTCCACGCCTCCTGCAGATCCAGCTGCGTCAGTAGCCTCATCTGACCCCGCCTCGGCTTCTGCGGCTGCAGCCGCGGCTGCCACCCGGTCCGCCCAGCCCATCGCTGCCGTTTCAGGCCTTACGCCTTCAAGGCTGCCGCTGCGGCCCCCACTTTGCGCATCCCCTGCCAACGACGCACTGCCAGAGCTTCCAGGTCCGCATGGATCCAGGGGCGCGGCGCCCGGTCCCCCGCCGCCACTGAGGCCCTCATGCCACGGTCCCCGTGCCAGGAACTCCCGGGCCCGCCTCTGCAGCTCCTCTTCCACCGGACCCCACACCGGCGCACTGGTAGCAGCAGACCCTCCGCCCCCGCCACTGCTGTGCCTGTGCCTGTGAGTTTGGGCTTGGCCGTCGTGGCTACCTGTCGCGCTGCTGGCCCGGAAGCAGCTCCGTCCGGAGGTGCTAGGAAGCTCACGGCCGCCCGCTCCTCCCACGCTGCCCCGCTCGTGCTGCTCCTCCTGACACGCGCCATTTCGCACCAGTCCCTCATGGTGGTCGGACACGTCACGCCACGCGCCGGGTTCCTCCTCAGCCCCCACGCGCTCTTGCTGCCACTCCCTCTCCCGCCCCTCGCCCCGCAACTGCGGCAGGGACCCATCGTATCGCTGCCATACGGGTCGCTCGTCTTGGGGCGCCGCTGGCCGGGGAGAGCGCGGCGACTTGTACCCCTCCAGCTCGCGGTACAGCTGCTGCAGGCTGGCCTCCATGCTGGTCAGCTGCGCCTGCAGCACCACCGCGTGGGGTGACGCGGGCGCGGGCGCGGGTGCGGGTGCATGTGGGGACGCGGGGCCAGGAGCAGGCGGAGCCGTGGGCGCACGGTGCGACGCGGGTGCAGGAATGGGCGCGTGGGTTGGCCCACGTGGAGGGGCCCCGTGCGGGGAGTCGGGCGCGGGTGGGGGCTCCGCTGAGGTGCTGGGTGCAACCTGCTGGGCGGTATGTAGGTTAGGGGACACAGGTTAGGAAATGCAGTGGTTCAATGTGCCTGCTGGGAGGCACCATTGTTGGGATGAAGAATTTGGAGGCTGTGGACACTGGTGTAGTGACGGGAAATGTCACGCCGGCACGCCTGCCCTAGGCGGACCTGCGCAGTTGCGCGGCCGCCAGTGCTTGTCCGTGACCATCAGATAACGGCCCCCTCGTTACTAATTGGAAGATTGATGCAAGGCCGCTATCCTTACCAACACTGCTCAAATGTCGACCCAAGCAGCCTTGCATTTCACCGGTTTCCAGCATGGCGGCGATTTGCACTTGGTACGTAGGAAGCCGGCTCACCTTCGGGCGCGGGCGCAAAGAGCTCTCCTGCTCCCCAGCTCTTGGAGCCAGGCTCCCCGCTTCCCTCCTCTGCCCAGACGTGCCCCTCACTCCCAACAAGCCACTCTGGTCCAAGTGGTGGTGCGCGTGCAGCTGTGCCAGCAGTTGGCCCGCAGCGTTTCCGCGTGGGCCTGCCTCGCCACCCTGCGTGCCCCCGAGCTGCTCTTCGTGTCCATGTCGCTGCTGCTGCTGCTCCACCTGCAGCTCACCTTGCTGTTCCTCGTACAGCCCCGAATGCATCTCCGCAATGAACTCCTGCCGCTGCTGCTGCAGTCGCTCCCTGAGCACGCGATGCTCCTGCACCCCGCGCACCTCACCTGCCCATCCCCGCCCACCAGCCCCCGCCGGCCCGTCGCCACCCCAACCCTGCGATGCTACCTCCCCACCCTCCCCTTCCGACGCTGACCCTTGCACCCAGCCCTCATCCTTGTCCACATCCTTGCCCCCATCGTCCCAAGGGCTCCCGTGCCGCCGCCATCGCTCGTGCCCTGTCGTTTGGCCTCGGGACGCCCCGACCGCAGAAGCCCTGTCCCCCGCCACGCTGCTCCCCTTGCTGCTGCCGCCCTCCACGTCGGGGCAGTACGTACGGTGCAGAGACACCGCTGGGCCTCGCGAGCTGCATCCGCCCTCGTGCAAAGACGCAGACGCTGCAACACTGCTCCGCCCCTGCCACCCCAGTAAGAGTGCCCCTCCCCCAGCCGCACCGCTTCCCACTGGTTGCCTTTCCCCTGGTCCTCCAGCCGCCGCAGACACCCGTACACTGCCCTCCACACCGTCCCCCACGCCCTTGGACTGTGACACGCCGCTCCAATGTCGCTGCGGGCTTCCTTGCAGGTTGCGCTCGCTAGCCGCTGGACCGCAGGCGTCAGGGTCAATTGCGGCGTTGCCGTCGCGGCTGTGCTCGACGGCGTCTGAGCCGCCGCCGCCGCCCCCAATGCCGCCGCTCTCCAGCATCCGCTTCTGCTTCTGCAGCGTCCGGTGCTGCGCCATCAGCGTGCGCTCCAGCTGGCCTATGTAGCGGTCGCGCTGCGGCCGGTAGCAAGGAGACAGGGAGGTTGGTTGGTTTATTATAGTGCGTTCCCGATTACCAGTAGGTCGTGCTTGCAAGCTACGCAACCGGGCACAAAAGCGGAGACAAGCAGATTTCAGCTCTCCTATTCAATATAATGGCGAAACGGAGTCTCCTTTGTGCATGCACCTATACCCGGGTGCACTCTACGCCAAAACACAAGCATGCGTCCTTTTGCTTGGCTCCTGGATTGTAGTATGCTTGCCCGCGTCCCCACCTCCCGATTACCCCGCCCCCACCTGCTTGGCCTCCATGTTTCGGCGCCGCTGCTCCTCCCCAAGCTCTTTGACGCGCTTCAAGGCAGCAGCCAGCCTGCGTGGTCGGGTGTTACACGAGCTTTGCGACCAAACGAAGTTGCCCAGTGGCCCATGTGAGGAGCAAGAAGAAGACGTCGATGCAGAAGTGAAAACAGGGCCCGTCCTAGGAGAGTATCCGCGGCACAAAGCCACTCATGACCCGCATCCCGGCCTCTCCCCCACGCAAGCACCCCTCCCTGCACCCGCCTGGCCTCCGCCGCCACCGCCGTCTTGCGCCAGCAGCTGCTCCGCAGCGCCGCCGCCCCCCGCGCCGCGCCCTCGCGCCCCGCCACCTCCGCCAGGCGCGCCGCCAGCTCCCCCACGCGCTGCTGCAGCACGTCGCGCTCGCGGGTCAGGGAGGCGATGGTGGCGGCGGCCTGTGGCGGGACATGCGCACAGTGCGCAAGGTGCCAGGGTAAGTAATAGGGGGTGTACGAGCGGCCTCGGTCTGTGGCGCGGCCTGTGGGCGTGCTGTACGACCAGCCCGGCGTGAAGACTTGCAAGCTGGTGAGCAGCCTATCTACATTCTGTTTCCCAACGTAGCTGCTCGTTTCTTGTAGCATCGCCCGCAAGCTCCACCGCAACGACCTAGGGGCATCTCGCCATATCCTACACATGCTGAGGGCGCTCGGTGCCAAACACACAGCCGCGTCACCACACCCACCTTGGCTGCCGGCCGCCTGTCCCACGGGTCAGCCTCCGGCGGCCCCACCGCGCCGCCCGCTGCCGCGTCCCGCTCCAGGCCCGCCAGCCGGGCGCGGCGCAGCACGTCCCTGGCCTCCACCGCGTCCGCCTCGCCCACGCAGCTGGCCACCGTGGCCACGTAGCTGTGCTGCAGCTCCGTGACACGCGCCTGCGTTTGCGAGGTGCAGGGAGGTGGGGGCTCAGGCGCAGGGGCGTGGTGCGTGGTGCGGTGGCATGGGCGGAAGGTGCGGCGGGTGTGGGTTGGTACAAAGGCGCAGGGTCCGGCAGGTTGCAGACCGCGTATGCAGGCAGAAAATTGTGGGGTGTGCAACAGGGGTTAGAAGGGCCAAGCATATGAATCATTGCAGTGGTAAGGTGGTTGGACCGGTGATCAGGTATAATGGGGTGGTGAGGGGACGGGTTGCTGATTGGCCGGCCTGGGCTACTTGCAGAGCGGTGCTGGCAGCAGTGTTCACCTGGGCGGCTTGTAGCTTGGCCTCTAGCTGCGACCTGAGCTCTACTTCCTTGCGAAGCTGTGCCGTGGCTGCCTCGAGCTGGTGCCTCAGGGCAGACCCCCTGGAGGAGTGCTGCGCCGTGCGCTCCGCCTGCTGCTGCAGCTGCTGCCTCAACTGCTCGTTGGTAGTCCGCATGGCGTCCAGCTGGGAGCTGCGCTCCTCGATGGCAGATTGCAGAGTCGACACCTGTGAAAGGAGAGTGCCCTTTGTGAAGCCAGCTGCTGTACGGAAAGCCGGAACAGGTGGAACAGAGCACGCCAGGGCCCGGCAGCGTGTTCACGCTCTCACACGTGGCACGTCCGCCCGTTTCAGCGCACCTGTAACTCAAGTTGTTGGCACCGCTGTCGCTCACGGTTGCAATCCTCTGTGATGCGCCTTCTGTCAGCTTCCGCGGTTGCGAGACGCACGCGCAGGAGGTCTGTCCCGCTGCTCGCGGCAGCATGCTGCTGCTGCTCCACGTGGTCACCATCGTTGCTGGCGCGACTGCTCTTGGCATTGCTGGGCCCTGTGAATCAGTATGAAAAAGTGAAAAAGCCATGATCGTCGCTTGCTTATGAGCACGTTTGGCATCGGAAGATAGCCTTTGCCCACCGCTGTGGTCTTGGCCTAACAAAGAACGGCGTTCGGACTCAGACAGACTTTGTAGGAAGCTTAAATATGGGTGTTCCATTGCGCGGCCGGGTCAACAATGTCGTTGACCATCGGCAGGTGTGCCTTTCAGCTCTGAAGATGTGTACAATGGGACAGCAGGAATACTACAGTATGTTGTCAGTGGCACTGCAGAATGCTGGAGTTTAGGAGGCGCTGCAGCTTTGTACGTCGTGGTGTCGTGGTCTCCCCTGGTGGGGTGATCCACCCCCCTCGGCTGCTTTTAGGCCTTTCCCTTTTGAACATCCATGCCTCCGCCTGAAGCCTCCAGCAGAGAACGCCAGGTAAGCCTCGGCCTCGACATGCTCCACCTGGCTCCATCCCTCCCAGGGGCTCGTCCCTTGAGTGGCAACAAGCTAACACCCAAGCCGTGACAAAGAAACGGAGCCCCAACCGCACGGAGTTACTCAAGCCCACCTGAGCCCACAAGATCCTTCCCTGACATCTCGAGACACGCTTTTTGGGCTGAGCCCCCGGCGCGAAGCGCACTCGGGGGGGCGAAGCCCCCCGTGGTTGCTCTGGTCTGCGTCCCTGCGTCCCTGTGTCGGCAAAGTTTCAAACCTGGGCCCAACGGCGCATACCAGGTAGTAGGTATAGCTCTCCTCTATTCCATGGCATAGGCCTGGAAGCCAGGAAAAATCGGAAAGAGAAGAACGGTTTCGCAACATGGACAAGGACACGTTGGAACATGCGCTCGCCCTCCGGGCGCAAAGCATTGATCAAGACTTATAACATATAAAAGTAAGCTGCTGGAATGCAAGATATGGTGGCTAGGTTGCTGGCTGTCGCAAACTTGCGGCTGCAAACATTCAAAGCATGTGGTCCGCAACTCGGCCGTGGAAATCGTGCTTCGCACATGCCACAGCAACCTTTCAGCCCTTCATGATACTATGTACCTTCCGCGGCCAGGTGCACTTGCATTTCGCAACCACTCTCGGCAAGGGGCAGGTTGGCACGTCGCACGTGGCACGAGGCGGAGGCACTGCCGCAACAGGCTGCACTGGACTACAGACACCCCTGAGCAGGAAGGCTCAGCCCATTTTCCCAGCTTTTGCAAAGCTGACACCGCTTGTCCGGCTCGCAGTAAGGCAGTACACCCTACAAGCACCTGCTCCACTTGCTCCCTCAGGCTTGTGCACGCATGCTTGATACATCCTTGACACTGAAAATGTCATACAATGCCCCGCCATTGCATGTCAACAGCCGCTTTCATGCATTAATTGCACACTGGAGACTGGACGCGGCATGGAACGGGGGAAGCGTGTGCGGGCAGGGGCAGGGCTGCCAGGGGCACCGTAACCAGTTGAAGCCACTGCATGAAGGCGGTCCCACGGTATGGGCTAATAACCTCTGCAGATAGCAGCGACTGCCCAAATTGCCATATGCACTTACTACCGGTATTATGTTATTTTTTCCGCTTGGCTAGTGTGGGCGAGTTCAGGCCCCTGCTTTAGGCATGGGGCCGGGGCGCTCACAGGGCAAGGGCTATGTGCCTTCTATGTTCAGGATCAGCTCCCGCTACGCGTTCTCGATTCTCGCCCAACAACGACCCCACCACCGCTCTACAGAGAGTTGTCAGTGAACTCGCCTCTCACATACTCGCCCCATGCACACCAACAGGCTGTTGCGCCCTCCAGAGCCGTTGACAAGCTGATTCGGAATTGAGCAGACATGTTGCACACGTCAATGGATGGACATTCGGACAGCCAACGGCCACGCCACCCAGTGATACTAGTATGCGTTGCGGTGGCCACACCACCCACAGCAGACAGACCTTGACGACCGTCATCAGTCCCTCCTGCCCGGCAGCAGCTGCAGCTAGCTGCCCTTGTCAACCCACGTCAGGTCAACGACCTCGCCGCCCGCACTTGCATCTGCCGGCCCCGCTAACCCCAGCAGCCACACCGCTTTGTCACAGCCCCTGCTCATCCGTGCCGCCACCACCATCTCCATCGCAGCCCTGGTGCCCACCGGCGCCCCGTGCTCTGCCAGCCACCGCAAGGCCGGCGTGCTGCAGCAGTCCAGCACCGCCCGCACTACCACGTTCTGAGCACCCCACGGCACGTCCAGCCTCCGCAGGGTGTCCAGGGTGCAGCGGTCTCCACGCTTAGCAGCCACAAGGTACGGCGAGGCCTTCACCGGGCCGCCAAAGCAGCCCGGCTGCCCCGCAAACCATTCCAGCAGCGCTTCGCAGCCTCCTATTGCCGCGTACCCGAAGGCCTCCCTGTTCGGCCAGCCCTCCAACTGCTGCTGCACCTGGCCCTCTTGCTGCTGCCACTGCTGCTGCCCGTGCAGGTACTGGACCAGTGACATGTTTCCCCATGACACGGCATAAGAAAGAGCAAAGCTCGGGTTCGAGCACCGGCAACCCCCCTCCACCAGGAGCCTCACGGCCTCCAGCAGGCCTTGGCCGTCCGCCAGCGTCCCTTTGGGCCAGCTCCACATCACTTTGAGCAAGGTCATCCCGTCTGAGGGCACCCCCATCTCGCACGCCAGCCACCGGACCATCTCCAAGCTGCCGGCTGCCCCTTCGTAGGCTGCATCAGGCCTGCTTGGCGAAGCAGCGCTGTCGTTGCCGTGCTCCCTGAGCGGACCGCCGCTCTGGCCAAGCCGTGTGCCTCGGCCTGCAGCACCGCGCCTTGCCCCACCGTTGACAACAGGTAGCGCAGCACTTCCGTCTGACCTGCCCTGGCCGCTCCCGTCAGGATACCACTCAGCAGCTGCGTACCCGCGGCCAGCGGCGGCGCCCCCCGCTCCTGCAGCCACCGCAGCTTCGCCACCCCGTCTGCGCTCTCGGCCGCGGACTGCATGAGGACATCCCGTCTGCCGTCCCCAGCCCCCGGCCCCGGCAGTGGCCAGCCCGCCTCGTCCACCAACCACTTCACCATGTCAAGGCTTGCCTTCTGTAGCGCATACTTGGGCACGCCCTCTCGCTCCTCGCGCATTGGATAGCCCTGCTCCTTTAACCACTGCAACCGGGCTCGGTCCTCGGCGCATACGGCCGCCTCCGTCGTGCTCTCGCACAGCCCGCATCCGCCTGTGTTCCTGTCCAGCACCCACTCCATCTTGGCCACGGCGTCCGGGGCCGTCAATCTGGCAGCTGCATCTAACGCCCATCGTGGCCCGCGTGAGCAGACCTGGCGGGAGGAGTCACTGCCCAGGTCGCCCCCAACCGCTTCCCACGCTGCCTGCAGCCCCGCCAGGTCGCAGTGCTCCGCTGCTGCCACCAGCGTGGTGTCAGGGCGCACAAGGGCAGGGCAGTGACGCATCAGCCAGCCCAGCAGCTGCGGGTGGCCCGCCCGGACTGCAGCTAACCCCGGGTTGCATAAACTGTACTGATCTCTCCAAGGGTGCTGATGCAGCAACTCCGGGAAGACGCTCGGCTGCAGCAGCGTCCATGCCACCGCAATGTTGCCCTCGCTCCCGCTGCGAGCGGCGGCGCACAGTAGCTCAAATTTGCACCGGAAGGGCAGCTGCCTGACGTGCTGCTGTCCTGCCTCCACAGCCCAGGGCGCAGCGTGCGCAGGCAGCGGCTGGGACAGGGATGCGGTGCAGTGCTGGGGCTCGCATGCCTCCCGGCTGACGAAGCGGCCGCTGAGGGCGCGCTCATTTGGGGGGAGCAAGGACAGGATGTGCAGCTGGAGGGCGGAAGGCAACTGCCGCGTTTAGAGTCTTCCGCTGTGTCCTTCCATAGTGGCCGTCAGGACCACTGGGGGCGAGTGTGGACTACTGCGGGGCAATGGTGCCTCAACGGGCCTGAAGGGCACGCGGGAACGCGGGGCTGATCACCGGCCGCAGCAGCAAGCTCTACAGATTAATAACAACATATCACATGTTGGCTAACCGTGAAGGCAAGGCAACTGGCAGGGGAGCTTTTGCGATGGCGCCAAGAGCACAAGAGCGGCGAAGCTGTCTGGGGTCCAGGAGAGACGGTTGGCCCGATGAGAAATTCACAGAGCATTGCACGTGCCCGGCGTTTGTCCGCCGGCACAAGAGGGAGTCCTTTGCCAACATCTTTTACCAGCTGTGTTGCAGGCCGTAAAACACGACCAGATCAACACACCTGGGTTGCTTCAGGGGGCGCACCTTTGCACGGCTCGATCAGCATTGGAGCGGTCGCGCAACTGCACTGCGAACTCCGGCGGGCCCCTTGTTACTTGACGATGCTAAATTGCTGCAAGGGCTCCTGACAAGCTTCGTTATGATCTATTTTGCCAGAAGGCCTGAGCCTGCTGGCCTGCACTCAGGCCTCAGGGAGCAGCGGAGCACGACGGCCCAATGGGGTACGGTGCCAGGGGACTACGCGGTGCTACATGAGCATCCCAGGTCATACGACTCGCCGATGCTGCACACAGGAAGCAGGCTGCACGAGTTTGAAACTAGCAGTACAACGGCCTCCCTCGGGCAGCAGGAAAAAGGGCCAGGCTGGGTGGTTATCGCCAGATGTACACGCTTACCACCACCCTGTAACACCCTTACCACCGGTTTTGCTAGCACCTACCCAGCTCGCTCCCATGGGCTTCTGCACGCACTTTTTGTGGCATTTTGTGTTACATTCCAGGTGGTGTGGCCACACGATCCTTACTGGTCCCGACCACACCTATCAGGAATCAATCATGTAGCGTTGCGTTGCTGTACAGCAACAAGTAAGAAAACGTCCAACCTTAACAGGACTTAACAGGACTTAACAGGAGCACGCTGGTTACATGCTGCCACCTCAAGGTACCTCTAAATACCGGTACTTGAAATGCCGCAAAGTGAACCACCACAGCGTGCAGACAGCCGTTTGCAATGACAAGGCCCTGGGCACGGGCATGGAACTGTGTGAGCAGGGGAAATGTGTTTAGCGTGTGCAGGCAGGGCAGGGCACAACAACCTGCCAAACTGCCTAACGTCGGTGCAGAAATGCGTGTGGCCCAGCTCTTCTACACCTCAACCTCAATCCACTTTTGGAGCTGTTTTTGGTGGAAAACCAGCCGGTTACGGGCAGGGTCCCAGACGCAGCGGTACCTGGACTCAAGGGATGTCCCCTGGTGGAAACGGCACGAAATCAAACGGCCGGCCGACCGATGTACAGCAAATTGTTTTTCAACTGCATCAGTTCGGCGTCGGTTCAGAAAAGCTGCTGCTCACCAAGACAAACAGCAACAGCCTACGAGACTAGTGTTGCCCAGGAGAAGCGGCAGCGCATAACCTTGCTGCAGTCTAAGCGTGATCATGTTATAGGAACCGAGGACCTAGAGCCGTAGAGCCGTAGAGGACCCTGACTCGATCCTAACTGAACGTCACCACACAGGCTTGAGGACGCGGCGTCCGAAGCAAATATCGCTTTGGTAGTCATGAGGGTGTAGCAAAGGAGTCGACAATAATGCGAACGCCTACACGATATGCCCGCTCCAAATTGGGTACCGGGCTGCCTGTCCCCTCCCTCCTGTTGGCGGTGACGCTACTCGTGGCTATCGGCGTGATGATATGGTCCTTGCGAATTGGTAAGATGCCGCCATAAATGCTTCAATCAGCAACCAAACCACCCGGCAGCCACCCGGCTGTCCTGGAGCCTACTCTCCCAGCCCTGCACCGTTACCCCCTCGTCACTCTGCGCAGTGCACCACGACCAGGAGGCATTTGTTATCCAACCGCGTAGATTTGGGGAAGCCGGCACTGCCATTGTGCTTGGCGGGGGTGACGCAAAGCAGGCGGAGGAGCAGCGTCGACTGCAGGCGGGCGGCGAGGCCGGGTCAGGGTCAACCGGAGGGAGTGGGGGCAGCACGGACCAGTGTCACATCGACCCCAACAATGAGTACCACGGGGATGTGGTAACATGGGGCGAGAAGAACATCCAGGTGAGCCCTTTAAGGCGTCTTCACGGCCGTTTTCAGACGACTCCATGGCGTCGACGGGGTGCGGCTGTGGCGCGAGACGCCTGCACTGCGCCGAAGAGCGTTCGGGCAGGGCCGCCACCACCAGAACGCACACAGCCTTTCCGCTCCTGCCCTTCTACGACAGCGCCGTACCATATCAACCAACTTTACCCTCGCCCTGACAGCCCTGATATCTTGCTTCTATACGGTCTCAGGCATCAGCTGCGGACTGCTGCGCCTCCTGCCGCTCCACCCTGAACTGCAACATCTGGGTGTACTGCGGAGAGGAGGGCGGCTGCGGCAGCAGGCCCAAGGTGCGGCCACGCCTTGGCGCCCGCGCGCCGCACCCCAACACAAACGACCTGCTGTACAGTGATGTGCAGACGCCTCTGCACAACGGGTCCTGTCGCATAGCACCCCGGACAGTGTGTACCAGGAAGCAGCCCGACACGTACCCGAGACCCTTTACCGCTCACCCGCCACGCACCGTCGCACCTTGCCCCCTCTGCCATGTCACGCGTCAACACGTACACCACGCTGTCGCGCAGGGCGAGTGCTGGCTGAAGCGCAACAAGCTGTCGTACGTGATGGACATGCGCGGCAAGGGGCACAGCGGCATCAGCTGGACGGCGGGCGCGGTGTACAGCACAGAGGAGTACGCCACGTACGAGCGGGAGCACGCCACCGCGATCAAGGTACAGCCTGCTGTACACTATGCACGCCGTGCTGTCCAGTCACCTGTGTACGGCACGCCCGAGGTCCTCGTCTGAGCAGCAAGGGCGCATTGGTACACGCGCGCCCCACGTCGCACGCGCAGCCGGTTGCGTGCACAGCTGCTGCCTCGTGGCCGCGCCCGCACCCCCCTCCTCGCCAGCCCCCTCTTAGTGATGACCTTGAGTGCTGTTACTCAGTGGCTGCTGTCCCTTGCCCCACCTCTTGGCCGCATTTAGGCTGAGGCGGACCGGCTGAGGGCCCTCAGGGAAGACCCCGAGCTGCCATTGGTGGGTGCCAGCCGGGCGGGTGCGGATGTGGGCGTAGGTCTCGGCAATCTGCGTGCGCGTGTGTAGCCTTAGCGGCATGGGTGCGGCTTTCAGCAGTGCCGGAAACTCTGGGCAGGCTACCTTGACTTATTTCCACGGGGACCACTGGCTATGCCGGCCCGACCACACAGGTGAAGGAAGCTAGTGCTTTAAGTAGCGTTGTGGACCGTGGTTGACACGTAGGACTAGTGAGTGGGCCCGATGGCGGGCTAAAGCGTAAGCAACGCCTGGCAGTATATACATGGCGTATCCGTCGGCCTAGCAGCTGGGTACACGGTACGCAACGTGGTAAGGACCTGCCGCGGCGCTGTGGAAGGGGAGGTCACGGCACAGAGCTGGCAATGGCGTGGGATGGCTAGCGGGGTTGGGAGAGGCTCGGGAGAGGTCGGAAGGAGCGAGGTTGATGTTTGGGTCCCGGGACACGGACCGTGCGCTGTGTTCCACACACCATGCTTTCCGCAGCTGCTGTGGCCACCACAGCTCGCCCAACCCGCGTGCTCCCTTCTGTCCGTGCTGCTCCCCTCCCCGCCCCCCCAGGTGTGGGTGGACGTTGCGCTCAACGGCACCAAGATAGGCCGCATAGAGTACGTGCTGTTCGTCAAGGAATCGCCCCGGGCCGCGGAAAACATGCGGCTGCTGTGCAGCGGTGGGTGGATGGGCTAAGCGGGGGACGGAGGAAAGAGGCTGGGACACGGGCTGCTTTGCCAGTGCCTTGCCTTGACGGAGGCTGCAGCACTCAGCTTTTAGGTGCGGATGACTGCTTCGTATGCATTTCCGGCTTGCCGTGCTGGTGTTGAGGGCGGAGATGCGCCGTGTTGGGCCCACGGCCACCGCTCCGGCGGGGAAGGGGCCATGCTGCCGCCGGGGCTCCGGCCGCGTTGCGGCGTGCGCAGCCGCTCATGCGACGCAAACGCCGCCATCTCCGTCTAGTATCGTGTCCGCATGCTACGGTGGTGCCGCAGGCGAGCTGGGGAAGGACAGCAGCGGAGTCCCCATCCACCTCAAGGTGCGGTTGCAGCAGGGAAGCGTGTTAACAGCATGTCAGCGGCATGTCCGTTTGGGCGGTACGCGCGCTTTCCCTGGGTCGGCATGACCACAACGCCAATACGCCATACGTGCAGGTAGGACTCTGCTGCGCTGCTGATGAGCCTTGGGCAGGGTGCGTGCACTGGTCAGGATGCACCATGCTAAACGTTCTCTTTCATCCACGCTGATAGCGTGCCAACACGCACCTCTTGCCCCGGCTCCATGAACTGCAGGGGTCCTACTACTACCGCATTATAGGTGAGCGCAGTGCCGCAAGTTCCTGTTCCTGGGCTGTCCTCCGGGCAGGGTCCTTCCTGTGATAGTGGCTGCAACTGCCGCACCCCCGTGCCTCCTCTCAGCACGTGCACGCGCACCGTCCGTCCACCTCCCATAACCGGCCAAAACCCCGCGCAGCCTAGACGTGCCTTGCGCCCGTGTCCCCCTTGCAGACCGCTTCATCGACAGGACCGGCACGGCGGTGGACGGCATCTGGACCCAACGCACCCGAGCCACCCAGTCTCACCTCTACTTTCGTGAAGCTTCTTACCTTCATGCCCGCCATTCCTTGCTGCAGACCGCTTCATCGACCAGACGGGCGCGGCGGTGGACGGCATCTACGGCGGGGACTTCCACGACGACCCCGGGGGACTGGCGCTGCAGCACGACAGGAAGGCAAGAGAGAAGCACGGCCCTGCGATGCTGCATACTGCGGCGCCACGCATCTGTGCTTTCACGAACGCTGCCCGTGCAGCTGCCCGGTCGCCCTGCCGACTGGGCTGCCGTGTGACCATCTCCAATGCACACAGCTGGCGTCACTGAACCCCCAACGAAGGGCCTGCTCGCTGTGCGTTGCCTCGCAAGTTTGCGGTATCACATCAAACTTTCCCCCGGGCCTGCTGTCCATGGCCAACGTGGCACCAAAACCGTATGCGGTGCATGTGTAATAGCGGGACGGGATGCATGTGTATTAACGGGACTTACACACGTGTTAATTCACCCTTACCCCAGGGACTGCTGTCCATGGCCAACAGTGGCCCCAACACCAATGGGGGGCACTTCTCCACAGTCATGGGCCCCGCGCACCACCTGGACGGCAGCTACACCATCTTCGGGGAGGTGGTCAGCGGCATCGAGGTGGGAGCGGGGTGGGGGCGTGGCGGGAGGGAGGGGGGTCCAGTGGCATGGCATAGCGGGCGAGCAGTGGGAAGCGGGGGCTGCACAACTCAGCGCATGGCGGTACGTGGCCCTTGCGCCCTCATGTACGGCGCGGTGCCTACATGGGTGCCTGGCACTGGCACCAAGATTGCAAGGCCAGTGGTGATGGCCAACGTTGTCGCTGTGCTCTTTTTGCAGCGTGCATTGCAAACAACGCTGTTTGCGCAGTGATCAACGGAGTGAAACGCGGTCGAGACGCGGAGGGCTGGAAGCAGTGTCACGGGCAGGGGCCACCCAAACCCAGCTTAGCGGAAGACTCACAAAGGTTGCCCCCACCACCGCCGCCACCGCCCTTCCTATCCCCAGGTGGCGGAGGCGGTCAATGCGCTGTCCCGCGGCCAGGCGCACAGCGAGCTGCTGCACTCCAAGCTGGCGCAGATTGTGGACGCGGGCCAGGAGCGGCCGGGCAGCTATGTGTCCACGCCGCACTACAGGGCGGTCATCGAGGCGGAGAAGCGGCGCGTGGCGTGGAGGAAGTGGGTCGGGCTGGGGGCAGGGGGCCAGGGGGGCAACTGCGTGGCAGCATGGTGAAGGTGCTTGTGGGGGCCTGTGGGCTGGGGATGGGGCGTTCCAGGGGGCTGTGGAGAAATCTTTGGGGTGTTGCAGCTTGTAGCTTGCAAGGGGTGTTGAAGCATCGTTGGGTGCGTCTGCTGCTGCAACCCTCGACCGGGCTAGGGATGATACACCTGCGCGGCCGCGTTTCACGAGCAATCCCCCTTTTACTTCCAACAGCAAGCTGAGCTACGCGGAGCAGACCCGGCTCCGCGGGCTGTTTGAGGACAAGTCCCTGCCGCTGGTGTACTTTGATGTGAGTGCGTGGGCACGTGTGGCTGGGTGTGCGACAGGGGCGTGGGTGGGCGGGGACCGGGGAGTGGGCACCTGCCTGCCTACACTGAAGCTGGTGCGCTGTGGTGTGTGAGCGGTGTGGGGTGCGGCACACGGACAGTCCCACAGACGCGGACCCACCTCCGCCCTGCGCCCCCAGGTTGCCATCAAGGGTGTATACGCGGGGCGCATCGAGATGGTGCTGTTCGCCAAGACGTCCCCTCTGGCGGCGGAGAACTTCAGGCTGCTGTGCACAGGTGCGTGGGGAACGCGTAAAGCACGAGGAAACAGGTGGCTGGGGCCAGTGGGCACATGGAGGGTGTACCACGCACTTGAAGGGGAGAGCGCCCGTAGCGGTGGCCACGGTCACGGCCTGAGCAAGAACGCGACGTAAGTAGCGCAGGCAATCGCACGCGGCCAGATGTCAGTCCCGCGGTACAGATGGCTTGCAAGTTCAGGGATCTGGCATCATGTTGGTTGCCTGCTGGTGGCGCAGGGGAGGCTGGTGTGGCGCCGGCGGGCCACGAAGGCGTGGGGAAGCCGTACCACTTCAAGGTGAGGCGAGGTGGAAGGGGCGGAGGGGGCTGCTTTCAATCATGCCACTGTGTTGCTTATGGAGGGATCGGCGCGGATGGATGGGTGTTGACGTGTGGGCGGGGACGGGCCTGGGGGCCGTGCCTGAGGCTGTGTACCTGCGCGGCGGGCGGTGCGTCATGGGAGACATGGCGAGCTCACCCGGCAGCGCGTGGCTTAGGGCGCACTCATGTCATTGTCAAAGCGCTCGCATCGGCTGGCATGCTCTTGCTGCGGCCACTGCCCGTGATGCATTTGCCTCTACGGTGCTTCACAGCCCGCCAGGCATCGGTGTATTACGGCGTACTTTACCTCCTTGTCCCCCAGCTGGAACCAGTCGTCGTTAATGCATTCGATACTCCAACAGATGTCACATCTGCATCCTGGCTGGCCTGGCTTGTAAAAACTATTGACATAATGCGCTGGCTGTCTCGCAGGGCGTGTACTTCTACCGCATCATCGAGGGCTTCATCGACCAGGCGGGGCAGAACACGGACTCGCCCCTAGGCGGCCTGTTCAGGGACGACCCGGGGGGCCTGAAGCTCAACCACACGCACATGGTGGGGCCGCGGGGGCATGCGGTGGGGAACGGGCCAGGACCTGGGTACTGTTCTACATTCAAGGGCCGAAGGTGGCAGAGCTGGCCTTGACAGTCTCTTTTGATGCTCTCTGCGCAGCTGGTGTCGTATGGCTGGTTATCACGCTCCTTGGGCACGTGCAGGACTACCTTGTGACATGCTGTTTTGTCTCTCCGACTCACGGTACGGTACAGCACCTTAGCATCCCTGCGCCACACGCCACAGCTTGATCTCAGCGTACGCTACCTCCTATACCAACCCACCTCGCACGCCCTAACGCACATTCCCCCCAGGGCCTGCTGTCCATGGCCAACGTGGGGCCCAACACCGTATGTGGTGCATGTGTATTAGCGGGACGTGATGCATGTGTATTAACGGGACGTGCACACGTGTTGGCACCCCCAGGGCCTGCTGTCCATGGCCAACGTGGGGCCCAACACCAACGGTGCCCACTTCTCCATCATCATGGGCCCCGCGCACCACCTGGACGGCAGCTACACCATCTTCGGGGAGGTGATCGACGGGTGCGTCCGCGGGGCCAGGGGCGGGGGCGAGGGTGTGGGTATGGCATGTACGTGTGCGCGAGGGCGAGGGCGTGGCCAGGAGGGATGGCGTCAATGCGCCATATGGGGTTGCAAACGTTTCTGCCAGTAAAGGTGTTCGGACTGCTTAGGTGTGCAGGTGTGTTGATTGCCGGATGCCGGCGGTGGCAGCTGCATAACTCATGTGCTCCCGCCCCCCAGGCACAACGTGGCTTATGAGATCAACGCCCTGGCGCACGGCGAGCCCGGTAACGAGCACTCGGGCAGCAAGGACGCGCAGGTGCGGGGGGCCAGCTGGGTCTGCGGTGCGTGCACCACTGGGATGGTGGTTGCGGGCCAGGGCCGCGCGGTCTGATCACGCAGGCGGGCTGGTGCTGACGGGAGTGTGCGGCAAGCGGGCGGCCGTGTGGCTGCCGACGTGTGGGTGCGCATCCGTGCTCTGCCGTGCTTCGCTGCGCACATGCTGCAATCCCTGCCCCACATGCCTAACCCCTGCGCGTTGGCACACGTCGCGATTAGGATAGGTCCCTGCTCTGTTGCTCGCGCGCCTGCCGGCTTGGTGCCTGAAGGTGACTGTTGTGTCCTGCTGTGCGCTGGTGCCACCCCCAGATCACGGACAGCGGCCAGCTGCGCCCCGGCACCTACACCTCCACGGCCGAGTACAAGGGGGCCATCGCGGAGGAGCGGCAGCGCCTCCAAGGCAAGGCGGGTGGGGGCAGGGCGCGGTGAGGCGGCGCGGCCCGCCGCTGACAGCTACGTGCGTGCAGTGCTGTGCAGGGGAGCCGGGGCTCGCGCGCGTGCAGGAGATGCGCTGTGTGCGCCGATTCCTTATGGATGGTGGGGCTTGGGACATGCATGCAGAGGACGTGCGTGCGCGCATGTCCGTAGCGATGCGTGGACTGCTGGCAGAAGGATGAGCAGTGTGTGCCTGGCGCCAGGTGGTGAGGCTGGGACATGCAGGGAGCTGCTGATTCGGCTTTGGTTGTTGGGGAAGCGGTTTTGGGGGGCTGTACGATGGTGGCGGCGTTCGCGGAGTGAAGGAGTACGGTACGGAGTTGAGTATGTGAAGTGCATCTGATAAACAGCGGTCCGGCAATGCCGCAAGCTTTGTCGCCCAGTGAACCGGCAGACCACGCACTGAACATGTTTCGAAAGGGCCTGTAGTATCCGCACATCTGCATGACTTGGTTGTTCGCGCTACATTGTTTTCGATGCTTTCGGGTGGTGGTATCTTGACGCCTTCCGACCCATGGGTCGGCCCCTCGTGCCGCACCTGCACCTGGCCAAGCAGGAGGCTAGATGGGTATATTAATCATAAGGCAGGCAGCTGCAGTGACTACATGCCTTTTCATATGAGTGACTCCTTCGCTGTGCATGCCTCCATGCACCGCGAATTGCACAAGCGGATATTCCACAGACAGCCTGCATGCCCCTTGGGTCGCTCGCTGGAGCTGCACGCATGACAAACACACCATGCTCACTGGATAGTCTCTTCCTCGTAACAATCTACTGGATCCCTGCCCGCGTCCTCGCTAAGCTCTTCGCGAAAAGTACTGTTGCTTGCAAGAAGCAATATGCACCTGGCTCGGAGCAGAAGCCTTGGCACACCCACAGCGCAAACCCAGGGCTGTGGACTGCCCCGCAACCCCCTCTTCTGCGACGACACAGCTCACCCGCGCGACCGCTACCGAGGCGCAGATGCGACGGCATCTGTGGTATTCTTATTGGCCGTGGGCAGCTTGGACGATAACAGCTGCCTACCAGGATGCAATAAGCACAACAGCGGTTACGGTGGGCCCGATTTTATGTGGAGCACCTGGGAGCACCCTGTCCAAGGACGCTGGCGGACGCAAAGGTCGGTGCGCGCAGAGTACCAGTACATCGCTGCCTTGCCGAAATAGGCCCGCAAACAAGCGTGCATGGCATTACGCATATTCGTGGGTGCATTGGTTGGCCATTGGCATACTCTTCTGCTTGTGCACGTGGTTCCGGCTACAAGCAATACGCCAAACGGCGGTGGCCTCTACGCCGCTCTCTTCCTCGAGCACAGCCAGTCCCTGAGGCAATTGTTTGCTGTCGCCCTGTAATTTTTCAATGTCAAGGCAAATGCAACACCAGTACATCGCGTTGTGCGGTCGGTGGCCCTTGTTTCTGCCTGTCCACATCTGCCCCCGGTCCTCACGTGAACGCACCACTGCTGCAGGAGGCCACTGGCGGTCTGCAGCCGTGGAGAGCAGGGAACAGCCCCCGGCAGCCGCTGCAGCTGCCTTGGGTGCAGGGCAGCCTGCTTGTGCGCCATGCGACAATGCAGGGCCTCCCGCCAATGCAACCACCACCGCTACAACACCATCCTCCTCGTCTGTCGGCCTGGGTCCCCCGCCTCCGCCCCTGCAACAGGGCGCCCGCGCCGTGGCCCAGTCCCTGTCCGTCCCCGCGCCGTGGCCCAGTCCCTGTCCGTCCCCGCGCCGCCCGCGCCTCAAGCCACACCTCTCTGAGGTACTCAGTGGTGACATGATTACAGTATTGGACCACGGTCCGCAACCGCCTCAACCGCCGTCGCAGCAGCACCAACAGCAGCAGCAGCAGCAGCAGCAGCAGGAGGAGCCCGCACGCAAGCCAACAACCTGCACCCAAGCGCCGGAAGCCCTCCTCGTCTCGAGACCCCTGAGCCCCCTTACGATACCAGCAAGCGCCCCGCCGCTCACATGTACGGCATGTGCGACACAGGCGCTGCTGGGGACCTCTCCTGTTGCCTCCCCGGACCCCTACGCACCTGACATCAGGAGACCGCAGTCTGTGGATTTTGCATTGGCAGACCTGCTCTCCTCGCCCACCTCCCCACCGCCAAGAGGCCTGTCGTACTTCGGGGAAGCTGCGGAGGGCTATGATCTTGACACGGCTAGAGGTGCAGCAGCGGGCGGCGGCAGCGGCGGTGGCGGCGGCGGCGGAGGAGGAGGAGGTGGCCTCAAGCCGGCTTGTATTGTGGGCGGGACTGTGTACGGAAGCGATGGGCTTGACGGTTCGGTTCGTGCAGCGCCCATACCGTCCAACAGCGCTGCCCCTGAGTGGGAGGAGGAGCAGTCGGGAATCGCGCGCGTGCATGGCCCTGGGTACGTTGCCCCGCAACCGGGCACCAGCCGGAGCAGCCGCGGCAGCAGCGAGATGCATGTGGCGGTCAGCTTGGAGGGAGGAGGTGGGGCCGGAGGCGTCAAGGCGGAGTGCAGCCCTGTAAGCTTTGGGACGGTGCGCACCGGGTCGCTTGACGCTGCATTCGCCGCGCTGGGCCCCGAGCCGCCTGGGGGTAGCGGGGGCTTGGGCGACGGTGACAGGGGAGGTGCTGGCGCTGCGGAGCGGCAGCAGCAGCAGTTGCAGCCCGGCGGTAGCGATAGCGGGGGCTCGCTGCGAGGGTCGGAATTCAGTGAGCGGCACGGCTTGCAAACAACACCGGAGGATTGTGGTGGGGAAGGGGCAGGTGTGGACGTGAGCAGCTTGGGGGCCGGGGCGGCATGGGGTGGAAGCTTGGCGGGATTTCCGCAAGTCACCCCGCATAGTGGCGGCAGCAGCAGGAGCGGCAGCAGCGTGTGGGAGTGGCTGGTGCAGGTGCTCATGAGCCCTGGCGTGGTGCAAGGTGGCTCGCACGGTGTGGGTGGTGCGGCTGGTGGGCATGTGCCTGTGGGTGTGGGTGTGGGTACGGCATGCAGCAGCGGTGGGAGCGGCGCAGGCGCGCGGGGGTCGTCACGGCGGCGGGGGAGCGTGGGGTGGAGCCGAGGCTTGCGGAGGTGGCTGGGGCTGGGCGGGGAGGGTAGCACGGCTGTGGAGGGTGGGATGGAAGATGCTGGCGTGGTGCGGCACGAGGCGGGGTCGGGGCCGGGGTCGGGGCCGGGGTGCAAGGGTGCAGGCGGCGGGGCCAAGGGGCGATGCGGCGCGTTGGCGCGGTTATTGGTGTCAGTGTCAACGGGTGCGACGTTGCGCGCTCCCTGGACTTCGGTGCGTAGCTTGGCCGGAGGTGTTCTGTGGTACTGGCGAGTGCAGGTGCAGGTCATACGATGGAGGCGTGGGGTGTAGGCGCTTAGCTGGGCGCCGCATGGGTACTTGTGGTAAGGTACCTGCGATAGCTTGGGGTGCCAACTGCATGACGCCTTTGCAGTGGGGTCAAACGTGTGTAGGGATGGCAGCATGTCTAATGTCCAGCCTGTCGGAAGGCGGTGGAGCGTGTCTTGTTGTGGGTCCCTTCGGCCCTTGACCATGTGCTCGATGCAGTGCAGTATGCGGAGCCGGTACCGGCAGTGCTGTGGTATTACACTATCAGTTCACGAGCCGTCCATGTACTTTTCATGCACACTGTCCGCAACTGTGGCGCGGCATGCATGGACACGGTTGCTGGCATCGTGCCTGCGGACGAGCGGGCAGCAACGCCACAACTCGAGCTGCATGACACGTCCGCGCAACCTGCACCTGTCCACCCAGTGCGGTACGGTATAACTGCAGCAGCCCTCTTCGGGCCGCAATTAGATATGCTCTTGCACCGGCAGACAGCCGTACAACCAGCATCACATTTCCTGCTATGACACAAAAACATTCTTGTTTGCTGTACAACGGGACGCTGCGCTTAATACGCCGACACCACCAGACTGCCAGCCACCACAAGGCACACGGCATTCTGCTGCTGCTACCGCCCCTGCTACCGCTGGAGCTGTCCCATCGGTCCTTCTACCACAAAGAAGAGGTGCAAAAGGCGATGGGGCGTTGCTCCGCAGCTGGCGGGCGACGGCTGCATCGATCCTGCCTCTCACAGGTCCGAGTCGTGGCGCACCCAGGCCAGGTGGTCGGGCGCCTCCCACACGCTGTCGCCAGAGTGGCGGTTGAAGAAGTAGTGCTGGCTGCAGGCCGTGAAACAATTGGGGACGACAGGTCGGGGCGACCAGCACAGGTCAAGGAACGTGAACGCAGGTGCAGTAGGTACCGGTGTGCCCGATTCAACACACCGCAGTTGGCCGCAGCGCAGTCTCCCACGCTACAATATGTGTGTGCCCACGCCGCCGATGCAGCACTGCACTATGCCGCACCGCATGCCCCTCTCCTTGGCGGCCCTGAACCGCACCCATGCCCCCCACGGCCGCGCCCCCGCTCCCCGGCCCGGCGGCTCACCCGGTGGTGTCGTCCATGACCTTGGTCCACGCCAGCTCGGCGGGCAGGTCCCACACGCTGTCGCCGCTCTCCACGTTGAACCAGTAGGGGCGGCCCGTGGCTGCGGCGAACAAATTGAGGCGCAGCAGGCGCAAACAAGCGGTCACGAGGAGGGAGCCGGGGTGCTGCAGGTCCAAAGGTTTTGCACGTGGCTTGGGCCATGGGTGACCGCCCGCCACAGCCTCAGCGCCCTGCACGACTGTCTCCCGCCCCCCGGCCCTCCCCCCCGGGTGGCCCCAGCATGCACCGCCCTGGCCGAAAACGCTTCCGCCCCTCCCCGCGCCTCCCCGCCAGGGAGCAAGCACTGCTATGCCATTGCGCGACGCACAACATTTCTGCGCCCCGAGGGCAACCACAAAGCACTGAAAAGGGCAGAACATCCAGCAGGTGCCCCTTTCCGTGCCCCATGCCCAGTAGCCCACATGTTGCACAGCGGCCTACAGAAAGCCCGCGCGACATGAAGCCCGTCCCTCCTTCCCACTCCCTCCTCCTCCCCAGCGCTCACTCTCGTCCTTGAGCTCGCGCCACAGGCTGTGGTAGGTGGGGTCCACCCACGAGTACTCGCCGCTCTTCTCGTTGTACCTGAAAGGGACGGGCAGCAACAACGGGGGGGGGGGCAGATGCCCGCGAGCTTGGCAGGCGTGGAGACTGGTATACGCAGACATGACGGACAGCCAGCAAGGCTGTCGTGTGCCTGTAAGCATGCTGCCACACAATGCACCGGGTTGAGCCGCTGCGCGCAGCTGACGGCAGGTAGAAATGGACGTCGTCTCTGGCTTGCTCATGTGTTTATCAGTGCAGAATTCGGGACAGAGACATGTGCAACGGCAGCGGCACGCACCAGCGGACGTTGATGTTGGCCTCAATGCTGGCAACCAGCTCGGCGGGCAGCTCGCCAGGGGCCTTCAGCTGCGGGACAGCACAGCATTGGGAAGACAAGCGAGTGTCAGTTGGGCCGCAGATCATATGGGAGGGGCCCTCGGACCGGGTGCGATGCGAGAAAAGAGTGCGCGGCTGGTGGGGGCTTGAGATAAGGTGCTGGCTTACTGCAGGACGTCAGGACGCAGGTAGCCTGGCAGGGGGCGCCAAGGACGCTGCGCTGGCAAACCCAGGACGTCTCACCGCCGAGGCGTTGGTCTTGAAGTTGTAGTACATCTCCTGGCCCTCCATGCGGACCTTGACCCAGGCCAGCGCCTGCGCAACGGGTCAAGGGTGCACGACGGCAGGCGGAGTGTAAGACGCAAGGCAGGGGGAGCCGGATCGCCAGATGGATGGATGGACTGAGTACCGGTGTGTTACTCTCGACATGCGCCCAAGGCAGCCGTTGCGAGTGCCAATGGTCCTGTGTTGCAACCGCACTCCGTTGCCCTCCATTTCCCTGGCCGGCCCTGCCACCCACCGCCGGGACATTGTGCGTCTCCTGGCCGGTCACGCTGTTGACGTAGCGGATGGGCTGGCCCTGCACGTCCAGGCGGCTCCAGGCGCAGCTGGGCGGCGTGTTCCAGCGGCTCTCGGAGGTCTTGCTGTTGAACCAGTAGGCCTCCGCTGTGACATACACATATACAGACGCGGCAGGGCCCACACCGTATGAAGACTGCCGGGGCCAGCAGTGCCAGTGCTCGGCGCGCACACTGCGTGCCATGCGACCACGGCATCGTGCTGGATTGATGCAGGGGCCTTGACGCAGGTGCTTGCAATGCCAAAGGCCGCAAGCCACGCGATTTCCACCGCAACGCTCAGCTACTATGCTTAAGGGCCGGCTGCTGTCGGTTCCGTGCAGCGAGACAGTGGCGAGACGCTGCGCACAATCACAAATGCAAGGCGGCGCGAAAGAGTTCACGTGCTTCACGCCGACCCACCGCTGTCCTTGGTCTCCCTGTCCCAGGTGCCGGGCTCGTCCTCGAAGGCCATGGAGCCGTCCCTGTCGTACGACTCGATCAGCGCGCGGATCTCGGCCGAGGGGGCGTAGTCGCGCGCGAGCTTGCCGCCCTTGTCGTCCACGTTGGGGTCGGCGCCGTACTGCAGCAGCAGCTTGGAGATCTGCGCGGGGCAGCAGGGGTTGCAGGGGGCTGGTAAGAGGTGGGTGGGTGTGGGTTGGGGGCGTGAGTGGCAGGTGCGTACAGCAGGTAGTTGGGATGTGACGCTGTACGGTAGCTGGTGCTTGGAGGTTTATGAATTCACGGTGCGCTATGCGGAAGCGGGCGGGGAGGTGGGTTAAAGAGCGGTTGAAGGCGGGGCGGAGTTGAGAGATGGGTTAACCGCAGAGCTGCAAGGTCAGTTCAGGGTTGGACAGTGCTTCATAGTGCGAATGTGCAGGTCACTAAGCAGCGATCACGAGGGCGCTAAGGCATTATGACATCACCAGCAAGCATTGTCCGCTGCCGCAACCACTGTGCCCCCGGTTTCCAACTGTCACCCGCCGTACATCGATCAGGTTCTGCTGGAAGGCGACGTGCAGGGGGCTAGCGCCCGAGGCAGGGTCCTTGGACTTGGCCAGGGCGCCGTACTGCAGCAGGGCGTCCACGAAGCGGGCGTCCTTGGTGCGCACAGCCTCCACCAGGGGTAGCCGACCGGTCGAGTCGGGCTGGTTGACGTCCATGTCGGCGGACTGGAGCTCCGCGACAAAAGCGTCGAAAGTTCTCTGTGGCCAGCAGCAGAGAAAGAAATGCAGGTTGCGGTAAGGGCACGCTCGAGCTTCGGACCTATGGACTGGTCGAAGGAGTGACAGTAATGCCGTGGCATTACAACGGAACGAGCAGCACAACGTGGTCAGGCAGGGGTTGCAGGCTTTGGTGTACATGTCAAAGGCCCCTTAGCGGAAAGTGGACTGAGCTTTTGCGCTGCACTGCGCGGCGCTGACCTTCTTCATGTGATCGACCAGCTTGTCGGTGAGGTGGACGTTGACAGCAGCCACCCCCAGAATGAGGGCAACCGCCATCAGGCTGAACACGACCGCGCGGGCCATGGCTGCGCGATAGCTTGGCTGGCCGACGGGCCGATGTGCTCTGGAAGCGAGTCTGGACCTCAGTCAGCAAGCAGGAGGACAACAATCTAGGAGTCAACACTGTCTGGGTAAATACCAGCAAGTATTCGACACCCGTATTTCAAACTCCCTATGAGAACCAGCGCACCGGGTTCCTCTTGTCAATCAGCTGCACGACGGGCAGCACCCCCTCGCTGTCAACTGCATCCGGGACAGACACGGATATCAAGCCATGTATATTTTATGTTTCATGTTTTTTGAAGCTGATCAGGCATGTCGAAGGGTGCTGGAAGCACACAACGCGCTGAACAGGTCGCTTGTCCAGATGATGTACAAAAACTTCTTTACAACATACGGGATTATAATGGGGTATACCGGTGTACTGCTCCCGTTCCGCAATAGCGCAAACACAACCCACACGGCCCACCATTCACTTCGATACCCAGTGCTCCCCTGAGTGCTTCCTGACCAAGCCTAAGCGTACCGTATGTCCCGACCTGGCTGCAATTGATTTTTGGCTCCTCTTCTACACGACACTGCTGTCCTGCAGGTTACATTGTCCTGTTCCTGTCTTGCTTGTCAGACCCACAATCCGACACAGCGTCTAGGTCTTGAGGGCACGCCCATGCAGGCACCGTGGCTCTAGTCACCCAGGCCAACCGATCTCAAGCCTCCCCTGAGCAGCCAGGCAGCCAACCAGGTCCCCAGCTGGTACCGCCCCAGGACCTGACCAGCAACTTTTCGTTGATAGAGACGCCGGTCTTTTTTTTCTGTGGAAAGGTGTACAGGTGAAGAGACAGGAGAGGACCGGTCTCATTGCAGGCACGCATTGCACAGCATACCCTCTTAATCGTACAACCCAAAGCCGTCGATTCGACTTATACATGATTGTCATTGCGCGGTGCAGGGCAGGAGGGTTCCGTAAATGCGGTACTCGGCGTTGCGTGCCTTCGTTGGCGGACCAGCTGTCAACGGAACCATGCCACATTGTCCTCCCATGGCGGCGTTTGGGTACCGTACAACTGGGCTGCACAGTACGTTGTACGCGTACAAATACGGAATATGTACATGTACGGAATACGGTCATTTTCTGCCGTACATGAGAGAAATACGTTCTGCGGTCCAGGCCTGGCACGGCACGTGGCAGTGTCACACGCACCAGGACCGTCCCAGGGAGGTCCCAGGGAGATCAGGCGCCAGCAAAACCACACCACAACGACTGCATACGCATATGCGAGACACTTCTCATGCCTCAATAACTTGTGGCATAGTTGCCGCGGTGCCTTGCAGGGAGCTCCCCTGATGTCCGGCAGCACACGGGAGGGGACCTCCCTTGCTCCAGGGGGTGGGACTGGCACGACCGTATTTTTAGCGTATTTGAGCGTATTTTGCGAACAGACCCCCGTATTTTACGTATTTCTAAGAATACGCTCATTTGGGAACGTACAGTGCAGCCCAGCCGTACAACGCCCTATTGCTGATCCCCCGTAATGGCTTGACGTTTTGTCCAAGTGGCCTTGCGTGCGTACGGCACATTCCGCGTGCAAGGTTGGTGTGAAAAGTGACAGCCGGTAACGGTGCACGTACTACAGCTGCTGCTGTATGCATAGCCGAAAGGTTAAAACAATTCCTGCCAAGGCCCTTCTCCCTTCTGTTTGCTGCCGTGGATACGCAAATGCGCACTAGGACCAGGGCGGGGCCCGCTTCGTTGTAGCTTTTTCGTTGGTCTGCATGATGCTCCGTAGATGAGAACACCATCCCCAGCTCCCTGATCACCTGCGGCAGCGCACAGCCACACGTATCCGACCAGATCCGACGCACTTGCGAGGCAGCGGGAAACCAAGGCGCACAACCATTACAAGCAGATGCGATGGTGCAGTCATTCTATTACCGTCCGGCGCATCGAGTGACACTGCATGCAATGGGGCAAGCCCAGAGGCCGGATGTTGTAAGAGCGGCCCCGTTATTGTGCATGGTCACCTATAAGACGTCATGTTGCTGTCATAATGCACAGCAACGTAAATCAGCGCGACGTCGCAACCAATCAACCTGTTATCGGCAGCCCGGCACGACACGGCCAAAGCTGCCAGTCAGTGCTGGCACAGCCGCCCACATGCAAACACGGTCATATGTGGCCATGCCGTCAGCCAGGATACACATGCATTGCGACAGTCAGTCCTCGCACCAGTCTCTCCCAACCTGCATGGCTTCTTACCATGAGTCTGTCTGCAGCACCCCACGCCCACCAGCAATGACTGGGGCAACGGCGCAGTTGCTCCCTCACACAACCACATGCGCTCCTTGTCACCACCCATGCACATTGCGGCCCGCATCTCCCGGCCCTTCTCACGCCTCCTGACTCTCAAGCACGGACAAACCCAAATTCGTGTTCAAGACACGCGCTCTTGCACCGACCCCGCAAGCGGCACGGCATGAATAATACCAAAAACAATCAGGGCACACACCTCGAAACGAATGACGTTCAGCTCTCCACAAGTCGCTGCGCGCTCCGTCTCTCGTGCGGCCGCCTACTCGCAGTTCGTAATGCACCTGTGCACGGCCCACACCCGGGGCTGCTTACCCACCACACCGTGGGTGCGTACTATCTGCACGCCGCATCAGGTGCGGTTGGTGACCAGCACCTTGGTGGCCGCGGCAGCCACCGACGACCATGGCTCATCCGGCGTGACCATGACCCAATCACCGTCCTCGTCCTGCAAGCAAAATACGCACAAGTGGTAAGCCAAGCATTTGCGAGCCAGATACAAGAGGCAGTCCTTTCATTTTCCCCTTCCACGGCACCAGCGAATCCGTAGCTTGCTGTTCGGCATGGGGCACTCAGAGCACGCGGCAACACCATCGAAGGTACGCAACATCGGCTCCAGGCGCCTCACCAGGTATATGATCTTGGCATCCAGCTCGTCAGGCAGCGTCCCGTCGTACAATACGGCAAGCTGCTCCCACAGCTCCTTGTACGACCGGATCTTGCCCAGGTCCAGCAGCTCGGCGCAAGGCGCGCATCCGCCCGCGCCCCGCCCCGGCCCCAACCCCGCCTCCGCGCCCGCCACCCCGAACACGTGCCGCATGCCCGGCGGCCCCATGGCCGCACCCAACCCCATGCCCAGCCCTGCGAGGCCCAGGCGCGACCCGCTGGAGCCCAGGCCCGACAGGCAGCCCCCCGAGCCCCCGCTCAGCGCCATGCCCGGCAGGCCGTGGGGCCCCAGGCCCAACGCGCCCGGGTGCGTAGGGTGCGCAGAGAACTCGAAGAAGCACTCCACCAGGCGGGACGTCCGCGTGTCCGAGTCCGTCTTGGGCTCCGTGGTGGTCGTGCCCGCGCCCCCGCCGCCTGCAGCCGGCGCTGCAGCCTCCACGCCGGTGCGCCCACGGCCCCCCGCTGCCCCGCCCTTCTCCGCTGTCCCGTCCTTGGAGTTGCGACTCCGGGTCGGCCCCGGCCCCTTGCTACCCCCCGCGAGACCCTCCCAACCGTCGCCGCCCGCCGGCCGCGCCGGCCGTGCGGTGGGCGCCGTGCCGGTTCGGGAGCCTGGCGGCGCTTTGCTGTCCGGCCGCTGGCCCACGGGTCCGCTGCTTGTCCGGTTTGCAAGTTTGCTGGAGGGCGGAAGCGGCGGAGCGAGGGGTGGTGGCGGCTGTGCTGACCCGCCGCTGCGGGCAGCGGTGCCCACTTCTCCCGCGTTAGGCCCTCCCGAGCCCGCTCCCCCCGATTCCGTACCTGCCGTGCCGCCGCTCCCACGACTCGGCAACGGGGCGTCGCGCTGCTGCGGCTGAGAGTGCGACTGCGCGGGCGGCTGGGCTGGAGCCGGAGGGGGGAGCGGCGGCGGTGGTGGAGGCGGTGGGGGCTTGGGGGAGGCATTTGGAGTGAGTTGCCGCTTAGGGGCAGGCTGCAGCGGCTCCGTCCGGGCTGCTTTCCCTGGGGGAGCAGAGTTGGGCCGCTGGGCGCCAGACTGCTCCAGAGGCCGCTTGCCGGTCAGCTGTACGCTCGCGGCTTGTCCCGCACCCGCCCCGGGCCCTGCACCAGCGGCCGCCGCACCGCCCCCGGCCGCAGGTCCGCCTGTACCCTTGGCACCGTTGCTGCCATGCAGCCGCTCCATGCTTTTCGCCTGGGCTGCCTGTGCCGGCTTGCCGCCCGCCGCCGCCGCCTCGCCCGCCCCATCGCCGCTGGCTTGCCGCTGCGGCAACTTGCTTGCATCATCAGGCCCCGCCCCGCCACCTGACAGCCGCTGCGGCGGACCCCCATTCCCATGCACTTGCGTAGCCGGCCGGTCGGCCCCGACCTCGGATCGGGGCAAGCCGCAGAGCCCGCGTGGCCTTCCCGCCGGTCCACCGAGCCCCGCACGCCTCCCGCGCTCCCCGACGCCGCACCTGCTGACTCACTGGCGCCTGCGCCGGCCCGCGCGGGCGGCGAGGGCCTGGGCGCTTGCTGCCTGTGCGCCTTCCCAGAACCGGTTGCTGCTCCCCCCGCTGCGGCTGCCGCCTTCGCGCGCTGCTCCGGTGCCGACGCTGAAGGCTGCTGCTGCTGCTGCTGACCAGCGCCGCCGCCAGACTGCAGGGGCGTCCCCGTCGCTGCCTCTGCGCCGTGCGAGTGCGCCTCAGCCGAGTGCGCGGGCCTGGGGCCGGCCGGCAGCTCTGCGGGTCGCGCGCCCCCGCCGCTGCTCCTGTGCCCCAGCCCCTTGCCCACACCCGATGGGGCGTCTGCTGCGGGTCCGCCGGCGTGCCCCGACGGCTTGGATGCCGCGGTGGTCACGTGCGCCCGCGCTGAAGCTGAGCCAGTGGGCTCCGGCTCCCCGCTGGAGGTGGTGACCACGCGCTTGGCGCGTTTGATCCTGTCCGCGAGCGTCTCGAAGGTGTGGGGCGCCTCGCTGGGGGAGTCCAGCTGCTCCAGCTCCTTTTTCTGAGGACGAAACCGGACGCAGAAAAGCAGGGATTGGTACAGCGGTTGACGCGGAGCCTTGCACCGAAAGACGGTCCGAACTGTATTGTGGCCAGTTTTAACGGTCTGAACCGTATGTACGCAGCACGGTCGCATTAAATCTCAATACAGACTTTACGTGGCAAAACGTGGCTAGGTAGCATACCGGTGCTTCCGTCTATCACCCGAGGACTGGCATCGGATCGTGTCAGGGTGCGCCAAACCCCAAACGCACCTTGGGTTTGGACGGATCGGAGCGCTGGCGCTTGCGTTCCGCGCCCCCAGCGACGTGTGCCACTGCCGCTGCCGGTGTGGCAGTGGCGCCCTCGCCCGCACCGGCCGCAGCAGCACCGCCACCTCCTGACCCCGTACCCCCGCTCCCTGCCGGTACAGGCGGTCTGGCAGCATCCGGAACAGCGGCGCCGTTCACAGCCGGCGCCCCAGCAGTACCAGCACCATTGCCCTGTGCTCCCTTGCTGGCTGCCTGCGACCCCTCCGCCGCGGTCCCGGCGAAAGCCTCTGTCCGCTGCGCCGCCTTGCCCTCCTTGCCCGCAGCCGGCAGCGCGGCCTTGGCAGGCGCCGCAGACGCACCGGGTGCAGCCCCAGGCTTGTCCTTCCCATGCGCCACCTGCTTGATGCCTGCGGCGCCCGCCACCATGCTGCCGCCGCCTACCCCGCCCGCCGGCCCCTGTGCAGGTGTCCCGTCCTTCCGGTGGGTAGCTGACCCAGCCCCAGCTGCCCCCGAAGCCCCTGGCGTCCCCATATCAGCCCCTGCCTGCCGCTGTGCCGCGCTGCTTCCAGCACCGGCTACTGCGGTGGCCCCCTTCGCAGCAGAGCGTGGTGCTACTGCCGCCTCCGCACCTTCCGCTCCCGGCT
The DNA here is from genome assembly GCA_036984285.1 of Chlamydomonas sp. KOR1. NCBI lineage: Eukaryota > Viridiplantae > Chlorophyta > Chlorophyceae > Chlamydomonadales > Chlamydomonadaceae > Chlamydomonas > Chlamydomonas sp. KOR1. The sequence continues at coordinate 81,580 of BQMZ01000159.1, read as the reverse complement.
GGTGGGCAGCGTCCGCTTGCGGCCTTGCGGCCGCGCCGCCAGCCGACCCTCCGGCGAGCCTGCTCGCCTGTGCGGTGGACAAAGCACGTGGAGGGGACGTGACCACACACACCTGGCTAATAGCCTTAATACGCTGGCCTATGCGCAAAGAGCTGTTGTGAACGCAAACTAAAGTTCCCTCATCAACTGCGTGAGCAGCCCGCCGTGCGGGGTGCAAGCCTTACCTTCTTGCCAACAAGCTTCCGGTCCGATCCCCCAGAACCCTCCAACGCAGCGGCCGTGCTGCCCCCCCCGCCTGAGGCGCTCGCCTGAGCCCCTGAGCTGCCGCCGGGGGCAAGTAGGCTGCCAGCACGGCTGGCAGCGCCGCCCGCATGGGACGTGTCCCCTCTTGACGGCGGCGCTGATGGAAGCGGCGTGAACAAGTCATCAAAGTCATCAGTGCGGGACTTCATCCAGCTGGGCTGGCCCTGGGGCTGAGAGGGCACCCGGGCGGGCGGCAGCCGCGGCCGCACAGGGCCTCCGCCCGCCGCTGTGGCGGGGCTCGGGCCCGCCGCAGCTGTGCTGGTCGTGGCTGTGGCAGATGACGATATCAAAACAGGCGGGGCTGACGCGGGTGCCGGTGGAGGTGCCAGGGACGTGGCCCCGGGGTGCGGTAGTTGAGCCGTCGGTCCCGGCAGCGGCCCGCCTGGAGATGCGGCTGGGGTTGCCGTCATGGCAGCGGTGGCTGCTGTCGGTCCGCCTGCATGCCTGACATCAGGCCCCATGCTGTTGATGTGCGGAGCTGGCCCCATGAGCGACGCAGCGGCCTGCTGTAGCGCTGCCACCGCCGACTGAACCGCCGCCGTTGATCCGACCGGCGACGTCTGAGCATTCTGAGCATCCTGTGCCTTCCTCCCATCTCGCTGCTCCTGCTTTGGCTGCTGGGGGTTCAGGGTCACAACTTCGGGTGACCTGCGTCCGAACTGCAGACCAGTGCGTGGCGCCGCAGGTGCCGCCGCTGCGGCGCCATGGGACCCAGTCACAGGGTTCCGTGCAGCCGCCGCCACGACACTGGCGCCGCCACCAGCCTCATCGGTGCCGCGTGCACAGACAGGCGACCTTTCGGCGCTTGGAACAGGCGCGTGGGCAGGGGGTGCCGCCTGCGCGGTTGGGGGTGCAGGCGATGCGGCTGCGGGGCAGCCGCCCCCGTTGCTGCCTGGCGCGTGCGCCGGTGCTGCATGCGGCTCTTGTTGCGGTGCCTGCAGGAAGGGCCAATGACACCGTGACTTGCAGCAGGATCTGCCCAGCATGCATTAGGCCCTGAAGCACAGCAGCAGAGATCCCATGCACATGCTGATGTAAGCAGTCGTCCTCGTGCACACGCACCGGCTCTTCCTTGGCCAGCAAGCGGCCCACTGTGTCGTTCCGCTCGTTGTCTCCCAACGCCAGGGGGCCGGTTGCAAGGGCGGAGTCGGGTTCGACCTTGTTCCGTGGAAAGGCAGGAAGGAATTGCCAGCGACAAGAAACTGTATCAGTTTGCAGGCTGAAGCGTTCACGGCGTCCGCGTGAGGGGTGCCTGTACACCCCCGTCAGTACTGCTATACACATGGCAATGTGCGGGTCATCCGGCGCCGTCAAAACGAGGATACCCCATTCGGAGCTCGCCGTTCATCCCCAAACCCTAGTCCTCACCTTGGTGCACGTCGGGTGTAGGTATGGTGCAGGCGCATTGGCTCCTTCAGGCGGCCCGTCCAGCACAGGTAGCCGTGCGGACGGTGGCAATCCCAGCGACGCAGGGTGCTCTGGCGACGACGCCAGCGGCTCTCGCGTGGCCCCATCCGCCCCGTCCCCGAGCCTGCTGTCCGCGTCGTAAGGGGGTACCTGATCTCCAGCTGCTGCCTGCAGGTTGCCGTGCCGGTAGGCTGGCTGGAGCTCTTGCTGCACAACATGTTTCTCCCGCTCCTCCTGCTCCTTAGCGTGGTCCCGAATCCACTTCCATTTCAGACCCTTGAAGCCCGCCGGCCCCGAGCAGTCCTCCCTTGGTTGAGTCATACGCTAGGCCATCCGCTGCCACAGCCCTGCAGACAGTTTAACCATTATTTGAGTCTCACCGAGTGGATACGTGACTGCTTGACCCTACATAGCTCACGAGCTAGGTGCCGACGTGACAGCTTACGCATCCCCGACACCGCACTACCCTTGCCTATAGACGTACCTGCAAAACCCCCCTTGCCCCATTGCGCATGTCCTCCGGTGCCCAAGTGTCTCTAGGCGACAACGCACTTGTTGCTTCAGCTGTGACAGCGAGCTAGTTGCCTCGACACAAGGCATCAACGTAACCCGAGCACAACAGAAATACCAAAAACGTGAAAGATAACAGTAACAAACAAGGGCCCAGGTTGTTAAGGCCCAGGTAACAAAGGCGCGCGCGCGGGGTCGCTCATAAACTCAAAACCAGAACCCCTGGACGATAGCTTGCCCATGAGCAACCTACCAGCATAGCGGTGGGGCCTTTTGGCCCCACCATACGCAGTCCAGCGGCTTTTCCCAACCTCCTCGGTTGCCCCTTGTGCTCCCTCGTGCGACCAAGGAGACGTCTCTCCTCGGATGAGCTGTCAGTGCCTCTGAACTTTGGTTGATATGCTTGTGCCACTGGCTGCGAAGAGTTAAGGTGCGATTAACAGCCGCGGCTAAACGAACAACAGTAAGGCGGCCAAAGAAGATAAAGGGAGATAAGGCCGCTTCTGACCGGCAATCCTACGTCCTAGGAGACGAAAAATGATTGCGGAGCGGGACAGGGCTTTTGAGGAACCGCCGCGCGCACTGCTCATGCGCCCCCATGCAGCTCTTCATGCTAGGAATTGGGCAATGCCTTGTCTGCTGTCAAGCACAATGCCATCAATCGAGGGCACAACAGTGTCGTCAATATTGTTTCGACCTGTTGCGTATGTGAGCAGCAATAGGCTTTCCCAACCTCTTGTTCAGACCGTGCTTGGCTTGACGCTTGCTCCCATAGTAAATACCACATCATATTACGCTAGTCAAAAATGGGGAAGAAGAAGAAGAACGCGGAGAAGGAGATATACTTCTGTTACTACTGCGACCGAGTTTTCCAGGATGAGGCGGCACTTATCACCCACCAAAGGCACTCCCACTTCAAGTGCCCAGAGTGAGACTCGCGCTCCAGCGAAAGCGGCGGTGCCATGCTGGGGCTAAGGACGTACCGCGACCGACCCTTGGAGGGCCCTCCGCTGCTTCGCGCCGCAGGTGCAACCGCAAGATGAACACGGCGCAGGGGCTCTCGACCCATGCCTTCCAAGTGCACAAGCTGACGGTCACAGCGTAAGCACTGGAGTGGGGTGGGCCGTATTTCCCCTCCAGCTCCATGCGCGCCCACCGTACCCTCGATCCCGCGCACTATGCAGGGTGCCCCAAGCCAAACCGGGGCGAGACTCAATGGAGATTGAGATCTTCGGCATGGCGGGTGTGCCCGACGACGTGAGGGCAGCTAAGCAGCAAGGTCCGGAGCCCAGGGCAGGAGGGGGAGAGTGGTGTTGGCACACTCCCTGCTGTGGGCCCATGATCGGTCAGACCGCAGCAGTCTGGCAGCCGGCAGTTGGCCGTGCACTTACACATCAGCACACGGTCGCAGCCCATCCCAATGGTTTACTCAACACGCAGACCCGCGCTGGGGTACAGTCCGATGACTAAGGTTGCCCCACTTGTGGAGCCGACCGAAAACCATCTTGGCTTCGGCAAATGTGTCCCTTCCCCAAGTACCGAGCGGCGAATGCACCATTGGACGGTCTCTACAGCTTACTTTCTTACGTACCAAGGTGTGCGATTCTCCTTCGACCTCACGGCCGCAGAGATGTACCCCTCCAAGCGGGCCAAAGTGGAGCAGGAGGAGGACGAGGCCTCGCCGCCGCCCGCGCCCGGGCCCGGGCCCCCGCCGCCTCCCCTGGGGTCGTTCGCCCCGCCCGGAGCGCCGCAAGGACCGCCGATGGCGGCCCCCATGGGCTACCCGCCGGGGCCGTACGGCGCACCGCCGTGAGTGCCCAGCCGTCACGCGGATGCAGCGGTTCAGTGCAATGCACCAGGACCCTTCGTATTGCGTGGCAGGGCGCTGTCATGACACGCGTGTGTCCAAGCCTTGCAAGCCGCACGTGCGCCGCACCAAGAGCTGCGTGCCTTGAAGGCAGCAGTGAGCACGGAACCCATAGGACCGCACGAAACCGATGGCTTGCTTGGTCCTCGTTCCTGGCCTTTGTCGTGCACGGCTGACGACTGCGCAACCGCCTGCTGCACCGGCAGGCCATACGGATACCGGCCGCCGCCATTCGGAGGCCCGCCGACAGGGCCGTACGGGGCGCCACCCCCGTACGGTGCACCGCCGCCGTACGGGGCCCCGCCGTTTACTCCACGGCCGGGGATGCCGCCGCCACTAGGTGGGCCAATAGGGTGGGCCCAGCAGTAGCCACGCGAGGCCATGGGTGCATCAGTACGCTGAGCGAACACGCTCAGCTGCATTGCGCCAGTTGCAGACGCACGCCCTCAGCCAGCTATACGCCTGTCATGAGGCAGCGCCTGCGCTCGAAACGGAGCGGCCCTAACAGTGCAGCAGCACGCCCTGTTCCCGGGGATCGAAATCAGGTGGCGTTTGGTGCTAGAGCACACTCCTGGGGACCTGCCCAACCAGTTGTAGGCGTCGTCCTTATCTTTGGCACCCATTGACACCGTACCTGGGCTTAAAGCACGGCACCGAACGCCACGTGCATCGCGGCGTGTGTCCCGTCCCCACCCGCAGGCATGCCCGGCATGCCGCCGCATGGCATGCCCCCCGGGTCCGGGCCGCCCCCGGGAGGCGTGCCCCCACCGGGCATGGCGCCGCCTCGGCCGATGGGGCCGCCGCCGCCGGGGATGCTGCCGCGCCCGGGCGCCCCCTACCCGCCGCACTACATGCCCCACCCGGGCGGCCACCCTGGCATGCCGGCCCCGGGGTTGCCGCCCCATGGGGCGCCCCCGCCCGGACAGCCGCTGTTCCCCGTCGGCCAGGCACCAGCCGGCGCTGCGCCTGCACCCGCCCTGTTCCCCATTGGTGAGCATATCGCTATGTCTAGCACAGGTCGCAACGTACAACTTGTCACCTGCAGCTTTGATGTTTGTACCCTTTAGTGATGCGATCTCGTTATGCTGCACCCACCTCATCATGCTGCATATGGGATTTGACTGTGGAGCCCTGGCACCTCTCCCTCGCCCTGTGCTGACTTTTCCCTGTTTTGCATTCACTGTGCGCTTCTATCGTGGCAGCGGGCGCGCCGGGTGCAGCCGCCGCGGCACCCGCAGCGGCTGCGGGAGGGGCCGGGGCCGCGTCGGCTGCGCCACCGCCGGCGTCCGCGCCAGTCGCCCAGGGCGACGGGTCGGTGGTGGTGTGGTCGGACCCGGACTACTCGATCGAGGAGCGGAGGGCGATGCTGCCCCGCTACGCGATCGGGAAGGGCCCAGGGGAAGCGTTGAACGGGGGTGTGCCCATCCCGGCCTAGGTGTGGGCGTCCGGACCGGCATGGCTTAGCTGTGTGCAGAGCACCAGGGGGTGGACAAGGCTGAACGGGAGGCTCTCGCATTGCTGTACTGGTTCTTGGTTGCCTTGAGATAATGCGATGGATTGGAGCAGGACGATGCATGCTGACGGGGCGCCGTACCGCAGTGCTCAACGGACATTGGTTGCGCAACCCGCAGGCTTCTTCGGGCGTGGGACTATTTTATTCCTGGCTTGGAGCACCTTGCCTCACCTTGATCGGATGGACGGCACCGCCACTGATGCGATGTGCCCGCTGCATGTAGCAAGTGGTTCACTGTTTGGGCCAAGTCTTCGCGTTTCAGGCCTGCGTCTCGCCCAGGCTGCTACGCCACGTGCTACGTAGGACTGTGGACGCATCCGCCTGCAGTATAGGTGCGCATGCCATCTGCTTCGCTGGTCGCCCTAGACTCGCGGTCGGACCTCTGTCGCGTTGGGCGCCTGAGGTGGTTTCCTGCACCCCTTCCGCTTTGACGGGCATTGCCTCTCATGTAACTGCAGTTCGGCAGGCTGACTCCGCCTCTGCCGAGGCAAGGAAAGGTTGATTCGCTCATGGATCTGGTCAGGACGGGGCGAAGATTTCGGCTGTACGACGCCAGTGCGTGTATGCGTTGCCACCTTGCAAACCTAGGTCTGTGCCGTTACCCCCAGCGAAGAGCCAAGCTTGTAGATGGTCCAAAACGATGAGTTCAAATCAGCTACGGTGTACACAGGAGGGATCCCCCTTGTGAACGTGTGAACAGTGAGGCTGCAGTAGCACTCCAGAAGTACGTCATAGACTCAGAGTATAAGCGGTCACGTCATATGGAGCCACGACGACGCTCACCATGTAACTCATGCAACATAATTCAACCACCGGTCAAACGCATGCGTCTCCCCGCGTCGCATTTAGTCATCAGCCTGCCCTGCCAAGCTGTTGACGTGCCCTTCACCTACCTGGGGCCACACCACACCTCTTGCCCCGCATTCGCTCTAAATCCGAAGCCACTTTGCATACCCGCGAGTTGCATGCACGCGCAGCCGCCCGACGGCCCGATTCCATTTACTGCGCAAATTGCTCCCCCTTTTCACACCGCCGCAGCCATCTTGCGCGCGCCCTCCGCCTCCGCCTCCTGCTGCTGCTTCTGCTGCAGCTCAAACTCCTCCATCTTCGCCATCGCCTCCCGCACCTGGCAGCCAGGAAAGGAAGGAACGGCCAGAGGCCCTTCAAGTGCCGTCAGCAAGCGCAACGTAAGGCACTTGTGCAAGTACACCACATGACGCGCAGCTGTGCCTCCTTTTTTATGACATGCCCGCACTACCCGCACCATGCCTCACACCTCCCCCTACCAGGCAACAGTATCGCCCCCATTCGCCTGCCCACCATCTGCTTGCGCGCCAGCTTCTCCGCGATGAACTCCTCCCGCTTGCCGCGCAGAGCCTCCCGCCGCCGCGCGCGCCGTGCCACCCGGCCCTCGCGCGTGCGGCCCGTGGCAATCAGCGGCGCCACCTCGTCCCGGTCAGCATAGTTGCCCCAGTTGCCTGCACGACAATCCACAAGCAGTGGGGTCAGCAGCATGACTACGGTGCATGCTTGCCTTGTCGGCAGCTGCTGAGCCAGCGTTGTGGCGTACGCGGGGCTAGGCGAACGCAATTCACACAGGAGCCGTAAGTACTGTTTGCCCCGGGCCCCTGCATGGCGAGTACACCCGCCGGATGAGACCGCGGCGCATGTCATGCGCTGATTCACAGGGCATGCCGGACTGCGGGGGCAAGCTGCACATGTGGAAGGGCCTGTCCCGCAAGCCGGCCACCGCACACTCCCCGTGGTGCCCGCAGTCCATGTTGGCGGTGCCGCACCGCCATGGTGGGCCACACACAAGCGACCACCGCCCCACACCACATCCACACAGCACTACAGCACGTACCGTAATGCCCGCCCTCCACCTTGGCGGGCCGCAGCAGCCGCGGCGCGGCCATGCACGCTTCGCAGCAGCAGCCGCTGAAGCGCGCCTTGCACGCGGCACAGGCAATGAACAGCTCGTTGCAGTCCACGTTGGCGCAGTTGACATGGGGCAGCTGCGAGTCGGGGGAGCCGCACAGGGAGCAGGGCACAGCGGCCGGCAGCCCGCCTGCCTCGTCTGGCGAGGAGCCAGCGGCAGCGGCAGCAGCAGCGGCGTCAGAGCCTGAGGTTTTGATGTGGGTTGCGAGCGGGGGTGCAGGGCGGGAAGGGGAGCGGGCACGGGAGCGGGGCGCGCGAGGGTGCGAGGGTGCACAGGACGGCGGGCGGGTAGCAGGCGGTTTGCTTGTGGGGTTAGGGTTGTGACGTTTGCAAGAGGCAGGGCCGGATGGCGGTAAACACGCAGGAGGGCCGTTGACGTGGCATGCTGCTGCATTTTGAGGTTTGCGTGTGAGACCGGCGATTGGTGCCTATATCCAACACCAGGGCAAGAGCTGAGCTAAATGCGTGCGTGCGGCGGGCGGGACTTGAGATGTGCGCAAACCAGGGACACGTACTTGCGTTGCCGGCGGGGATGGCCATCCGCGCGTCGAACACGAACAGCGAGCCCTTCCAGTGCTCCCCGCCCTCGTGCCGCAGGTAGTTCTGGATGCCGCCCTCCAGCGTGTACAGGTTGGTGTAGCCCTTACGCCGAAGGAACGTGCTGTACACGTCGCACCGGATGCCGCCCGTGCAGTACATCTGTACGGCATCGCGTACGGTACACGGCGCAGCTTGGGGCAAGGGCGGGAGGGTAGCCTGGAGCTGCAGCAATTCCTTCTTGCATCTCCTTACAAGCGATTCGCCACTACGAACCACATTGCGGCGGGGTACGTAAATGCATTTGTCCCTCTGGCATAGCCAAAACTTGTCATGGGACTGGCAGGCCGTTAGCGGCTGGACACACGGTGCATGTGCGCCACCCACCATGACCGGCGCGTCCTTGTCCACGTCCTTGAGGTACGCTGGCACCTCGGCCTCGCTCTCGCCCACCGGCGTTTCCGCAAACACCTCCTCCTGCGGCCGCTCCGCGCCCACGAAGTGCCCCGCGTCCCACTCGTAGTCGTTGCGCACGTCAAGCACCGTGATCTTGCGCTCCTGCGGGGCAGCGGGGGTGTTCGTGGGGGTGTTCACGGGGGTGTTCGTGGGGGTGTTCACGGGGGTGTTCGTGGGGGTGTTCACGGGGGTGTTCGCGGGGGTGTTCGCGGGGTTTTCGCGGGGTGTTCGCGGGGTGTTCGTGGGGGTGTTCGCGGGGTGTTCACGGGGTGTTCGTGGGGGTGTTCACGGGGGTGTTCGTGGGGTGTTCGCGGGGGTGTTCACGGGGGTGTTCGTGGGGGTGTTCACGGGGGTGTTCGTGGGGGTGTTCGCGGGGGTGTTCACGGCTGTTGTGTGGCGATGCAATGCTGTTGGTACGTGTGGCGCTCACAGAATGCACGGCTGCCGCCGCAGCCCTTCATTCGTGCATTCGTACTGCATACCTGCTTTATTCTTGTGCAGAGGGATTACCGCTACGCGCTATTACAACAAGGACACTAAGCCTGCCCCACCCCAGGCCGTGGCGCCGCACTTTGGTCTGCACATCTATCCGCTTCCACGCTCATCGCTCTGGCTTTTCCAGACACAAGCTCTGATCCCAGTCCGGATTATCGGTCACATACTAGACACGACGGGGGCCCCGTCCTCAGGGCCGCCCCGCGGCGCCCACCTGGGCCTCTGCAATCATCTGCTTCCACGCCGCCGGCTCCAGGGGCGTGGCCCTGGCCGCCGGGTCCGTGATGGGCTGCGCCTCCATGCCGCCCGCCAGCGAGATCAGGTTGGGCTTGTACTTGAGGCGCAGCTTGGGGAACGCGTGGCCCTGCGCCGGCCACAGCGTGTAGCGCAGGCCCTGCAGGGGGAAGAGCGGGGTGCCGCGGGCGGCAGTGAGCCGGAGGAGCGGCGCGGGTTGAACGTGCCAAACAGGGGCTCTTGCAGAAGACAGACCTCGTCGTGCAGGTGCTGCTTTGCGTCCTGGTGTGGCTAGCGCTGTTGTGGGTGGGGCTGGCAGCGGAGCAGCTGGATGCCGGGCAACGCCGGCCAGGCCTGCAACGTGCAGGTGTGCTGCGACATTCGGCGGCGAGCGAGCCAGTCAGCCACGCCAGCTGGCCCCCGTCCCCGCACCTGGAAGCCCGGCTGCTGCTTGACCCACTCCGCGTAGGCGGTGGCGTCCGCCACTGTGCCCCCCGCCTGCACGTTCATGCCCTGGGAGGAGATGTAGATGCGGCCGCGCACGTCCAGCCCCAAGTCGGACATGAAGCGCCGGTGCCGCTCCACCTCCTGCGTGCGGACGCGGCGGCAACAGCAGTAGCGCCAGCGGCGGTGATGATGGGAGAACACGTATCGGCAGTAGCGGGTGGGTGTGGGGTGCCCAAGGCTTCATGGTGTGGCTGGAGGGGCTGATGCACCAACAACTCACGGAGCGAAACACCATGTCTAGCCAGAGGGAGTACATGTCGAAGGTGTGCCTGGTTCACCCACAAGCGACGGTGGATAGCACATCTGTTGTATAGGTATATTGATGTAATCAACTAGCTCCAGCCCTGCAATCGCCGCGTCAGAGGGCGGGAGTTGGCTGTCTGGGGCGGCTAAACCATGTGCCATATGCTGTTGCCCGGCGGTGCATTACAAGCAGTCGCTGCCGCAGCCGCATCGTCATGACTATGACCGGCATTAGCTGGCAGTGTGCTTGTGGTGCATGGCATGTGCAAAACATCATGTTTCCCCTTGGGCTGGGCGCGAGGGTATCTGATCAGCGCGCAGCTGTCGGCGCACCCATACACTGCCCCTGGTACGTCAACGTACCTCCTGTGGGTTTGGTACCTCAGTCAGGTGGTAAAAGTTTAGTACGCAGAACGCCTCAGGATCCGATGGCGGCACGAGCTCAGGCGGCATTCCGGGGCGAATGGTTGCAGACGCAGCGCTGGATGGCGACGACGGAGCGCTGTCGCCCATGGAGTCGACAGCCCGGCAGGACACCCAAGGGCGAAGCGATGCCGCGCCTGAGGACACGAAGCTGACGCTGATACTTGCGGATGTACTGCAGCTGTTGCAGGTACCAAGGCTGGGTGCGCAGAGCGCGCTGCGCTGCACCAGTGGCACAATTGGCCGCAGCAGCGACGCGGAGGCCGTGCCACAAGAATGAGGCGCTTGCAGTTGTCGGCTTTGCATTATGGGTGTTATGAATGAGTTGACAGGCTTCGTTCGGAGGCGCCTTAGCACTGTGCTTGTGGCGACGCGAAAGGCCGACGGCCAAGGGCTTGCTGGGCTGCTGCTCAACAGTTCAGCTAGACCTAAAATGAAGCCACTACTTGCATGATGGATTTAAGGCGGATGGGCCATACGTAGACTGAACGGGTGGGCCAATTCCCTGCATGGGGTGCAACATTCCTTCAGCAGTAAAGCACTACAACGAGACACGGCGCGCTCTTGCTGTACAACAAGAGAGTGCGGTTCCAGCACGCCCTCAGCTAGCCCCCTACTTTTGGGGAAGCTATCCACAAGGTCGCGGGCGACGAGTTTTTTTCCCGCTATCTTTGCTCCTCTCTGCCGCGCCGGAAGTCTTTCATCATGACGACAGATAACGAGACCGCTTTAGAGTCCTAGTTGCAGCTGGGACACCATGACCTTTTATCCAGCTGCAGCTTCTGGGCCCTAGCGCAGTTCAGGCCTCTGCACCAAACGGGACTCTGGCCGCTTTTGCGGTTCCATGTCTTTGGTAAAGTCGCTAACCCGGCGCTCTGGCTTCGGTGGCATCGGCGACGGGAGCGGAGGCCGAACCGACCTCCTCCTCCGGTTTTTTGAGAGTCAGTTCTTCGATGAATGGATCGCGCTGCAGTAAGTGGCTGCTGCGAAGGACTTATGTCCGCGGGTACAAGGCGCTCCTCAAGGAGTGAAGGAATACCTGAACCGGTCTGCTGCGTCTCTGCAGATACCTCTTCAACAACACGCAACCTGGTGTCCAAGACTATCTGTGCAACCGGCTGCATGAGCTAGGCGAAACCGCGATCGAGAAATTCCTATTGCAGTTTGTATACTTGGCGGTCAGCAAACCAGGGCACGCGCTTGAACGCACCATCATCGACCTATGCAGCAAGTCCTTTCGGATTGCTATCAAGGTGAGGGCATGGGCGCTTATCATGTGTCGTCTGGCTGTCCCGAAGCAGAGGTGCTGCCTGACACCATTCGATTCACAGCTTCCATGCGCCGGGCTTTGCGCGTTCGCTCACCTCTCTCATGCCTGCGATGTGCTTTTCTGATTCGTAACAATGCCATGCACCGCGCAGGCTCAATGGCTGCTGGTGGCGCTCTGCCAGGACCAGCCCAAAAACAAAGCCCTAGAGGCGTTCAGAGAGCGGGCCTACCGGGCTGCGCTCGAGGGCAAATGGGTGGGTCGCACAAACACTGCCGGGGCACTGCAAGCTCGTCAGCCGCTGTCACCGGTAAATATCTCCAGCTGACGCACAACCCCTACTCACACTCGTGCCTGCTCACAGGAGGTGCCAATCCGGAACCCACGGCTTGACCCCCTCAGCCCCATCAACAGCCAGCTCGTCAGCCCTCCTTTCAGCCCTCCCTTCAGCCCCGCGACTTCCATGCTGCTGTCCTCCGTGCCTCCAGCCCCGCCCCTGACACAGCCCCGCACGCAGCACACGCCCAACCAGCAGCGCATCACCGACGCAGTGGGCGCCTACGCTGCCCAGCAGGCGCTGCCCCCTCACCACGAGCTCTCCCCCGCCACGCAGCCCCCCGGCAAGATGGTCATGTCCCCGCCGCCCTCCCGCACCAAATCCTCCTCGGGCCTGTTCGGGGCCGTCAGCAGCGGTGGCGGTGGCGGCCTCGTGTCGGGCCTGCACATCGACCTGGGCTGCCTGCCAGCCCCCGAGTCGCGCGGCCTGTCCCTGGGACCCGGCATCCCGCCCCCTGCCCCAGTCAATGCACCGCGGCCTTACCTCTCCAACGGCCACGCAGTGCCGGGGCCCCTGGGTGGTCCCATGGCCGTCGCTGCACCTGCACTCCCACCTGCGGCGAACGGCACCCCGGGGCCAGGCTCCTCGGTGTTCGCAGCGCCGACGGCGGCTGCGGCAGTGGCCGCGGCCGGCGGCGCTACTGCTGCTGCTGCGGCGGCGGTGCAGCTGCTGCCGCCCAGCGCCAATACCACGCCGCCGCGCCCCGGCGGCGTTGCGGCCTCGCTTGCAGCCTCCGCTGCCGCTATGCTGCTGGATCGCATCCAGTCCATAAAGCGTGAGCTGGGGGAGGGCGAGGGGGTCAGCGCCCTGCTGGAGCGGTCTGCCAAACAGCAGGCGGCGGGGGGTGGCACGGTTGCGGTGGAGGACGAGGCCGTGTTCTCAGACGACGAGTTCACGCGGCCCATGTCGCCCCTCACGCGCCTGCGGTACGACACCTTTGGCGCCACGCTGGACTTTGTGGACGCGCTGTGCGACGCCAGCAGCGCGCTGACGAGCTACTCGCAGGAGGAGCGCCACCGGGCGCTGCGGCATTGCCTAGAGCACATCAACCGCGAGATTGACGCGGCCAACCGCCGGGACGTGGCTATCTGGTTCCCCATGGGCCGCGGGGGGGACCGCGTGCTCCGGCTGACGGCGCGGGAGGCGGTGCTGCTCAACTCGCGGGAAAAGGTGGGGAAGAACAGGGCTGGACCACACGAGGAGGTGGGACCAGGCCGAGTGAATCCTAGAGACATTGGTGTGACATGAGCTGTTGCTTGTGCACGTGGGGTTCGTCTGGGTTGCAGAGAGCTGCCGGGTCCTGATGCCCTGCTGCTTCCGTTTTGTTGGCTGCTGCTGCCGTCCACAGGCGCCGTTCATGCTGTTCGTTGAGGTGCTAGAGGGCCAGGCGGATGCGGGCGGTGCGGCGGGCGACAAGGGCCAGCCGCTGTTTGGCGGCGCGGAGGGCATCGCCTCAACGGCTGGGGCGGTGGCGGGGGCGGGGCAGCGGCGGCTCAGCGGGGTCTTTGGCGGCGGCGCGGAGGGCGCGTCGGCAGGCGCTGGCGGGCGGCACGTGGCATCGGCGGGGGGCATGCCGGCGGAGCCTGTCGTGCAGTTTGGGAAGCGGGAGACGTACGGCATCGCGCTTACGGGGATAGGGCCCGTGGGTCCGTCGGGCGGGGGCATGGTGCTAGCGGGCAGCTACAATCCGCCCCACCATTTGCACCACTCGCCGCAGCACCATCCACAACAGCACCACTCATCGCAGCAGCACCATCAGCCGGGGCATGGACAGGGACACGGGGGTGGGAACGTGAATGGACAACACCACGCCGAGGCCAACGGCATCGGGTACCAAGCGGACAGCGTAGATGGCTGCAGTCAGGTGAGGCAGGGGTCCTAGCAAAACGGGGGTCCTTACCAGCTGCATAGCGGGAGCCTTTGAGCCCTAACCGGCTGGTCTTCCAACACCCCTTACATCTGGCATCGCCCTTTCCCAGTGCGCATCTATATAGTTCTCACAGTTCAACGCTACTTGATGCCATGCGTTCTGCAGTTGGGCAGCACCACCAGCGGCCGCGCCAGCCTGCCATCGCATGGCCACGCGCCAACCGCGGACACGCTGTCCACCGCCGCCGACACCCCCGGCGGCCTCAGCCCCAGCCTGTCGCTCTCGTCACAGTTCCGGTCCATGGCGGGCAGCCCAGCCAACGGCCACTCCGCCGCCGGCACCGCGCCGCCCTCCTCCGGCGGCGCAGCGCCGCCAAGCGGGTCCGTAACGCCCGCCGCAGCTGCCACTTCCCATCACAGATACCCGAGCTTTTCGGACAAGGGCAGCCAGCTGCCGCAGCAGCAACAGCAGCAGCAGCAAAGTCAGCAGCCACAGATCCTCGCGCCCACGCCCACCTACCCAACGGGCGCTACAACCACCTTGGTGTCGCTGCTGGCGGCCGCGCAGGAGCAAGCGGCGTCCGTACTGTACGGCAGGTCAAGCCCTAACGTCACCGACGCTGCGACGGCGGCGCCGGCCGCTCCGCAAAGCAGCGCGCTGCTGCCGCCGCTGCCGACGCCGGCGGCCACTACTGCCGCTGCGCCGGCGGCGGTGGTCATCCCGACCCGCAGCACGTCATCCAGCAACATAGCGGCAGCGGCACTCGCCGCCATGGCGGCGGCCAACGGCCATAACGGTCATCACGGCACCGCCCACGGCACCAGCAGCCTCGCCTGCACCTCGCCGCCGCAGCTGGTCACATCCACTAGCAGCAGCAACGTCAACCCACACCCAACAGCTGGGTCCGCGCTGCCGACTGCACCCACACCCACACCAACGTGCGAGGTGCTGCACCTCCGGCGCAACAGCGGGGGCAGCGCCCAAGGCATCCTCAGGGTGCCCGCATCTCCGCGCGCCGCCATGCTGCCTGTGGGCGGCATCGGCTTGCCTGATCAGCACGGAGCCAGCAGTGCCGCGGGGGGTGCAGGCGGCCCTACGGCAGCGGCTTTCCCAGGAGTTTCACGTCCGCCGCCTGCACCCCCCGCACCCCTGCTACCGGCGGGCAGCATGAGCCCCATATCAGCTGCCAGGGAGGTATCCCCACAGACGACGTCCCACGGGGGCGGGGGCCTACTCAGCGCAAGCACGCTGCTGCGACGGGTGCTGGGGGACAAGGTGGCAGAGGAGGCGTCTGGCGGCGGGGCAGCAGGCAGCGGCGGGGCTGGAGGGCCTGTCGCAGGCCCTGCTGGGGGTTCCAGCGGCACGGGCGTGCCTTCGGGCGCAGGGGCGGCCGCCGGGCGGGGCTTCAGCGTTGTGAGGTGAGTGCTACGGTTGGCATGGGGTCAGGGTTGCTGCAGGGCCGAGGGCGGGCTTAGCTTACGATCCGTGCATCGGGCGTGTTGTGTGCGCGGTGGTGGTGCTTGACGGGTGTGCCCCTTCTCCCGCGGCAGGTCGCTGTGCTTCTCTACTCCCGACTCGGGGGCAGCGAACGGAGGGCCGCAGACGGACAGCATCGCCTCTGCGGCCGCGGCGGCGGCGGCCGGGCGCCTGCCTCCTGGGCCGCGGCTGTCCGCACCTTCGGGCGGTCCCGCGCAACCGCAGGGTGGCGCTGTGGGTGGGGTTCAGCTGACGGAGGAGGAGTACCAAGAGCTCGTTGCATCAGGTGGGTCCAGGTGCACAGCGCTAGCGGTTGTCCTCCAGTTGCGCTGCCGGGCAGATGGGGCTTGGTAAGCACGCAAACGCGGTTTGGTACTGGAGAGAGCACACACATGGCCGAAATGTGGGGACGGGCAAGGTACCGCCAACAAGAGTTCACTGCGCATGAGGATCCTGCATGGCCTTGCGTGTCCCGATGTTCCGCACTGCGCGTGTGACTTGTGCTAACACCCGTAAGCACGGGCGCGCCACCCTGTGCCGCAGGCTGCTTGAGCCCTCCCCCCAACGTCAAGTCCGACCCCATCATCGCCAGTAAGCTCAACAGCCTGCTGGCCTCGCTGCGCGGTGAAGCCCCCCTGGTGCGGGTCCGCCTCCGCGTGCTGCCGGAAGCTGCAACAGCAGGAACAGCAGCAGCAAGGAATGGCAGGTCCGGTGGTGGCGCGAGTGCCGGCCCGGTATCGCTCTCCAACGGTTCCAACGGCCCGTTGGCCTCGTCATGGCACGCGGCAAGCCAAGGGCATGGGCAGGGACAAGGGCGGGAGCAGCCCCTCACCAGCCCCTTTGACCGCAGTGTGTCGCACGGGGCGACAGGGATGTCTGACACAAGCAGCGGCAGCCACCACGCTCTCAGCACCTCAGCCGCGAGCGACGCCGGGGGCTCGTTCTCTCTCGGGGGGCTGACGCTGGGCGGACGTGGTAGAACGGGGGCAGGGGCGGGGACGGCCCCTGGCTCTGGGCAGCCGCCGCTGCCTCCGGCGAGCACCTGCTCTGCGGACAGCAACGGCCCCGCCAGCGGCAGCCTAGGAGACAGCGGCCTGCTCGACAAGAGCAAGGCGATGGCGTTGCTGTCCAAGCTGGGACTGTACCGAAAGAACCCTAGCGAAGGCGATGGGACCAGTTCCAGCACCGTCACCGGCTTCGGAGCCTCCGGCTTGAGCAGCAGCGGCCTGTTCGGCGGCGGCGGAGGGGCGGGGCACGGCCTGCCGCCGCTGCCACCCGCGCAGCAGCACCAGCAGCAGGACCTGTCCAGCAGCTACCACCAGCACAGCGGGGAGGGGCCGGCGCAGCCGCGGCAGCCCGGGGGGCGGGGGCTGCTGTACAGCGGGCCGCGGCTGGTGGCGCTGTCGCTGGAGGTGTGCTCTGGAGTGAACCTTGCCATACCGTCGCCCCACCGCAAGAGCCGCCGCACGCCCTCCGTGGAGGCGATTGAGGCGCTGGCAGGTGGGCAGGGGGGGCATACGCATGGGCACGAACCGGGACATGGGTGGACACATGCACCTGCACGGGATGAGCGGACGGAAGCACAGATTGGGAGTTGCATGGGGGCCAGGCGAAGGAGCGGGTGAGCGCGGAGCCCTGACAACCTGCTCCAGTTATGTGCAAAGGATGAGGCAGCACGTCGCAGACAAGGTTCACTATAGTCGCGATGGGTTGTTATACCAGACATGTGACAATGCTGTGGCAATGCGTCGGTCGACCAGTGACGCAGGGTGTGACACGTGTAGCTCATCCCGCCATATCCGTAACCCGTGTACCCACAGACAAGTACAAGATCCACAAGATGCCGCCCCCGTATGAATGCGGCCCGCCCATGACCATCCCTGCCGGCTCGTACGGCGGCTCAGCCAACGACCTGTACGGCATGGCCGAGCACCCGGACGAGGGGGAGGGCGCGGAGAGTGGCGGCGGCGGCGGCCTGGCGTCGCCGCAGCTGCAGCCCATCCTCTCGGCGGCGGCGGCGTCGGAGCACGCCGTCGGCGGCAGCGAGCTGTCCTTTTCCACCGCTGCCATGGCAGCAGTGGTGGGGTCGAGGTCTGGCGGTACGGAGGAGGGCGCGGACGGCAGCGCACTGGTGTTCAGTGTAGGGGAGGCGGCGGCAGGGCAGCAGGCGGCAGTGGCGGTTGCGGTGGTGGCGGAGCCGGCAGGGCCGTTCTCCGGCGCGGGGTCGGCGCTGGCGGCCAGCCTGCAGTCGGGGCTGTCGCGCATGCTGTCGCGGGCGACAGGGAACAGCCAGCAGGCGGCGGAGCAGCAGGCGGCGGGAGGGGGAGGGGCAACAGCGGGCAGCACCGCTGGCGGCAGCGTACCTGCGGGGGGCCTGTCATCGCTTGCGTCTAGTGTGTCGACTACCGCCGCGGGTGCAAGCCCTCGGGGGTCCAGCCCCACGCCTATGCGGGGTCACGCGAGCGGGGGGAGCAGCAGCAGCCGCAGCACCTCGCCGCTGCCTGCCTCCGTCCTGGTGGCGCCGGGCGGCGGGCCCGCCAGCAGGCTTGCGCGGCTGCTGGGCGGCGGGGACAAGGACAAGGGGTCGGGGGCAGAGAGTGGTGAGAGGTCGCAACATGGCCTCGCTGGGGGCGGCAGCGGGCCGGTAGCGGTTGGCGGGGGAGGGGGAGGCGGCAGCAGCAGCAGCAGCATCAGGTTTGGATCGTCGCCGGTGCGCGGGAGGGGCGTGGAGCGGCCGGAGGACCGGGATAGGCAGCAGCAGGAGCGGCAGCAGCCGGAGACTTTTGACGAGCGGCGGCGGCGGGAGGCGTGCGCGGTGTACGGCGAGCGGTGGGCGGCGCGCGTGAAGCGCATCCAGAAGGAGTCGCCGCACGGGAGGAGGGCGGGCTGGGCGCTGCGGTGTGTCATCGTCAAGAGCGGAGACGACTGCCGACAGGTGGGTGCTGGTGCGGCAGTGCTGCGAAGGAGGACACGTGGCAGCAATGCCGGTAGGCACGACGCTGTGGCTTGTGGGACGCTGGGTCTATGGGCGCCGTGGCGACAAGCGAGCAACAACAGGTGCAGGCTTGGGTCATGGCACGGCCACGGACCACACGAATGGTGGTAATGGTGGCAGTAGCCACAAGGTTACGGGACGTCTGAGACATCCTCCTGTGCTCTGTGTGCAGGAGCTGCTGGCGCTGCAGCTGATCCGTGCCTTCGGGGACATCTTCCGCGAGGCGGGGCTGCCGCTGTGGGTGCGGTCCTACGAGGTGCTGGTCACCAGCAACAGGTGCGGGCAGGTGCACGGGGTGGAGCGGGTGCAGCAAGGGCTCGCCACACAGGCAGCGGCCCCGGCGCAGGGCTTGCTGCATACGGTCTGCTAGCGTTCAAACTTGAAGCACCGCCACACAGCGGCAGCCGCGCTCACTGTGTGCCCTGTTGCCGCTACTCGCTTCCTGAACCCACACCCTGCTACCAGGACGGCGCTGATCGAGATGGTCCCTGACACACTGTCCATCCACACCGTCAAGTCCCGCTCGCCGCCCGGCACCTCGCTGTCCGACCACTTCTTCGCCAAGTTCGGGCGGCAGGGCACGCCCGGCTGCACGGCGGCGCAGCGGCGCTTCACGGAGAGCATGGCGGCCTACAGCCTCATATGCTACCTGCTGCAGATAAAGGACCGGCACAACGGTGCGTGTAGCTGGACGGGGTGCATGTGTTGCAGGGGTAGCAAATGCGTATATTATGGTAAGACTAGGGGCACAAGGGGGCGACATCAATGGCCGGCAGGCACAACGGTGCGTGGGTAGCAATGCAGTGGTTGTGCTGCGTGCGACCCTCGGCAAGCAGCAGGAGCTGCTGTAGGCGTGAGGGAGCAGGTGGTGGTGGTTGGGCTGGTGCTCTGCTGCCTTGGTGTGCGTGCGCAATGATTCAGGGCCTGTGCGAGCGATTCAGTCGCATGTGCCCTGTCCGCTCTTCGTCGCATGTCCCAGCTTCTCCCGCCGTATCTGCCCAACTTATCACATTGTGACGCCTCACGTCCTGCTCACCTTCCCGCACCCTCCTGCACACCCGCCAGGCAACATCCTGCTGGACGACGACGGCCGCATCGTGCACATCGACTTCGGCTTCCTGCTGTCCAACTCGCCTGGCGGCGTCAACTTCGAGGCGGCGCCCTTCAAGCTCACGCGCGAGCTGCTCGAGGTCATGGACAGCAACAGCGACGGGCGGCCGTCGGAGATGTTCGACTACTTCAAGGTCCTCATGATACAGGTGGGCCAAAGGACCGGGGCGACATGGTGGCGCCCGACCCCTGCACAGAGGTCGACAAGCTACGTTGTGCTTCCATGGCGTTTGCTTGCCCGGCTGCCCGTACGAGCTGCAGTTGCGCACAACTACAGGGCCGCGGCGAAATTTCAGCGCCGGGGGCGCCGTGCTCATATACCGCACATACTCTCGGGGCGTTTGTCATTAGCTTGGCAAATTACTCCAGGGGCGACGAGGGCCGCGTATCCACTCCACGTCTATGTCCAGCCAGTTACGGTGTTCCCCCGGCCCCCGGTCACCCCAGGGCTTCCTGGCCCTCCGCAAGCACAGCGACCGGCTGGTGCTGCTGGTGCGCATGATGAGCCGCAGCGGCTTCCCCTGCTTCAAGGCAGGCGAGCGGGCAGTCAAGGCGCTGGAGAAGCGCATGCAGGTGGGGACGGTGGATGTACGATTGCAACATTTGTTACCGCATGGCTTGACATCAGACTGGTCAGGATGCAGAGTATGTTACGGGGATAACGGGGAGGATGGCTGGCAGGTCAAGGGAGCGGGCCATTGAAGGCGCTGGTGCAGGTGGAGATGGGCCGGGTGAACGCAGCGCGGAGAAGTGAAGGCAGCAGTAGTGCCCACGGAGAGCGAAAGGGGCTGGGTGCGCTGCGGTTGCGGTCGTGCCGTTGGACGGAATCCTTAACCGCGTCTCCCTGCTGCTGCTGTCCCTTCCCCGCCCCCTGCTCGCAGCTGTCGCTGACGGAGGTGCAGTGCGTGTCGCACGTGATCGGGCTGATCGCGGAGAGCCTGGACGCGTGGCGCACCAGGCAGTACGACTACTACCAGCGGGTGCTGAACGGCATCCTGTAGATAGGGGCAAGCGAGGCCACCTGGCCTTTCCTCCTTTCCCTTATCCTCCAACCCCTCGATTGGAGAGCGGGTGCCCAACGGCATCCTGTGGGGAGAGCGCGGCCACCTGCCGTGCCCTGCTTCCAGTCTCCTTGGGCAGGGGTAAACCACCCTGTCCTTATTGTGGAGAGCCAATATTGCTCAGGTAGAGGCTCTGCAGTGTCATACGCGATGGCTGTGGGAGGAGCTGGCGGCGATTGCATTTCGGGGAGGGGAGCATGCCAGTTGGCTGGAGTTATGGGGTAGCCGCGAGGTGTAGACTATGAAGAACGGTATTGGGGGTAGGGGTGCCGAGCAGGGGTCCCAGGTTTGCTTGGCAGGCAGAGCAGCGGGGGTTTGGGGTGTGGCGAGTGGTCCGCAGGTGTTGGGAAAGGAGCCTGCGATCGAGTGCTGTGGAGAGCGCAACCGGGCCCGCGGTAGCGTGGCGCACCCATGCCTGCTGAGCGGGGCCGCGGGGACAGGGGTCATGGGGTTGTGCGAGGCAGAGGGGTTCAACGGCAAAGAAGAGAGGGCATGGAGGTTTAGGCGCGGCGCCGGGGACCGTTTCTGGCGCCGCGAGGGGATGACGTGCTGCAGCGAGAGGGGCTTGCTGTCGCTGACGCACCTGAAGGGCCAGTGGTGTACAGGGATGTGGGTTTGCATGCGCGACAAATGGCGGCGGGGCATGGGGCCGGAGTGGAATAGTAGTGAAGTGTGGGCAAACCAAGCAAAACGGCAGACAAGCCGTGTGCTCGCTGGGCAGGGGAACATGGACGGTGGCAGGCCGTGACCTGACGATGGGTAACGACGGTGGCAGCTGTAGACCTGCTGAAGACTTGGTAGTGCATCACTATGCAGTGCAGCGTCCTGAAAGTGCGTCTTCGGCGTGAGTTGCTGTCTATCGTGTTTGGTCTGATGCAGGGTGCTATTTGGAGGGCGTCGCACCGGTGGTGCCTTGCAGAAGCAGTTGAGACCTGAGTTTGGGCCGGGTATCGTCGAGTGCTGGCGCTATCGGCGGACAAGGCACCATGGCAGGACGCAGCCTTCGTGCCTAGGCTGCCCGACCCACCTTCGAGCGCAACGACCTGCTCGCGCTGCTGGCCTTTCCGCGCGAGTCTTACACTAGCCGTGAACACTGTGTGCCTGTGTCCGCTTGCTTGCATGCTTGACCGTAAAATTAGGTGACCGCACGATGGTTGGAGGACGTTCCAGGTTGCCGTGTTGAGTCTTTGCAATTCCTAGGATATCGCACATCGGCTTCACTAGTTTGGTGGCGTCCTGATGCCAAGCGTGGGACTTGCGTTGCTTCTCCTGCGCTTTCGCTTTACTCATGTACAGAAACAAGGGCGGAGCAAGGGTAGGAAGCAACTGGGCCTGGTATGGGTACCTGGGGGTGTAGGTGGCATCAGCACAGACTGTGGTGTGGACTGACACGGCAGTTTCCTTGGGTTCCTGTCCTACAAATGACAAAGAGAAGAGGTTCGTGTCGCGTTCAAGTGTGGTGGGTGTGCTATTGTTTACGGCATTGCTTCTGCTGGTGCGCAAAGGCACGTACGGCAAGCGTGTACTTGGCAATATGAATGCGAGCGGCGCCTGGCGCTGCTGCCGCGCGGACGTGCCTGGCTGAGGTTACGAGAGGTTAACGAGATGGTAGCAGCAATGCACATGGCCGGCTTAGGTTTGGGCGTCAACCAGTGTCGCGATATAGCAAGGGATGCTGGCGTGGGGTGCTGGTGTTGAGCTCCTGTCGCTGCGTTTCACCGTTTTTAACCTGTCTTCTGCTGTTGCCTCAGTTCCATGAACGTTGCAAGTAACACACCGCGGAGAAACATGTACAGCAACCGCTGCGCACTCCGTGCCTGCTGCTGCCGTACTGCCACCCTTGTGGGCTTGCCGGTTTCTCCATCACACGGGCCCCGCACAGTAGAGCACGCAACATCCAGCCCGCCTGCTGGTGGTATGTATGCCGCCACCCAGGATGGTTATTACAGTACCATAGTTATCGCCGAACAGCACTACGTTTTGACACGGGGTATGAGCCTTGATTGGTTGCTATGAGGAGGTGGAGGTGCATGTGGGCACACCAGGCGAGGACCGAGGAGTACGCCGTGGCGGTACAGCTCGTATCGAAGCGCAACCACTACCGGCCGGCTTCGGAGGCACCACGCCGGAGACCTGTGAAACGATGCTGACAAGGCCTCTTAAACTACTATAACAGCATGGCAAACTCAAGACGTTTGGCTCAACGGTACCGTGCTTGCAAAGCTCTGAAACCGCGACAGTGTACCGACTAGGGCATTGACAGTATGTCGCAGTCTGTGTCGCTCCGGTCTCTTGTGAAGCGCTGCTTGCAAACAGCTCTACGGTGACTACTTAGCAATCAGATCAGAATCTATTGGTTGGCGTTTGGCATATTCCCTACCAGTCACAACGTCATGCGTCCAGCGAACCCCTTGGACCCCGCCTTGGACCCTGAGAGCGCCACAGCGCCGCGTCTGCGTGGCCCAAATGAAGTTGTAAATGCGTCTGCTGGGAATATTCAAATCACCTGCAGCAACCCAACTGTCAGGTGCGGTGCTTGACTGAAGCTGCGTCAGCTGTCGTACGTCGCCAAAGCTGTCGCGCTGGCGTTCAAGGCCAGCAGCGTAACGAAGTCACAAAATACTGCATGGGTGTGGTTGCGTGGCTGCAGGTCGCTCCGTTTTCTTGGATCGTTCGTCGTCCCGGGCCTTGGAATGGTGCGCGCAGGGTTACGCTGTCGTACTGCACGTGTCACTGCCGGGCTGCTCAGCGAGGCCCACGCAACCCCAGTCTTAATGTCTTCCATGCTTGGCGGCGCAGACCTGCAAACAAAATCGGCACAGCAGCTGTTCTTCGGGCATGTGGGCTGTCTGTTTACGGTACTGCGGCCCCGCTGCTTCAAAGGGTGTGACCGTGCCTGGTCCCCCCATTCCCATCGTGCGTTGACCCAGCTCCCCCATGCCGCGGTCCCAAAGACACAACTTAAAGCGCGGTAGTTGCCCCCCCTCCCCCCCGTTCATATGTCCCTCGCAGTTCTGTGAGGCCTATTTTGTCTTTGCCATAGGGTGGGTACATAGGTAACCGCTCGGCCCGCGTCAGTGAGCACCAGCCGGCACACATCTGATTGCATGCAGCAGCTGACAGGTGGCTGCCATGCCACGTGCACCCACCCAGCATGACCCCCGTCGCCCTGTGAGCGTCAGTCCGTGTGTCCGTCATACGCTTACGCCGTGCGTTGCACATGAGAGCTTTCAACGCGGGTTAGGACATCCAGGAAACGCAGAAAGCTGCTCTCCGGTACTTTATCGTGTCTTACACGCTGCAAAGTTATGCCACGGCACATGCATTGCCACGTCCCCCGTACGCAGCAACCTCACTGCCCTGTGGCGGGCCCAGTCGCCCGGCTGCTGGGTGGCCAAGGCCACGTGCCCCCGGGGACTGTCAGACAGCATCACGTATACGCAGGTGCGCATAGCTGGGGATAAGGCTGAACTAAAGGCGGGCGGTGGTGGGTGGGGCAGCAGCGCGGGCAGTGATGAGCACACCCAGCCACACCCCCTGTCTCACAGCTGCCCGTCATGCAGTTGCCTCTGTCTTACACTTCATTTTCTTGCTCTTATCTGTCTCGTATTTGCTTGGTGAGTGGTTTGTGCAGTAGTGTACACCGCACAGGCGCTTTAACCCGCCGTATGGCACTGCACTCTTGTCTCCGCGCCCGCCGGGTGGCCATGCGTCGCCGCCTGCCTTTTCTTGTACGCAGGAGCAGCTCTAGTACATGCTAGCTCCTACCTCCTAGCTGCACCGTTGGTTTGCTACCTGCACGTGGGATACCTGACACAGCAGTGACGCAGCAGGCCCATGACACATGACGCAGGTGTGCGGCAACATGTTCGGACACGTGGTGCTGGGGCTGTGCGCGGACTGGGTGGGGCGCAAGTGGGGAAGCGTCCTCACGGCAGCCATCATGTGCATCGGTGAGCTACAGCAGTCACGGTAATTTAGACGCTGCCGTGTCACCCTGTTATAGGACATATAGGGCGTGTCATGGGCGTAGGCAGCGCGTGGGCCGTTTTCGGTAACGTCGTACCGTAATACCAGGAGTCCAGGACCAAGCGAGGGAACCCTCCATGGCTGTAACAGCCAGTCGGGCCGTGCACAAGTTGCGTGATGCGGTAGCTGATATTGCCCAAACTGTGATGGTAGCCCATGCGGCATTCACACGTGGCACCGTTGATGTGCAGCATATCGCGTACCGGTACCGGCACCTCGTGCCGGCACCTCTTGCCGCCCTGCTGGCACCCCGTCGTACCTTCATGTTCATTAGACCTGTTGCGCCCCCGTCCGCGTTGCCCCCAGGTGCCGCGCTGATCGTGGCCGCCAGCGGCCCGACAGAGCGGTCCATGTGGGCCATGTTCACCGCCGCGCAGTTCGTGTTCGGTGTCGGCGTGGGCGGGGAGTACCCTGTGGCCTCCGCCTCCGCCAACGAGCGCGCGGAGGCCAGCCGGGGGCTCGCCAAGCGGCGGGGGGAGACGGTGGTGCTGGTGTTCTCCATGCAGGGCTGGGGCAATTTGGTCAACACGGCCGTCATCATTGGTCGGTTAGCGCGTGTGGGTTAGCGTGGTGTGGGTTAGCACGGGTGTGTATTGGTGTTGGTGGTCTCCATGCGGGGCTGGGGCAATTTGGTCAACACGGCCGTCATCATTGGTGGGTTAGTGCGTGTGGGTTAGCGTGGTGTCGGTTAGCACAGGTGTGTATTGGCGTTGGTGGTCTCCATGCAGGGCTGGGGCAACCTGGTCAACACGGCCGTCATCATTGGTGGGTTAGCCAGGGTTAGCGCGTGGTGTGGGTTAGCTGGTACGGGTGTGGGTGTGGGTCAGCTGGCGTGGGAGAATGCAACACGTGTAGCACGGCCTGGTGGGCGTACGGAACTCATAACCCCCCGGGGCCCGAGGATTCGGGGGGACAAATGGACCAACCGAAGCCGAGCCCCCGAGGTGGGGAGCGCCATTCTCCGCAAGGCTCTCACGCACGTGTTGCTGTTGTGTGTTGCTTGCGCGCAGCCATCATGGCTGGTTTCCGCCAATGGAGAAAGCCGTACGACAGCCACGCCCTGGAGGTGCGTACGGCATTATAACGTGCCGCACGTACGGCACGTACGCTGCGCTTTGGCATGCAGCATGCCCTTACCTGGGCGTCATTGTGGGTGGTACTGCTACTTCCAAATTGCGACTACAGTACCTGGCCACGTACTGGAATTCGCGGCTAAAGTTGCGCTGCCGTACATGCCGTACGACGCAGGTGACGTGGCGGTTGTCGTACGCCTTGGGGTGCGTACCGCTTCTTGGCGTCCTGCTGTACCGAGTGTTCGGTCTGCGGGAGTCAGTCGTGTGGGCACGCAACCGGCGTGAGGCGGCAGCGGGCTCTGCGGCGGAGGGTGGGTACGTAGTTCAGGCCATGGCCTCCCTTGTTCCGCCCTTGGCGGCTTTGGGGGCCAGATCGAAGCTGAACACACATAGGCTGGGAAGTGATGCTGTAGCAGTTGTTGCCTGCCATCGCCTCCCACAAGCGGACCTGTTTTGGAAAGCGTGTACGCACCGGCCCCAACGGCCCCAACGGCCCCAACGGCCCCAACGGCCCCAACGGCAAGCTGTATGCATGCCCTCATGCTCAGATGCTCACTGCACTGCCATATCCCCACCTTGAAGAAGGAAAACATACCGCAAAGCAGTTATTATCGGTAGCACACTGCCCACTTTGGCCTGTGCCTGAGCAGTAGCACGCTGCGCACATGCACCCTCGTCGTTCCTGCCTCTCCCTGCTTGTGATCGCAACCGACAGCCACTTAATGCCCGTCCCTCCCTCGCACTCGCGCACAGGGGGCCCACCGCTGCACCGGCAACCGTTACACAAGCTTCGGCCGCTGCTGCGTCACTACTGGCACCGCATGGCGGGCGTGTCGCTGAGCTGGTTCGTGTGGGACTTGGCCTTCTTTGGCAACAAGCTGTTCCAGGGATCCTTCATCAAGGTGGTTTCTTCACCAAACCGTCAACGTTGTTTACGCGAGTTGCAAGCAAGGAGCATGAGAAGTTTTGTGTGGGATTGCGCGTTCTATGGCAACAGCCTGTTTTAGGGCGGGTATTAGGGAATGTGGCGTGGGCCCGGCGGCCTGTCCCCACGTGGCCCTGCCGCCCGCTCCCACCGCCGGTGCCTCATCTGTCGCAAGATAGCCCTCGCCCTCTTTGCTGTGTTGTTCACAACATTGCAGATGGGGCGTGACCGCTCGGCCCGCAAGGCGCAGTACATGTATGCCCGCACGCACGCACGCCTGGCCCGTGCCAGACACGTGGCGCCCTCCCCACGCGTGCAGGTCATCAACCCTGACGCTGGCCTCCTGGAGGTGCTGCAATGGACGCTGCTGAACAACAGCGTGGCGCTGCTGGGGTACTACGCAGCAGCGCTCACCATCGATCGGCCGTGGATGGGGCGCACCCGCATGCAGATCATGGGCTTCACGTGGCTGGTACGGCACCTGGCATGGTTGGGGAGGCAGGGGCAGGGCAGCGACGCCCGCTTTGCCGTACGACACCCGAGTAGCCTGCACCAGTTTCGTGCGCGTACGGCTGTAGCACTGGACACGGTACCGTGGCACGGTGGGTGGTACGGTACCGGTGCTCGCAGGACCGTCTGCTGGCGTGTACAGCACCGACAGTGTACGGACAGCCGAGTTGCGACCGCCCTGCACGACAGACACGTCAGCCTGCATGCTGGTTGTGGCCGTTGCCGCGGTACCGTTGCATCCTTCCTTGGTGTTGCCTTTGGTGCCCGATGCGATCGGCCTACTGTGCCTACCGCCTCGCTCCCGCCTGCTCCCGCCCCCTTCGCAGTTTATGCTGTTCCTCATATGTGCGGTGGAGTACCGTCGACTGAGCACGCCAAAGTACATACAGGCGGTAGGCAAATGGGCTGCCGTCGGGTCAGGCCGGGTCGAGGCGGTTCATCGCAGAGTAGAGGGGAAGCGGGCCGGTACGATCAACCTGGGCTCCGGCGTGCGCCTGAATCTGGTCCAGCTGCAACTCCAGCCACTTGCGCTCCTCTGCTGACATGGCATGTTGCCAACTGGTATGACCGTGCGCTAAGCCGTTTATCTTTCCTCCGCTCAGCACACACCACCCAGGTGCGGCTGTTGCTGCTGAACGGCTCCGGTCTCTGCCTTCCTCACCACCTTCCGTGCCAACCTGCTGCAGGCACGCAGCGTCACGCCACCACACACCGTTCCAACGCCTGTCCTACTTCTATTTTCACCCTCGCCTTAGGGCGTGCCTCTTACCCGAGACCTACCACCAATCTCCTCTATGCCTCCCTTTTTGCTTCGGCCCCCTCAGTTCCAGTTCCTGTACTACTTTTCGTCCTTCTGGGGGCAGTTTGGGCCCAACGCAACCACCTTCCTGCTGCCCGCCGAACTGGCGCCTACCGAGGTAGGTAAGCCCCAGCAAGCAGGGCCCTGATCCCAAGCAGCTTGCAAGCACTGTATTACAAAGTAGTTTGACGCCCTTCCAAGGTGTGGTACCGGTGCTGTTTACGTAGAGCTTAATCCCACGCATACGCGGAAGTATGGCTGGTGGGCGTGTGGATGGCACGTGACTGGCGTACACCTGCGTGCCCATGCCGCCAAGGCGAGTAATCACACGTCCAGAAGGTGCTAAGCCCTCCATGTGTGCTGCGTGCACGCCCGCCGCACACTGCACGCCCGCAGGTCCGCTCCGCGTGCCACGGCTTCGCTGCGGCGGTTGGCAAGGCGGGCGCGCTGGTGGCGGGCGTGGTGTTTGGGCTGGTGGGCGACGCCGCCAAGTTTTGGATCAGCGCCGTCTGCGGCTTGGCAGGTGCGGGCCGGGTCACAGCACGTGCCACATGGCACTAACAGGTGTACTAGCTGGTCAGCATTAGCGTACTTTTACCAGGCTCGACACGAAGCCAGGCCGTTGTCCACTGGCCAGCCCGCTGGCCAGCATGCATACATCCCTGTGCTAAGCGTGTAGGTGCGTGCGGCAGGAAGGTCTGCGTCGCCTTGGTGGGATGCATGGTCGCATGTGCTCCACATGCTTACAATGCTCCTCAAGACCACTGCTTGCACCCCCCTCCCTCCAGAAGACTGCTACTGCTGCTGTCGTGAAGCCCCGCCCTCGGACAGTCGTCATGTCTCCTTCACCCACATCCCATTCCCAACGCCCGCCCGCCCAGGCGCTGCACCGCTGCCATTAATTAATCTTCGTGCTCTCTTTCCCCACCATGCCCGCCCGCCCTCCCAGGCGCCCTCGTGACGCTGCTCACCATACCCGACGTCACAGGGCTGGACCTGCACGAGGGAGACCTCCGCTGGCAGGCTCTGCTGGAGGGCAGGCCCGGGGGGTACACAGGGGAGGCCTCCAACCCACGGCACCTGTCGCTTCTGGAGCGGGCGCTGGGGTACGGCAAGCCGTACGTTGCAGTTCCGTACAGGGAGAATGCGGTGGTGGTGGCGGCGGCATCGGGCGGTGTGGCCGCGTACGGAAAAGGGGCGGCGGAGGTAGGGGACGTGACGGCGGCGGGTGGTGGGAACGGCGTGCGGGGGCAGGCGTGCGAGGATGAGGAGGGCATGAGCGGCAGGTGCAGCAATAACAACAGCACATCAACAGCGAAAGGCGAGCAGGTGTGAGCGGGGAGGAGGAAGGCCGTTTGGGTGAGGGGGGTTTGGGGGATGCCCACGGCCTGTGATGAGTGGAAGCCCATGCGTGGTCCTGCGGGCGGATACGGCCCAACATGTCGTGAGCATGTTCGATGGCGGGCGTGAGAGATGTGCGCTACAGGGGTCTGCAAGGGGGTGCTTTATGTGTTGGTGGCGTAGGGGCCTCAACGGCAAGTGCTTTTATTTGCATGCTGGCTGTGCACGTGGGGCTGTGCGCATGGTGCAGCGTGGAGCATCTAACAGTTGCTTGATGCAGAATTCCA
Source organism: Chlamydomonas sp. KOR1 (assembly GCA_036984285.1). Lineage (NCBI taxonomy): Eukaryota > Viridiplantae > Chlorophyta > Chlorophyceae > Chlamydomonadales > Chlamydomonadaceae > Chlamydomonas > Chlamydomonas sp. KOR1. Next base: position 52,067 of record BQMZ01000159.1, on the reverse strand, counting down.
CCAGCTTCCACCGAAGCGCGTAAGGTGCCGTTAATGCTTGCCTGCCTGGGCTGTGGGTGCTGCGTGACCACCCTCGCAATAATACACAAGGACGAGCGTCGAGCGTTGCACAAAGTCGCAAGGACCATTCACTGCTGCTCCGCCAAAAGTGGTATCATCCCTACTCTTGTACTGTGTACCGGTACTGGAGAAGCAGTCTTTGGTACACACGTCACGGTAGCTCAGTACTGTACCCGTGCGTTGGAGCTGTTACCTGCCTGCTGTCGAGCTGTCACGAAGCTGTCAGGGATTTTCAAACTCGCGGTGGACACTGTTCAGCCCAGGGCTCCCCGCCCTGGTTTAGCCGTTGCTGTTCCACCTGCTTGTTTGTCTGGCACAGCACATGCACCAGTAATTTAAGCTCTTCGCTACAAGCTGCCGAAGACCTCGCGTGGGAGCCGCTTTCACGTCTCAACCGGTGGAGAATGGCCCCTAGAAGCGCTGACTATGAGAATTGCAGAATGTATTTGTCAGAACTGTCGCAGCTCGTAGCTGAGAAGGGGTACCTCGGAGCCCGGGGCAAGGCGAACATTCTCGTTTCGGCCCTCGTGCGGGAGATAGAGACAACCCAAGACTTAGACCTTCTTAAGCACGAGCTTAGAAACTTACTCCTACAGCCTTCAACGAGGGCAGCCCTCCTGAAAATCCACTGCGTCTGCTTGCGGTTCTTGGCGTGCAATTGCATCAGAACGGACCGCACCCGCCAAGGCACCTGCACCAACGGAGAAAGCGCGGCCAAGGTGCAACCGGCATCGTCGCAGCTTTCGCTTCAGCAGTTGCGGGAGTACGTCAAGCCCCTGCAGCACAGCGGCTACCTCCTGGGCGGCCTCCTCACCTCCCTGTCCCAGCAAGTGCGCGCCGAAAGCAACCCTGGCCCTGCCGTCAATGCCCTGCTCGACACGTCCTGGGTGCTGGTCCGCTCCGACGTATTTGTCGCCACCAGCAAGCTCCTGGCCGCGGAGGCACACCGCGGCAGCGGTGCGCTCCTGGACCCCGATGCTTTGGCAGCCGCCGTGCTGCCCGCGACGCGTCTGTGCTGGGTGGCGTCGGCCATCTCCAGTGGCACGATGCCGCAGGCCCCGCAACAGGACGGAAACAAACAGCAGCAGCGGCAGCTGCCAAGTGGATCGAACCAGCAGCGGAGGCGGCACCAGAAGCAGCAGCGCGTGCGGGGCGGGTCAAACCAGCAGTTGGCCCCAGAGCTGCAGCAGCAGCAGCACCCGGGGCTGCCGCTGTCCTGCGCGGTACTGCAAGCGCTGGAGAGCAGCTCCTTCCTGCAGCAGCTGTGCAGGTCAGTGCTGCTGCGGCCGGGGCCAACCTCCATGCTCCCCAAGGGGCTGTGCGGCAGCAGCCTGTTTGAGGTGTACACGGCCGTGGACGAGGTCACGTGGGCGGCCGTGCGCGCACGCGACGGGTTCGGCGGGTCTGGGGCCGGTGTCAAGGCCATGTTCAGCGGACTGGCGGCCCTCACGGCCCCAGGCGTCCAGGTGGGGCCTCAATGACCTTGGCGTAGTGTTGTGTGCTACATTTGTAGCGTGGGACATTGCCGTAGCAGTCAAGGCCATCGGCATAGAGCAAGCCAATCGGCAAAAAGCAACCGTCTATGCCTGGGAACGTGTACCAAGATAACCAGCGCTCAGCAATAACAGCACCGTGGGAGGTTCTTGGACCCTCCACCCTGCCCATAGCAATGTTCAGATCATGCCAAGTAAACGACCCCATTCTGCACCCATCAAACGATTTCCCAACCCTCGACAGTACCTCATGGCGACCTTTGTGCTCTCCCAACTGCACGCCCTGGACGGCGGTACGCTGTACGGCATGCCGTACGGCCAGCTCATGCCGATGCGCCATGAGACCTGCGGACTCGGGCGGCACGTGGGCGTGCAGTGCGTGGCCAGGACCTTCAGCATTTGGGCCCGCACCGCGGAGATCAGGCTGCAATCTGAGCTGCTGCTGGCTCTGAAACCAGTGCCGCCCTGCGTGCCAGTCCGCTCCCAAGTCACTCTGGGCCTCCGAGCTGTCCGGGTCTTGCTGGATAAGATGACCCATGGGTCGGATGGGGTTGGTTCCGGCGCTGGTGGGTCGCAGCAGGCGCACAGGCAGCAGGGCGGGGTCGGACGCGGGAGCTGCGCGGCGTCGGGTGCATCATGCAACGCGCCCGCGGCGGCGACCGTTCCGCGCGAGCAGTGCGCGACGGCCGCAGTGTGCATCCTTGTCCGGGTGATGCGCATGATGGGGTGTACCGCTTGGGAGGGAGCCGGCGGACGGCAGCCTGAGGGGCCACGGGACGCGGCGAGCATCGAGGACACGTGCACGGGCGGGGAGGCGGACATGGATGTGATGCTGGATTGGTGCAAATGGACATGGCTGCGGCGCCGCGCGTTTGCGCGGTCGTGGTGGCCGCTGGCGGTGGCGGCGGTGCACGCGCAGTTGGATGCCGTTGGGGAGGTGGGGGCGGGGCCGAGGTTGGTGGCGGCAGGCGCAGGGGCGGTGCGGGCAGGGGTACGGGCTGTGGGGGCGGGGTTACGGGCTGTGGGGGTAGCGGCTTGGACGGTGGGGGCGGGGGCTCGGGCAGTGGGGGCAGGGGCTTCGGCTGTGGGGGTGGGCTTGGGTGGTGGGGGCGGCGGGGGCGGGGGCGGGGCCCGGATGGTGGGAGTCAGGGCTTGGGGGGTGGTTGCAGGAGCTCAGCTGGTGGGGGCGGGGGCTTGGGCGGTGGGGGCCGGGGCCCGGGCGGTGGGGGCGGGGGCTCGGGCGGTGGCGGCCAGGGCCCGGGCGGTGGGGGCGGGGCCTCGCGCTGTTGGCGCAGGGGCGGCAAGGATGGCGGGGGCAGAGGCTCGGGCGATGGAGAGTGGCGACGTGAAGTACGGGCTGCTGCTCAACCTGCCGACCGTGCCTGCATTGCATACAGGTGGGAAGGTGATCTGCATCATGAATAAGGGCGGGGCAGATGTCAGACGAGGCATGGCATGTGCATGTCGGAGGGGGGCATGGCCTTGCCGGACCACAGTCGGATGTGCTCAGTGCTGTGCTATTGCTGCAGCGGCAGTAGCAGAAGCGGCGCGTGTCAATGGCTCCTGCACAGCACATACCAGCCCGGCCCCTCCCCGCACGGACAAAAGTACCGTCTCCCATACCGCCTCTCGATATCCCAGGCACTGCACCTTCCACCACCGCTGTGCCACCGGCCAACCACCACTGCCATCCAACCCACGTGCCACACACCCTGTCCTGTCCTGTCCTACTCCTCGCAGCCGGCCTGCCTTCTCCCAAGCCGTGGCTGGACGCAGCCCTGTCCGCGGGGTACCTCCCCTGCTTGGAGCGCTTCCTGCGGTCGTACATGTACGGCGGGGGGTTCGGCGGCGGCCCCCGCACCCGGGCCGTGCGGCTGGGCACGCTGGTCTCTACGGGGGTGGTGCTGCCCTCTGCCGGCGTGCTGCTGCCGCTGCTGCAGTTCGGAGAGGAGCGGCAGGCAGCGGCACTGCTGCTCACGCTGCTCAAGGTGGGCTCAGATTCTTAAGTTTGCAGGATGATGCACACCTGGCTTGGTTCCACGTGTGCTGCACCAACTCAATTATGCATCGCACGCGTCTGACCTGGCGCATTGCGTGCTGCTGGAGTGGAAGTAGTCCGAAGAGAGACTCGCCGACTATCGTCGTAAACACGTAATACAGCCTCTACGTCTGTGTTCTGATGCTTGACAGTGCCACCGCTGCTCCCTGCAGGTGTCTGCTGGGGTGGTGGCGGCGCTGCAGGTGCCTGAGGGGCATGAGGGGGCCCTGGAGCCGGAGCTGGCCGCGGGCTGCGCAGCCATGGTGGTGCCGTTCCTGCCGGCCCTTACCAGCCTGTCGGACTACGTCATGCGCACGTGCATGCACGTGGAGGCTGCGGAAGCGGTGGCCGCCAACTGCGGCAGAACAGCCGGCAGCAGCAGCAGGGGAGCCGCCCCTGTCCCCGCGTTGCCAAACTCCGGAGTCACCCCCAGCAGCTCCAGGTACGCCTGTGCTGTCCAGCTGGTGCGCCTCTTCTCCCTCGCCATGCCGCGGCTGCTGAGCCTGTACCGGCAGCTGTCGCACGGCGCGGGGCCGTGGGGCAGCGCGCCGGGCAGCGCCTTTGGCAGCTTCCGCGTCGCGGCGTGCATGGCACCACACATGGTGGACCGGTTGGAGCGGCTGGCGTCGAGGGCGCTGGCGCACGCTTCAGCGAGGCGCGACCACGTGGGCGAACTCAGCTGGCGGCCGTACGCTTGGTGTGGAGCAGGAGAGTTCCGGGGATGCGAGGGAGGGAGGGAGCTTGCAGGGGACGAGGAGGCCCTGGCGGCGCTGCTGCTGGCACCGCGCCATGCGGGGCGGGTGCTGGCGGTGTGCAGCAACCCGCAGTGCGGCTCGTTCGAGGGGGTCAGCGAGGCGGGGCGGCAGCTCAAGAGGTGCGGGGGGAGGTGCGGTGGCGCGGTGGCGTACTGCTGCACGGGCTGCCAGCGGGCGCACTGGGCGGCGGGGCACAGGGAGGAGTGTGGGAGGCGTCAGGCAAGGGGGCGTTGAGGGGCGGATGTGTCTGGGGGAACACCTCCCAAGGGGCGGCCGTGCGTGCTGGTCTGCCTGTTCGTAAGTTCGTATTGTTCGACCAACTGTATGCCATCTTGCCACGGGATGCACTCTCGGCTCTTGCTTGCAGCAAACGTGACGTGTTCAACAAGCACCTGCCATGTGCTTTGCATTCGTACGCGTTTTTCGGATGGTATCAATGGTGACCATGTTGTGGGTGGAGAGCGCTAGGAGACACGTGGCATCGGCACGATGTTGTTGTGTCAGCGGACGCTGTGTGATATGACAGCGTACGGTCTGGCTAGCTGCTTCCTGTATAGAGATTAGCGGCGCCAGAGTGGCGGGCCTAACACTGCGGGTGCCAATCGTGATCCAGTGTTACACTATGGGCAAAGGCCAGGGGCCAAGGCCAACTGTGTCGCTACTGCTCCACGTCCGTGCTCCAACCGGTTCAGTCCAGGAAGATACTAGCGTTAGTACATGGCACCACACTGCATCATATCTTCTACTCTGTAAGTCCACACATTCCGGGCCTGTCCTCTCCCGTCTCTTCACCTGTAAACCTTTCCACAGAAAACAAAAAAAACAGTGCGCGACGAGCACTGCACTTGGCAACCTTTCCTTAACCCATCCGGCCATCCCACGCCGTAACCAACCCACCGCAATCCGTCGGCGGAAGGAACAGCACTAGTGCACTACCACGCGCCTGTGCGCAGACAAGCAGACGCACCGCGTTGCAAAGACTCGCCTTCCAGCCGTAAATGGTAACTGCCCCCTGGTGCGCCTACTAAAGAGATTCTGATCACGCTGCCTTTCATACATAGCGCACTGCCCTCTGCGGTTTACACTGAGAAGGCGCTGAAATGCACCCCTGCCTCGCCAGCGGCAGGTGCCCCAACCAGCCGCGCTTGGACACCTACTGGTATTTTGGCATTCAGCATTGTGTGTGGCATTTCAGGTGATGTACCCAGCTGCCCACATGATCATTACTGGTCCTGACCACACTTATCAACAATGGTCATCATGTAGTGTGGCGTCGATGCGGTACAGCAACAAAAAAACGCCCGACGAAGTGTCCCACGAAGACTTGAAATCCTGCTCAAATCAGAGCCCACTGCTAGACCGAACATCGTTGCAAGCATCACCTTTGCAGACCACATAATACTCATCCTCACGTGCACTAGCACTGCATCTTCTACACACGCTCTCGCTACGCCCGCTTGCAGTGTTCCAATACACCTCCAAAGGCTCCAAATGGCAGACACGCAACTGCATAATAGTCGCGACCTAGTCAGCGGGAAGGTACATCCGCTGGTATTGACACGTGTCATGATCTCAAGAAGCGTCATGGTCACACGAAGGAGGCCCCATCCACTGCACGTACCGAGAATGGTAACATCCGTGCCTTCATGACAGTCCCGCGGATCGAACTCCACGCATTACCGGTAACCAGGATTCTCCGAAAAAATACTAAGTAACATTGCCATTACGATGTGGGCAAATGATGGCAGCAGCCTTGGTTGTGCATGCATTTTGTGCACAAAGACGAGACACGCTTGGCACCCGCCTCAAGTGCCTCCCATAGCCCATACTCTTAACAACGGGTTGCCTGAGTTGCCCGAGTCCTTTATGCCATGTTGCTGGACCAAGCGAGGAACACCATCCAGACCAGCACAACAACGCCACGGCTTCCCGTCCAGGTTGGCCCCAGACTGGACTCCTCAGCAGCATATGACCGCGCTATCTCTCTGGCCTCGCCTCTGTGAAACGCATCCTGTCCGACAGCACCGGCATCCCCAGTCTCACCTCCCACACTCCTCCCTGTGCCCCGCCGCCCAGTGCGCCCGCTGGCAGCCCGCGCAGCAGTACGCCACCGCGCCCCCACACCTCCCCCCGCACCTCTTGAGCTGCCGCCCCGCCTCGCTGACCCCCTCGAACGAGCCACACTGCGGGTTGCTGCACAACGCCAGCACCCGCCCCGCATAGCACGGCGCCAGCAGCATCGCCGCCAGGGCCTCCTCGCCGCGTTCGCTCCCCTCCATTCCCTCCACCCCTCCACCGCCCGCACCGCCACCAGGCGCTTCTCCCTCGCCGCTCACCACGCCCAACCCGGGCCACTGCCGCTCCACCCCGCTGACGAACGCGGACCAGCTCTCCGCCGCCTGGGCATCCCCACGCGCCACGGCGTGCCGACGCGCGAGCGTTGCCAGCCGCAGCACACGGGGCACCACACCGGCGACCGGCTCTGCAAAGTAGCTGTGCAAGGGGGCGGCCAACGCGCCACTCCCGACGGGGTGGAGCGGCTGTGATGGGCCTTCGCCGCACAGCTGCTGGCACAGCCGCAGTACTCTGGGCAGGGCGAGGAAGGTAAGCCGCACCAGCTGCAGCACGTGGCCGTGCGTGGATCCCGCAGCAGCTGCGGGAGGCGGCAGCAGCTGGGCGTCAGCGCAGCCGTGTGGCGCTGCTGTTGGGTTGGTGCCGCTGGTTCCACCGCCGCCGCCACCGGCACCGCTGGGAGCGGCGGAAGCACTCCCAGCAGCAGGATCTCCGCCGCTGGCCATTGGAACGTGCTTCATGCGCGGTGCCATGGCCACCAGGTAGTCCGGCGGGCTGGTGAGGGCCAGCAGCAACGGCAGCACCATGGCTGCGCAGCGCGCGGCCAGCTCCGGCTCCAGGGCCCCCGCATGGCCCTCAGGGTCCTGCATCGCGGCAGCGACCTCAGCCGACACCTGCGGGGTCAGCCGCAAACATTTCAGCACAGATGCAGGTTTGTAGTGTATCCGTATGAACGGTTTTCTCTCCCTGCGTGCGTTGGCTTCTTTGCGTATGGGGTCCGGGTTCCACTTCAGCTGAAAAGGTCACCACTGGCTACCTCCTCCGAGACCTTGGGCAGCAGGTGCATATGCATGCAAGCACAAGGAATAGGAGGGCAGGTATCCGTGGTAAGGCCGATGTGAAGTAACGCACATGCCGTGGTTCACATGGCAGGTGTTGCATCGCTGCCGCCGCCTCCTCAAGCAGAGGAGGAACTCCAAATTCACAGCATGCGTCGTGGTGCAGGTCCAAAGTGCTTGTCACACAGTGCGCCCGCAGCAGTCCGTGACAGCATCCCGTTGCAGCTGTCCGGGCGGGAAAGATTAGCCGGGCGGTGGCTCACATTGAGTAGCCTTTTCTTAGCGAGCCACGTTCACGCGCTGTTACCTGATGGCTCTGCTGTACTGTGCATATGCACTACGTTGCTGTTCTGGAGCTCAGCTGACCCAAAGCAAGGCGACCAGCAGCGGTCACCTTACAACACGCAAGGAAAGACTATCGACACTTGGTAACCTCCTGCAGTGCAACTGCACGCCTAAATGCTGTGCGGGGCCTTACCTTGAGCAGGGTGACCAGCAGCGAGGCGGCCTGCCGCTCCTCCCCAAACTGCAGCAGCGGCACGAGAACGGGGAACCACGGCAGCGTGAAGCACGAGGACTGCAGGCGGGCCACACGCTGCGCGCGCGTCGGCAGGCCGCCTCCGCCGCCTTTCACTGCCATGCAGGCACGCAGCAGGCGCTCCAGGCAGGGGATGTACCCCGCGGACATGGCGGCGGTCAGCCAGGGCTCTGGGCCGGGAGGGAAGTCCTCCATTGGGTCCTCTGCCAGGGCAGGGCAGGGCAGGGCAAGCGGGATGGTGGATGCGGTTGGGCGGGGGCCGAGGGCTTGGCAGCACAGAATGGGGGCTTATGCCGTGTGGTGCAGCTCGCGGTAAGCAAAGGAGGACACGATAGCAGCAGTTGGGCGGCGAGGCTCTGTGCGGCACATGTACACGTCGAGGCTCGCACCAGGACGACACGGCCTCGACTCCACTCTTCTGGCACAACCAACCAGCCGACACGGACGGCACGCAATGTAAACCCCACAGTCACGTCCCCTTCACCGCCAGGGCCAACGCAAGCGTCCTCGCCTGGCCTCTGCTCACCAGGGCCGGGGAGCAGCAGCAGGCCATCCAGCTTTCTCAGCATGCTGTCCACGGTTGGAACCTGCCCTGCCGGCCCGGTCGCCCTCGCCCCCGGCCCCGCCTCCGCCACCCCCATCTCCCCCACTGCATCCAGCTGCGCGTGCACCGCCGCCACCGCCAGCGGCCACCACGACCGCGCAAACGCCCCGTGCCGCAGCCACGAAAAGTGCAACCCCTCGTCCGGCAACTCCGCGCCATCCTTGCCGTTTGGCGGCAAAGAGGCGCCTGCCGCCCCGCCGCTCCCATCGCCCGCCCCGCCACCACCACCCGCCGCCCCGCTGCCCCCCTGCCGCAAGTTCCGATTACCCCATGCCGTGCACCTCATGAGCCTCAATGCGTGGCCCAGCGCCCCCACAGCCTCGTCAGCGCACTGCAGCTTCGGGACAGGGGACGCCCCGGCCCCCGATGCGCCCCCGCCCGCGCTCCCGCTCCCGCCCCCGCCTGCGCTCCCGCCCCCCCTCCCGCTGCCGCTGCTGCCAAGCCTCTTTGGCGGTTGAAACGCGGCCCCCGGCCCCGCTGCCATCGCAGCTGACGGGCGCGGCCCCCGCGCTCCGGAACCGGCCCCGACCGACCCATGGGTCATCGTGTCAAGTAACACCCGAGCCGCCCTAAGACACAGTGTCACTTGAGAGCGGGCGGACAAGACGGGCGGCGAAGGTGGCAGGCGCAGGATGTCCGCACGCTGCCGCAGCTCCGCCGTTTGGGCCCACAAGCTGAACACTCTGCTAAAGGTGTTCACGCCCATGTGCTGCCTAATGTTGCCGTACTCGTGCTGCAGGGGTGTTAAGTGGCTGTGCGGCATGCCGTACAGCGGCCCGCCGTCGAGGGCGGTCAGGCAGGAGACCACGCACGACGCGAGGAAATACTGCGGGGGGTGCGGGGGTGGCCGACAGGGTAGGTTTGCGGACAGGGGTGGTGCGAGACAGGGCGCAAGCAGGCGGCTGAACAGGCAAAGGTATGGGTCTGCAGGTATGGCCCGCAGACTGTACCTGCCCTTTCTGCAGCAGCGGGTGCCGAAGGGAGGGCACCCCAACGCCACGCAACAAATGGGAACCCTCCCCAGCTTGCAAGACACTTCAGCCGTCACTCCCACCTGCACGGCAGCAGGCGTCACGACGTTCAGCCCGCACTCCACCGCCATGGCAAACATGCTGTCCGGGGCCGCCCCCTCCGGCCCACGTGCGAATGATGCGACCACCGTCACCGAGTCCACGGTGCTGAACGCCTCAAACAGGCTGGCCCTGCAGAACTCCTCGGGCCCGCCGTGGGGGAGCACCGAATCCGCCTCCGGCCGCTGCAACGTTGCCATGCACAGGCGCTCCAGGAAGCAGCTGCGGTCCAGAGCCTGCAGCACCGCACAGGCCATCTGCAGCTGCCAGCACTGGTGCTGCTGCTGCAGGTTGGGCCCTGGGGGCTCCTGCTGGCCCTGGACCTGGCCCTCCATCGCCTCCCGTATGTTGAGGGAGACGGTGGAGGCCAGCCCGCACAGTCGCGTTGCAGGCATCAGGACGGCCGGCAGAGCAGCAGGGCGAAGCAGCGCGCTGTCCCCCCGGTGCTCCTCCGCGGCCAGGAACCGGCTGGCGGCGGCAAACACCCCCCAGCGGAGCAGCTGCGCCACCGCACTGCGCGCCGCGTCCACGAAGGGGCCGCTGTAAGTCTTCTCCTGTACCATCCACTGGGATATTGATGACAAGAACGAACCCACCAGCTGCCCGCTCTCCTGCAGCGGCTGAATGTACTCCTGCAGCTGGTCTTGGGAGAGAGCTGCTGCATTAATTTCTGGCGCCGCGTGTGTAGTTCCGTTGCTGGTGCTGGCCCTCGTGTCCGTGCCGCTGGCATGTCGCAGTGGGACCGTCGCACCAGCGCTTCCCGGCTTGGGGTGCACGCGAGCAGCGGCGACGCTGTCTCCGGCAGCCAGCCGCAGGCACACACAGTACACCTCGATAAGGGCCGCCCGAAGTACAGGAAGGTCGACCATTATATGCATTACCTCCCACTTCATTTCGGAGAGAGCAGTGTCCATGGCGTTCTGTGCGATGGCCGATAGCAGCCTGTTCACTTGGTTCCTACATCCCACGTAATTATGAGCAGAAACAAGATTACAGAGCTTGAGTGCGTCCTTACGGCGGCTCGGACTCCTTAGCATTTGTGCAGCTGATCAGGTGGGGTTCGCGAGGTGAACAGGTTCGCACAGCACTTTAAACTAGTAATCACAGCGTGCGCCAAGGTAAATGCCTTTAAACAGGGACAAGCACCCACGATCCACCATTTCCACACGTAGACAGCTTGGCTGCCGTTATTGGTTGAGTTTGGAAATTGTCATGCTGAAACGCTCGTGGCCTGCCCCCTTCTTGGCGTTTCTCCCATTCGTTGCATCTTACAGCAATCCCAGCACCAGCCCAACAAGGTGTCAAGCGTGCTGTCCGTGCAACGCGACGACCAACGCGCAACAGCCGCGCTCCCGTACAGTGCGCCCAGAACTCACCCCCCGACCGTTGAACCCCTACCTATATTACACCAACACCTAATCCCTGCATGCGCTCAGCCCCCGCAACCCCAACACTGTCTCCTCCATCCCCAGCTCCAGCCGTGTTGAGCCCCTGCCCGCCTTGCTGCCCCGGGCCCCGCCTCCGCCTCCGCCGCCACCCCATCCCTCCTGTCACAGGCCCCCCGCCCGCGTCTCCCCCTGCACTGCGCCTCCTGCCCCGCCGGCCTCGACGCGGCGCCGGCGGCGGCGGTGAGGGCGGCGCTGGCGGCGCGGTTGCAATGGCGTGCTGCAGCCACCTGGTGGCCTCATGCGTCACCTGGGCCGCCAGCGCACGGACCTTTACACAGGCACAGGGAGACAGGGAGAATAGGAATGGAAAGGGGCGTGCAGCTTGCTGGTTGGACTGGAGCCTATGGCGTGCAGCAGCCACTCGGAGGCCTCCTGGATACCCTGGCTCACCAACGAAGAAGACGTTGGCACGGCAAGGAAACGAAGGGCGAGGAGGGCGCACGTTGCACTGGGCGGCTCGTGCTCCTGCCCCAGCAGCCCCTTCGCGTGCTGCATGGCGGCTGACTCACACGAGCACGCACGTGCAGCCCGCGCACCTGCTTCCTGCGCTGCTCGTGCTCCTCCCCGGGGAGCCCCTGCACGCGCTGCATGGCGGGCACCAGGTCCTCGCCCGGGGCCTGCAGGAACACGTGGGAGGCGTTGAGGAAGCTGCGGGAAGCAGGGTAGGGGGCAACGGGAAGGAGCCGGAGAGCGGGACGGGGACAGAGAAGAAGGTGGTCAGGTTGCGCTTGTATGTTTGTGTTAGGTGGGTGTATGTGGTCCAGTGTAAGGTCAAGGCAGGGAGGGCTGCGGAGGAGTGGGGGAACAGCAGGGGAGGGGACAGTAGACCGTGCGGAGAACAAAAGCAGAGTGTCGCGTGTGGGTAGATGGCGATGAGTGACAGGGGCAGCGGCAGCAACGGAAGGTCCCTGAATGACACGGTACTAGGTATGTTTCTGTGTCTTGTGACACTGCACAAGCTGTTCCTTGCGTGCGCCCACCTGTACGCCTGCAGGAAGCGCGGCTCCACCAACATCGGCGTCCCGGTGGCCAGCGACGCAAAGATGGTGGACGAGAACTTGACGGTGTAGTAGTTGGTGTCGGCAAACAGCGGCAGCAGCGCGTGGCTGCACGCGATGTGCCCGTAAAAGTCAACGTACGGCGTGTTGACCAGCAGCGTCACGTACTGCTCGAGCTCGGGCGGGATGGGCGGGTCGCCGCCCTCGGGACGCTTGCCCAGGACCTTGACTTGTGGGGACCGTGCGGGCCGAGGGTTGGAGGTCACCGTAGCGCGGGGATCGGGGGTAGGGGTGACGGAAGAGGGGCTGGCGGAAAAGGCGGCGGGAGACGAGGTGGAGGTTGAGGATGGGCTGAAGGGGGACACGGGGCTGGAAAGAGGGGCACTGGTGGTTGTGGTGGTTATGACGCTGCCCATGGCGGTGATGCTGGTGACGGAGGAGGCCAGGGAGACCACGGCAGCGGCTGCAGCGGCTGCTGCGGCGGCGCCTTCCGTCGCTGTGCTCAGGGCGGCAGAGGCAGCTCCTACGAATGCAGCCATGTGGGTGCCGGAACGCCCGCCACCGGTCGCGCTGCCCGCCGCCTGCCATATACCGCCCGCACCACTCGATGACAACCCGTGTCCCCCGGCCCAAGGGTCCCCACCCCTTTCTCCCGCACCAAGACGACGCCCCCATCCCCAAAACCAAGAGGGCCTTTTCGGTTCCCCTTGGCCCTCGTCACCGCCTCCTGCTCCCTCCACGCCCGCCTCGCCCTCGCCTTCCCTGTGCTCACCCTCCTCCGCCCCCTCGTCCAGCAACTCCCCTCTATCCAGCTCCCCCTGCCCTCCATCCTCTAACCCTTCCCCTCCGTCTCCACCACCGCCCCCTCCCTCCTGCTCCCCAGCGCCATCCCCCTCAAGCGTTCCATTCCCCGCCGCCCTCCCCGCCGCCCTGCACGCAGCCATCCTCGCCTCCACCGCCCCCGGCCCCACCCCCGCCTCACCCTCCGCCCCCACCACCATCCCCGCGTCCCTAGCAGCCTTCACCGTCCCCTTCAACTCCTCCCACAGCTCTCCGTACGACCTCCGCTTATAGTCGATCTTGCCCTGGCACGCGAATCCCCACGTGTCGGTCACGCTGCCGTTACACACACACGTGCCGCCGTGGTGCGCGTCGGTCGGGCTGTACGGCTTGGACGCCAGCCACCATGTGGCGGTTATGTTGCGCTGCACACGAAGGGCTTCCACCACGTGTGGGCTGAGGGCCACCGCCTGTGTATTAGGGTGCAGGCGCATCACCTCGTTGGCTGTGGGGCTGCGGCTGGAGTGAAGCATGACCACGACGGTGGAGGGGCGGGTGGCTTGGATGAACCAGCGCGTGTAGTCTAGGCGGCCTCTGTGGAGTCAGGGGGTGCAATGGGAACAGGGAGGCTGACCGTAGGGGCTACGGGACGCGCGCACCAGGCGTCTGCGGCGAAAGCTCAAAGCAATGGAGGTGGGTGAATGGGGCAAACCCAAAAGCCACCTTGCAGCCCCAAACAGCCCTGCACAGTCTGCGAGCCACTACCCTCTCCCACACCCCACGTACTCAGGGCTGACAAAGAAGAGCACGTCGTGTCGGGGCAGCAGCACGTGCGGGCCCTGGGTGGGGGTCCGCACGATGCGGCCGGGGTAGTCGGCCGCCAGCTTGCGCCAGCCCAGGTTGCCGTTGGCCGTGAAGGGCTCCACGTACACCACCACGTCCTTGTAAAAGGGCTTGGCTGCCTCAACCACCCCGGACAGCACCTCCAGGTGGTAGGTCACTGTGGGGAGTGCATGAGCAGCAGCACGTGACAGCGTTGGGGAAGGGAAGCGCTGTGGGGCTCGAGCTGGGGCAGCACGCACGCGCAAGTTGGGCCACCCTATGGTCCAGAAAGGGTGCTCACCGGCATTGATTATCCCTAGCCGTATCCTGCGAGGTGCTGACGTGCACGGATGCCCTGATAGAATTAGCAGGCCGCAAACGACCAGTGCTACCGCCGCTGGAGGTGAGCCACCGGCTAACGGCTTCACCCTAGGAGCTCCGTCCGTAGACGATGACAGCTTGCGCACTGGCATGGTTGCAACCTCAATAACATTCGTGGCTGGACGTGGCTGCGGCTATGGGGACGACGTGCTCAGCCGCGGCATACCTCCATCGATGGGGTAGGCATACCGCAAACAACGGCAACTACCCGCCGGCGTCCCATAACATTTGTAAAATGTACGATATCCCTCGTGTGACAATACCATGTATGCCTGACGAGAGCTAGCGAGGCTTACATGCTGGCTACTGCTGCCTTTATACGTCATGAGCAGCTGCACTAGCTCAACTGCTACGCACAAAGCTGTAGTTTGTAAATTTTGCCTGACAGTCCACATATACGAACGCGAAGGACTGCACGCGCTTATGCAAGACAAAGTGGCTTCCTTATGCAATGCAGCTGATGGACTAGCTCATTTTACGTTACGCCGCGTTGTTTAAATAGATGCTGCACTACATATGTCGATTAGAGCCGAACGACGCGCCACCCAGGAAGCCCAGGTCTGACAAACCCAACGCCCACGAACGCCCTGTAGCGCCGTTGCCGCCAATAACAACAAGGCCACGACGGCAACCAATTGCACAGTGAAAATATCCTTGCTGCCGTCCCGCTGGCTTGCCGGATCGCACGTTCCCGCCCCACAGCGGCAGCGGAAGGCTGCCTCCCGTATGGACCCAGCCAAGTGCACCACCCTCTTCCTCGTGAGGCATGGAGAGACCGACTGGAACGTGCAGAGGCGACTGCAGGGCCATGAAGACCCGCCCTTGAACGCAAGGGGCGTGTTGCAGGCCCAGCAGGTGGGGCCGAACTCACCGTGTGGACAGCAGGGCGGGCAGGGCGGGCAGTTTCCGTGACATCCTGCATTTTAGTCCTCGACACACAATGACCAGCAGGCGCACATCCGGTTCCCATAGTTGACTACACAAATATGGCATCTTGCTGCTGTTCTGCTACCCCTGCGGTGTGCCTGACACGCGTGCGGTGTGCCGCCTTCCAGCTGGCAGCCGTGCTGGCGCCCCTGCCCTTCGACGCGCTGTACTCGTCGGACCTCAGCCGGGCGCTGCAGACCGCGCAGCACATTGCTGCGGCACGGGGCCACAACGGTGAGCCCATGGAGGTGGGTGGCCGGCAGGCGGCGGGGGTGGGGACCGCGCATCTCATTGCGGCTGCAGGGGGGCCCGAGCTGTGCATTCACAGAAATTGTTAGCGCTCTGAGGTTGCAATTGAGCAGCCGCGGCCGCTCCCCTGGCCCTCCAGGTCCACACCAGCCCGCTGCTCCGTGAGCGGAACCTGGGTGTGCTGCAGGGCCTGACCTTGGAGGAGGCGCACCAACAGGTGCGTACTCTTCTGTGGATTTCGATCTCAAAAGCATTGAGAACTTGCCAGTATCGTATGCACATGCGAACACGCCAGCACCTTGCGTAGCCGGCAGGGTCCATGGCCGGGGCTGTCGTGCTTGCCAGCATGCCCTCATCACCCTACTGCAGGCATTTTGCAGCCCTTCACACCCAGCAAGAGGAAGGGTGACACTGCGCTTTGGCCACCTGTATTGCTGTCACCTTTTCCCCTGCCACAGACCCTTACCCATGCCTCGCCGCCCTGCTGCAGCTGCCCGAGGCGTTCGCCGCCCTCCGCAGCCACCAGGAGGACATGCGGCTGCCGGGCGGCGGCGAGAGCCGCGCCGACCTGCGGGCTCGAGTGGTGGCGGAGCTGGAGCGCATCGCAGCAGGGCACCCGGGTGGGTCGGCGTGCGTGGTGGCCGGTGTGCCAGCACGCGTGCATGTGTTGCAAGGTACTGAAGCTGCTCGTGAGGCTTGCGCACGGGGTGTGGTGGTTTGTGTGCCTCCAAGTGGAGTATTGTGGTGCGCACCGGCGGATGGCTGCTGCACCTGGCCAAGCAAGCGGTTGCACGGCAGCGCGGCGCGTGGGCTGGGGGAGCTGGAGCGGAGCGACGAGCGGATTGTTTGACCATGGCCTTCAGCTGCGGCGGCTGACAATATTAGTCGTGTATGCATGCGTTCCGTGGAAGGTGGCCATGGTATGGGGGACCTGCATGGCGGCGGCGCACCGGGTGTGTGGAATGTGGAACTGCACCGGCACCATGGCCAGGAAGTAAGGGCAGGGGACATATGATTGCGTGCCCGCGTGCTGACAGCTACCCGGTACGCTACCAATTTCGTAGTGCGGTTGCATTCATACGGGTTTGCAGTGCAGATGTTCTGACGTTGATGTATCTCGCTACTGTCCTGCCACCGTACGCCCCACCCACTGCCCGGATGACGTGTGAAAAGCCTACGTGTTACCGAGGAACTGTGTGTTGCTGGACTGCTGCTGATACCCTTTGCATATGCAGGATTGTATAAGCTGAATCACACAACATGCAGGATTGTAAAAGCTGAATCATACAACGACTGACTCCGTATGCTGCATGCAGGCCAGAAGCTGCTGCTGGTGATTCACGGAGGCGTCCTCAACACGGTTTACAGACACGTGTACGGCAGGGCGTGCGAGGTGCCCATCGGCAACGCCTCGCTGCACCGTGTGCAGGTGCAGGGCCGCAACTGGGCTGTGCTGTCCTGGAACGAGTCCCACCACGTGGAACGGCACGGCGGCAACCAGCACTTCGGCGGCGGCGCACAAGAGGGTTGACAGACGCATGCCAAACATGCCACATGACGCGCTACGGTGGTGCCACAGTAGCAGTGCCCGCCAAATGGTGTAACCGCCGCCGCACGGCCTGTCAAAGCTACTTGGCAAACCGCCTCTGCGACAGCAGCGCGCACAAAGTCCCAAGTCAACAGTAAACAATCCTGCTTCCATTCCACCAGGGAAGTTCCCCTGGGCTACAGCTTGCTTCGTATGGTCTACAATCTATACCAGGTAACGTCAACCAGGTGCCGTGAGCCCCACACACGTCGCTTTCATGCTGCCATCCCGCAGCACTCACTCGCCACGCAAAATCACGCAGCACGCCCCGTAGGCAACGGGCCCGTAAGGGGACGTGTCACGAGTTCATGGTCCTACCCAGTCAATCCGCTTGCATGCGGGCCAAAGTAAAGTTGCTTCAATCGTTCAACGTGACCTCGAACAGAAATAATCAAATGGCACTGCGGTGTCGGTGCGCCCGCGCAACACCTCCCGCCAGTCTTGAGGTCGTGGGTATGCGCACAAACACAAAACTGGAAACCGCTGTCACGCACGCCCAGCATGCCAGTAACATGTGTCTTCGATGCACGCCCATCTGCAGTGCAGAATTTGTCATTCGTCCATGCGCCTAAGTGTCAAAGAGTGAAGCAAAGGAGCAGCGCCACTTCGGCCATGGTGCGCCGCACCACCAGGGCGCGCCACATGCCGGGCGAATGCCCATCCAGGCTCCATCACAGTTCGGGCCAATGCTTGTCCTACTTCCTAAACATGCAAATGCGGCCAAGTATATACCTTCTCTACCATGCACAAATGCCAATGTCCTACGCTACGCGATGCAGCACATGCATATTTCCGTCGAGACACGCAGGTAGGCCCACCTCCGTATGCAACAACAAACCAAGAGAACCAACTAAATGTAAAACCGTGCACATTATTTGCAGCTGTCACATTTCCCCAAACGCCGTCGCACCTACAACCTTCAAACACAGGTCATGCAGACCAACCGGCCACGAATGAATGGGCTGAGGGCCTTGGCCACAGGACCCACCTAATATAGATAGGGCCACGGTAGAAAGAATATTATCTCTGGCTGCAAACGTAGTTGGTCCAACAGAGGGCACTCGTGGCGCCATGCGACAGCGACGCAGTGGTGTCTTGGCTGAACCTCCTTCTTGGTAAATCGGCACGTTGTAGATAAAGAGTCATTATGTATGTCGACAATGTTCACTGTCACTTCGACCGGTCTGCGAAGTCGGGGGCTCCGGCACCAGGGGCTCCGCGCAGGTTGCGAAGAGTGCCCCTCCAGCAACACCAAGCACTGTCTGGGCCGCCATCGATGGTCCCAAGAAGGTAAATAAAATTGTGGCGAGAACGCACAAAATCGTCGTCAACGATAGGAAGCGGACTGGTGGCATCGCGCCCAGAGCCCTTGAGCAGCGGCGAAGGATTACACAGTAGGCGACCCGATATATGGTGCTGGTAACAGATATATAGCTTAGATGAGTGTTGTTCCAAGTATGCTGCACGTCGCTCGGGTTTGAGGATTGTATGGCCCCTCACCGCCAATGTTTCCGTACCCGGACGTCGGTGACGACCGGTGGTCGGGAGACTAAGGGCCGAGGTTTCAAAGGGATGCGCACAATGAAGCCCATAATATTGAATTAGTTTCTTCTTTGTATTCGTAAAGTCCTATCGCTCGGGCATCGGTGGTAGAGGCCTTGAATATCTCGCTCGCAGACACCACCCAAACAAATATCTGGTGGTCAACCTGCAGCGGTATGAGGTTCTGCCCCACACAGCACGATGGGAAGGGGAAATGCTCAACTTGCTAAGTTTACTTTCCATGGGAAAATCTTTTAATACCATTTGTGTACTCAAGACGTCAAGAGGCCACCAAGCTGCGCCCCCCGCCCCCACGCTGGGCACGAACCACAGCCCTGCACGTGGCTACCATGTACCAGGGCGCAGGCCGCAGGGGCTCCCCTGCCATTCCCTCGAGGCCTACCCTGGGGCCTGGGCCGAGCGCCAGGTCCCAGCGGTCTACTAAACGAAGGTTCAATTGCCTACGTGCACCGTTTATGGCCTGGACTCTTTATCGTACCTTGCACAATTGCATTGTAGAATGCATACGGTACGCCAAGTAAGCTCGCAGGCAGTAAGCCCGCAGCCCCCGCTGCCTATGCACCTGGACTGACCTGGATTAGCGCGTCGTCCTGCGTCGTCTGGGTATTCAGGGCAGTAGTTGACCATGTACAGTGTCACGTATGGTCCATCCTTTCATGTGGCGGACCCCCTGTGTGGAACTCAGTGCGCGCAGGTCGGGGTCTGTGCCCATAGGAGGGGTCTCCCCTGTCTCTGCCCTTTCATTTCGGGGTAATGAGGTTTCCATTGCAAGTCGTTTTTCCTTTCTTGGAACGTGACTGCCAGCCTGGGTCCACATTGGACACGTGCTTACCCAGGTGTACCCTGGCGAATGTCCAGGATTGCTCCAAAGCGCAGCGTGGAAGTGCGCTGCTACGCAACTCCAGTTGTCGTGGTTATGGCACCGGGACTCGCAGTACCCAAACATTCCTTGAGCCCAAGCCCCCAGCATCAGATGGAAGGCACCCGCTCCGGACGCTCCGTCGTCATAATCGAATACCGGTAGCAGGGAGCCAGCAGCACACAACGGCAAGCAACCTAAGGCACAACCTGCACTTAACCGCATGCATGGTCCAGCGCCTCGCGCAGACAAGGGTTCTTCAACAAGGCGCCACACCACAGCCATGCACCACAGCCATGCAACTCCCCTGTTATGCTTCACTTGCAACAACGTTTATCGGCCGTCGCCACCGCGTGCCCCACGGTCATGGGCCCCGAACCAGTCTTGGCGGCTTCCAAAACGTTAGTGCCACATGCAGTTCAGAGCCAAGCTGAACCGGGAAGCTGTGCCAAATGCAGTGTACTGCTGGTGTTCCATGTACTTATGCTACATGGCGTGCGTGCGTGCATGTCACACGCCCCGTGCTGCCATGGCCATGCGCCCAAGCCGGCCCATATGTTACGGCGCAGCGCGGCAGTCCAACGCGCCGCCACCCATACCTGTTGACAAGCCTACGTACCGGTACCCTTAGAGGTCAAGAATGCGGTCGGGTAACGAGCGTGAGCCCGCATAACCCTACACCCTGAGCCTGCCCTCAGCTCCAGCCACTCGAACCATCCCCGCCTTCCGCGCACTCGCTGCCATCCCGCGAGCCCCCACGAACCGCCTCCTGCCCCTCCTGCGCGCTGCCGCCCCCTTCCGCACTCCGACCCTCCCTGGTCCCACCTTCACTTGCATCCTCACTTTCGGTACCACTGCCGCTCTCACCCAAGCTGCAGCCGCCACTGTCGCTCTCAAGCTCCTGCCCACCCTCCCTGCCCTCCCTGCTCCCATCTTCACTCCCATCCTAACTTCCGCTACCACTACTGCTCTCGTCCGAGCTGCTGCCGCCACTGCCGCTCTCATCCTCACGCCCATCTTCGCTCCCATCCTCACACCAGCTCCCAATGCTGCTCTCGTCCGAGCTGCTGCTGCCTCTGCCGCTCTCATCCTCACTCCCATCGTCACTCCCATCCTCACTCCCGCCCCTGCTGCTGCTCTCGCCCGAGCTGCTGCCGCCCGCCTCCTGCATCGGGCAACTCCTGCCGCGACTGCTGCCGCCGCCCCTGTCAAACCTTTGCCCTGCACCTCCCTGCCCAGCCGCACCTCTAGCCACGCCACATTGACACCGTACGCCCCGTTGCCCTTGGCCACACATGCAGCCGCCTCCACCGCCGCCGCCGCGGCATCACCCCACAGCGCCCCCTGCTCCACCAGCCACCGTAGCACCGGCAGCTGCACCCCAGCCCTCGCCGCCACCCGCACCACCTGCGGGTGAAACCCCACCACCAGCCGCACCAGGCACGCCAGCGTGCGTAGGTCACCATTGCAGCCGGCCCTGGTGTAAGGGTCGAACTCGTCCGCCTGCCCCGGCCTGCATCCCGCCCGCACCAGCCACTCCAGCACCACCTCACAGCCGCTCTTCGCCGCCTCCGCCATGACACCCTAGGCCCACCCCCAGCTCCTCATGCATGCGGCGCAGCAGCCACAGGTCACCACTCGTGGCCGCGCCGTGCCGTGCGGCCTCCAGCTCGTACCGCTGTAACCCAGAACCTGTCCCCACCCCCACCAGCGGGCAGCCCGCCTCCTCCAGCGCCCTGACCGCCTGCTGCAGGCCGCGCCGGGCCACCGCCCGCGTGCGCGGCCACGCCCTCAGCAGCTGCGCCATGGTGTCACGCGCCCAGGGGCACCTCGCCTCCTGCAACAGTCACGTTACCATGTCGGCATCGCCTTCCCCTGCCGCCCTGAAGTACGCCCCGGGCTCCAAGGGGCAGCCCCCCTGCAGCAGTGACCGCATGGTGGGCAAGCTGCGCGACCCGGCCGCCGCCGCAAACAGCTCCCCCGTCATGCGCGCGCCGCACTCATGGAGCAAGTAGCGCACGGCGTCCAGGTGCGCCGCGCTGGCTGCCTCCTGCACTATCAAGTCCGTCTTGGACAGCTGTCTACGCCCCTGCAGCCACCGCAGGGACTCCACGTGGCCGCCCTCCGCTGCGGCATACTCCACGTGCACGAGCGGCAGCCAGTTTGCCTTCGTCGGCAGGCATCTCACCTCGTCCACCAGCCAGTCCGCCAGCGCAACGTGCCCGCCCCCCAGCGCGGCACCCAGCACCACCGCCCACGCGTGTTCATCTGGCAACGAGTACCTTGGTGCAGTCGTCCAGGCGTGTACCCCCACCAGCACCTCGATCTGGGCTCTGCGCAGGTCCAGCCCCCGGCCCCGCAGCCAGGTCAGCACGGGCAGGGCGCCGGCCGCCGCTGCCCCCACCGCCGCCCAGAGCAGCAGCTGCGACCAGTAGCGAGTCAGCAGGGCGGCAGGGGCCACGGAGCCCAGCCAGGTCAGCTTGGCGATGGCTGCATCCCCGCCCGACAGCCCTGCTGCCCTGGCCAGGGCGCAATACAGCTCTGACTCCGTGCCGTCGTTTTGCGGGGGTCTGGAGCTGTAGCCCAGTAGCTGCCACACCGCCTGCAGGCCCGGCAGGTCGCAGTGCTGTGCCGCGGCCTCCAGGGTGCTGCCAGGGCGCAGCGGGCAGCCGTGGCGCCAGGGCAGCACCGTCCCTGCATGCCCAGCCCGCACGGCCGCCGTGACCGGATCAGGGCCTCGGAACCTGATAGCGCAGTCATAGAAGGCGGGGACGGCTTAGCCATGCGGCCGCTGCAGCAGCTCCGGGTGCAGGCAGGGCCGCAGCAGGCCCCACGCCAGCTGCAGGTTGGCCTCGCTGCCGCTGGCCGATGCGGCCGACAGCATGACGAGCTTGTCAATGAAGGTGAGCTGCTTGAGGGCGTGGTGCAGGTGCAGCTGCCAGGCGGCGTCGCATGCGGCGGCGGGCAGCGGCAGGCGAACGCGCGCGGTGCGGTTGCTGAGGCGCGTGCGGAGGTGCCGGCTGACCAGGCGGCCGGCGAGCGCCTGCTCGTTTGGCGGGAGCCAGGCGACTACGGCTGCCTGCACCTCCACAGGCAGCTGCATGTTGCTTTGTATCCGCATTAGTCGCTGCTGAGCGAGAGTGTTGGGCGAGGAGAGCCACCGACTTCCTTGTTGAGGCGTTAAGATGGACGGCGAGACTTATGTCTTGTCCCACTATTGATGCGTGCTTGTTGATCAAGTGAATGGCGCGACAGACTAGGAAAGGCACAGGCCCGGGCGGCGGGTACCACGCACTCCTGCACGCAGCTGCACGCAGTGACCCAGTCGAGTCGTATTTTAGGGGAAACGAAGGGGTATGCAATTTCACAGCCATACATGTCACTCCGTATCTTTCGCAAGGGGATTTTCCGCCCTCGCGGTGTGTCACCACCAGTTGGGCTGCTGCTTTGGGTTGGGTGCCCGGGCAGGGGGCTCCCCTGGACATCACCGTGCTTGACAACGACTTCGGCTTCACGCGAACTCCGGGCCTTGCCTGCCTTGTTACATGCCGCACATGAGCGTAATCGATTCAAGCCTAACCAGCTGAGCTACTCGTCGCTTTGCGCTAGGCCCAACTCAATGTCATTACAAGAATGACCCGGCTTGCGTGGATCTATGCTGCTTGCCTTCTAGTAGTAACAGGTATGATTGACCTTGCATGAGTTAGGCGGGTCCACGAGACTGTGCGGCTTTCAACAGGATGCGGTGTCCATCGTCTCACCACAACAGCTGTTGCCGGCAAAGAGGAAGCGGAGGAGGTCTTAATCGGATGGAAAGGAGAAACGTACGCTCAGGAACCACCTCAAAAACAGGTGCGGCTTCCCACTCAGAGGAACACGCAGGGTCGAGCAACAGCCTGGCACTCTGTCGGCCCTTTGACAGCTGACGACTCTCTTTTCCGGCCCCGCAGGACCGTTACGGGACGGAGCCGTGGTAAGTACTGGCGACCATCACAATTACGCATGAAGGCACATGCCTATGCACAGGCGGAGCCAAGGTTAGCAGCTGACCTCCTCCTGGGTTGCAGGGTTGAGACGATTTCGTGGAGCCCACGGGCCTTCGTGTACCACAACTTTTTGACGCAAGAGGAATGCGACCATCTGGTCAAAATTGGCCAACAGCGGGTGAGGGCTCACGTGTACCGGGCGGTCGGCGAGTATTGCAGGGCCTCCGTGTGTACTCGGTGCTGTGGGCGCACCGCGCACTCGCACCAACGAGCTGTGGGGAGTGGGCACACAAGAAGCACCCGAAACGTTGAGGCGTGTTGCCTGAACGAAATGCTAACCTAGACTTTGCGCGATAGAATCCGAACGGCAGGCGCTGGCAGGAAGGAATGTCGTACAGGCCGGTGTACCCAGGATGCAGGCCCCACCCTATCCCCATGCGTGCACCCGGTAGCTCCCAGCTGCAGCATCACAATCAGTGTGAGCCCCCTGGCAATGAGTCAGGGTGGCTCGCATACATGTCACCAGAGTGTTGCACTCCGGTGAGGGCAGCCCACGCCTACTTACTGCCTCGGCTCCTTCCCCGTGCACCCCTTGACCCACGCCCGTACCCCATGCTCCACCCAGGTGTCCCGCTCCCTGGTGGTGGACTCCAAGACGGGGGCCTCCAAACTGGACGACATCCGCACCTCCTACGGGGCCGCCTTCGCGTGAGTGCGGCCCATGGCTTCTGTGCGAGTGCAAGGCCGTGTGCCGTGCACCTGTGGGGTAGTGGGTACGCGGGAGGGTGCTGGTGGGGCGCACACCGGCTGCTGGCGTGCTGAGAAGGTGCAGGGCAGGGGCACCGTTTTTTCCCTGGTGAAAGGGAGAACGCGCCAGGGCAAGTACGGAATGCCGGGCGCGGTGAGGCGCATGGCTCGCAGATGCTGCACTGAGGCACAGCCCACCGTACATCCTGAACACGTGCGCAGCCAACATCGTGCAGTAATGCCTCCCGGGACGGCGATTGCCTGCCCCGCACGCAGGCGTGGGGAGGACCCCATCATTGCCGGCATTGAGCAGAAGATCGCCGAGTGGACGCACCTCCCGCCCGAGAACGGGGAGCCCATCCAGGTGAGTTCGGGGGCAGCTGGACTGTGCGGAACGGTACAGCATCACACAGGGACGACTAGTGCCCTGAATGCTAGCCGGCAAGTGCAGTCCTGTACAGGGAAGGACAGCTGTGCACGCTGCTTTGCAAGTACTGTGTTGCCGCGTACGAGCCACCGGGCTGAGCTGCCCAACCCATTGTCAGCGAGCGGGACTTGCCACAAACGCATTCAAGTGATTGCTGCATGGCCGGCCGCTGACACGCGGTCTGCGGACCTGTTCCTTCTGTCGCTGGCCACAGATCCTCCGCTACGTGGACGGCCAAAAGTGAGTACCGGCAGTTGGCAGGCCTGCCGGCACTGGGGCACGGCATTGCGGGTGTCTGTTGAGAGGATCGTGTCGGAGCCGTGAACCCCTACCCCAGGCTAAGCCATTTGCATGGATCGTGGCTCTGCTCATGGTTGGCTATCTCCGCAAAACTATCTCATTCCTTGCGCTCATGTGTGTCCGAGCACTGCCTTTCCCTCACTCGCGCTTCCTCGTCCTCTCGCTCCTCGACAGGGTGGATTCCTTGGTATGGACTAGCCATAGGACCGCTTACTGTGTACTGCCATATCACAGCCAACTGCCACACGGTCTTCTGCAATCCCGAGGTGGCTTCCCAAGGCTTCTCGCTGTCCTGGCCTCATGCCTGCTACTCCCCTGCTGCCCTGCAGGTACGACGCGCACTGGGACTGGTTCGACGACCCCGTGCACCACGCGGCCTACCTGCACGAGGGCAACCGATACGCCACAGTGCTGATGTACCTGGCGGGTGCGTGCGGGGAGTGGGCGGGGCTGCCAACTTGGAATCCCACCTGCCGCCCAGCAACGGGCCGTTGCATAGCCGACTGGTCGTACGTGTTTGCCTTGTTTGCATGCCGTGCTGGTGTGCACTCGAGAGGTCGGGTGGCTCTGCGGGTTCGCCTGTATGACCTGTGCCTCCTCCCTTCAATCCTCCGGCACGTGTGCCCACCCTCGCCCGTGTTGCACCTTGCACGCCCTCACCGCATGCAACGCGCGCGGCGAGCCCAACCTGACTCTTCTTCACCGTGCCGCACGCCATGCATACGCCGTTGCCGTACCTGCGTGTGAGGTTTGTGCCCATGCCGTGCACGCTCGTGTCGTACACGCCCGTGCAGACGGCGTTGAGGGCGGCGAGACCAACCTGCCGCTGGCGGACCCCATCGACGAGGAGCTGCAGGCCATCGAGAACCCCTCGCCCTGCGCAGCACGGATGGGAATCAGCGTGCGGCCGCGCAAGGTGCGCGGTGGTGGTGGGGGTGCTGTGGGGGTTGCTGCCTGAGCGCATTCGGGACACCATGGAATGTGGCAACGAGCTGTGGGCGCACTGCGCGAGACGGTCGCCGCTGCTCCCGTTCCGCTGCCTCTCACCTGCTTTACGCGCACTCTGTCGCCGAACGGCCTGGTGACCAGCTGCGCTGGCAGTACGGGGTCGTCTTCCGCATGCCTGCCCCCACAGATGCCCAGAGTACACTGCAGTGCTTCCGTCCGCCGCTGCTCAACCTGATACCTGGTGCTTGCACCCCAACCGCCCCGTATCCACTTGCGTATTGATACTCTGGTCGGCCTCTCGGCTCCCTCCTGCAGGGCGACGCGCTGCTGTTCTTCGACATGGACATCGAGGGCAGCAAGGGAGACCGCAAGGCGCTGCACGCGTCCTGCCCCACCACCAAAGGCATGAAGTGGACAGCAACCAAGTGGATCCACAACAAGGCCTACATGGGTGCGTCGTGCGTCGTGCTTTACCTGCTTCAAACGCCAACCACATTACCTGCCCCGCCCGCTTTGTCCTTCCCTTTCCTGCACAACAAGCTGGTGCGAATCCATGCGCTCCCACTGCTGCAGCGCTGTTATGAGTTCCTCGCCATCCCGCCCTGCCACCGCTCAATCGTCCAGTCCTGAGCACCGCCCGCGCCTCCTACTGTACGGCATGCACAATCCCCTCCTGGCGCACACGGCCCACGCGCTGCAGGCAAGTTTGACCCGCTGAGTCGCGCCGGCCGTTGCGAGGACAAGCAGCGCGACTGCGAGGCCCGCGCCGCCGCCGGCGAGTGTACGGCGCCTGCCACCATGAACGTGATGGTGGGCCTTGAGGGCGCCTGCCGCAAGGCGTGCGGCGACTGCGTTGACTGCCCCAAGAGCGACATCCTGTGCATGCGGAGGAACATGCGCAGCCTGGTGCGGGCGCGAATGGCGAGCGAGGGGCGAGCGGGCAGCACTTAGGTGAAGGCTGCGTGCGGCCGCGCAGGGCGGACACGTTTAGGCATTGCGGAATGGGGAGAGAGGTGGGGAGCTTGGTATTAGCGCTTGTGCATGATGTGAGCAGCGGGCGGGGGCAGCACTGGGGCCAGAGGAGAGCCCGTCTTCGTTGCGTAGGCAGGGGTGGTGCATCCCTGGCGTAGGGTCGAGAGGAAATGGATAGGGGGATAAGGAGGGTACCGGTAGGTGCTGGTGGTACGTGGGGCCATGGGGCCGCGGTGGCTGCGCAGGAGACGGGGACGTGGGGCAGCAGGTAGGCTAAGCAGGGGTTTGATGGCGGGGTGCATGGTACGGTACCGGTACGTGGGGCCGTAGGCGACAGGGTGCGGGTGCAGCTGTGCCGGGGCCGCGGAGTTGGCGATGTGGAGGGGCAGGCCAGGGGAGGCTCGAGAGGGTTTGCTGCCGAGAGTTTGCGGGTATAGTAATTCTACGCTGTGCATGCTGCAACGGGGGGATACTGTTGTAGAGCGTGCGCTCTATGGGATGGCGTGCGCCTGCGTGGGTATGGACTGGGCAGCGCGCTTGCACCAGGGGAGTCCCTGTGGCGCAGTCCAAGTGACTCATTGACCCGTCGACAGCGGCCAACTATGCGGGCACAGAGGGCCTGCAGCTCGCTGTTACTGGCGATCCCTCCTGTCTGCACACCTTTCTGGCTTGAGCAACCAGTGGCTACTTTTGGTTGTCAAAACGCTCACCTATCATATCGTCAGGGCCAACGCCAGTCGGTTCCGACAATCGCATCTGAGACACCGCAAAGGCAGAATGTCGCAGGAGGATCCCGGCCACGGCATAAACCAAGCTGTGGACACAATGATGCACCCGCCCACTTCTGCCAAGACGGAGTCTAATAACGGGGGTGGCGCGACGACCCACGGGCCCGCGGGGCCCACGCAAACTGCACTGCCCAAGGGCCCCAGTCAGAAGGGCGACTTCTTCCTTTGGGCTCACTCCTTCATGTTCCTTGTGCTCGGCGGAGCAGCGTCGGTCGCGGATGCAGCGACACGCCCCATAAGGCGCCTATTCTCTGCGCTCACGCGCCGCGGCAAGCACGAGAAGAAAGACTGAGTAGGAAGCACACAAATGCTGATCGTGCGTTGTTGGCGCGGATCGTTCGGGCATGGCATGTTGCCGCGCGGGCGGTTGCAGGCGGCGAGTTGCGAGCTCGATTGGCAGGTGCGTGTGCACAGGGGGAAGTTTGCGGAACATACTCTGCAATCACTGTTGCTTGCATAGGTTTCTTACATGGTCGAGAGAATTATCGGCGACTTGACGTAAGAGTCTCCCTGAACGCACTTTCAGGTTCGACGCTGACTGTAAGAGCGGTTTGCTTTTGACTCACATATCACCAACATCGCGCCTATTAAGCAATTGTACTGCGATGGACGGGCCCCCGCCTCTCACAGACCTATATGGCTTTCCGATTGACCTGACTCCGCACCAGCTGGCCGACCTTCAGCGCGCGCGCCACCTTTACGCTAGGCAAGAGCAAGAATGGGCGAAGTATGCGGAAAAGAGGCAGCTACCTGTTCTTGATATCAAGAAGAAGGGCTTGTGCCGAGGAGGTGTGCCACCTAAGCTCCGGTCCTGGGTGTGGCCCGAGGTGTCTGGGGCGAAGAAGCTCCGGGTCGAGAACCCGCCAAACTACTACAGCAACCTGGTGAAAGCAGCGACACTGAGCAGATACGCCTC
This sequence comes from Chlamydomonas sp. KOR1, assembly GCA_036984285.1. NCBI lineage: Eukaryota > Viridiplantae > Chlorophyta > Chlorophyceae > Chlamydomonadales > Chlamydomonadaceae > Chlamydomonas > Chlamydomonas sp. KOR1. Next base: position 23,679 of record BQMZ01000159.1, on the reverse strand, counting down.
GCAAGTGGAACTGGTGCGTAGGGTGACGGGACTGGGGTATGGCGCACGCAGGGTTATCACGCACCCTTGTGGCTAAGACAACGGCAAGCACCTGCACAAACCTGCCATTGTCTGGGACAGCTGATGCCCACGAGGGGGATGCGGCAGCCAGCAGAGGGGAATGGCTTCGTGAACATCCTCGGTCCTCCAGTCCGTATGTATCATGCGCAAAAAATGCGCTGGTGTGTGGCTCAGCCATACCGGGGCCGCCGGTACTTTACCCGCGTTGCCCACTTGATCAACACGCAGTACCGACCGTGTCTCGTGCTGTTTGTGTGCGGGCCTTACAGGACCTGCCTCGCACGTTCCCCGGCCACGCCTACATCAACTCGGCGGACGGGCAGGGGGCCATGCGCCGCATCCTCACCTCCTACAGCGTGCACAACCCACACGTGGGGTACTGCCAGGTAGGCCGACACAACCCTGCACGTGGGTTAGTGCCACTTCGGGGGGCATAACCCTGCACGCGGGTAACTGCCAACTCGGCGGGCACAACCCCGCACGTAGGCGGACGCAAACCGCACGTGGGGTACTGCCAAGTGTGCGGCGCGGCGCGGTGGTCGGGTGACAGTAGCACGAACGGGGATGCGCTAGGGGAAGTGAGGACATGAGCATGGTCACGTCTGCTGCAGGTGGGCGTGCTCAGCCCGCAGCCGGGTTGACGGCAGGTGGGTGGGGCCGTGCAGCTGCAGCTGCTGCTGGCAGCAGCAGGACTTGCCATTCCCCTTCCCTGTACCGGTGATTGTGACGGCGACAGTGAAGGGGGCATGCCCCGCCGGAGATCGAAAATGCCGTAGTATTGGATGGGCGCAACGCATGGCAACCCGGCGGCGCTTGCAGGTGGTGTGAGAGACAACGAGCATGGCCTCATTGCGGGAGTGAACCCAGGCAGTGGCCTGGCCTTCTCGCCTTTCCGCTGCCTGCAGGCAGTCCCTGGCAATGCTGCTGTCGCCCCATGTAGTCCTCTCCAAATCACAATGGCTTAGGGGCCTAGCTTGGGCTGTCGCTATGCGGCTGCTGGCCCGGTACTGCTACAGACCGCGCCGATGAGCACCCTGCCCCTCGAGCGGGTGCACATGTGGCGTACAGGACTAAGCTGCGTCGTGTGGCGGCGCTGCCGCTACAGTTGGGGTGCATGGCAGTGCAGCTGCAGACCGCCACAGAACCGAACTCCGCCGCATCCCCTCCGCTGCGCCCACCCCGTGCCAGGGCCTTAACTACATTGTGGCGGTGCTGCTGCTGGCGCTGGAGCGCGACGAGGAGGAGGCGTTCTGGTTGCTGGCCGCCATCGTGGAGCGCATCAGCTACAAGGCGTCATTCGGGGCCAACCTGCAGGGCTGCCACGTGGAGATGAAGACGCTGCAGGTGAGGACGGATGGCGGGCACGTGTGCAGGGAAAACGTTATAGTGTTGATAGTAGGAGACATCAGCTGGCCTGCAGGGCTGCCACGAGGAGGTGGAGACGCTGCAGGTGGGCCAGTGAGTAGTGGTGTAGTGCTCATTATGTGATATGGGCTGAGGTGGGTCTGCAGGGCTGCAACGTGGAGGTGACGACGTTGCGGATGGGTACGGGTGACGGTTGGCGGGTGGGTGCCGACCGGTGGGGTGCAGGTGACAAGCCAGTGGAGGTGAAGGTGGGAGCTGTGTGAGTGTCAACAGTGGGCTGCTTCACGTCCTGACGTCTTGATGGTGACAATGACTAAGGCGGGGGTGGGGAGCGTGGGCGTTGTCTCGGGGGTCCTGCCGGAGGGGTATCGCGGGGGCTTCCAGGGTTGTGTCCCACACGCCCCCGTCTGCCCGCTTGCCCAACCCCAGGACCTGATCGAGGAGAAGCTGCCCCGCCTGTCGACGCACATGCGCAAGATCGGCGCGGACACCTCCCTCATCGCCACGGACTGGTTCCTGGTGAGGAGCAGACACACCGGCATGCTGCATGCCCGGTCCGTCAGACACAAAGGGAGTGTACCGCAGCTGCCCCTGCACCAGGCCAGGACTGGCCAAGACTAAGCAGCCCATGTTGCAGCTCCGCACGCGCGCACACCAGCATGTCAGAAGTGGGCTGCGCCTCTACCACAGCATCGTCGTCGCTTTCTCCATCGCATGCGATGCATCGTAGCGAACGTGCGAACCCCATGTGCCCCTGGCCCTCCCACCCCAGACCGTGTTCACGGTGTCCATGCCCTCCGAGAGCGTGTGCCGCGTGCTGGACGCGCTGCTCAACGAGGGAGCCAAGGTACGCGCAGCTTGATACATGACATGACACGATGTTTGCTCAGCACGTTGGTATGTTGGTAGGGCCAGGTGGTGGCCTTCAGGGGGAGTTTGCCTGGGCGCTGTACGGCAGCTGTTGCATGGGTGCCGGGTTACCATGGGGCTGCGCGGTAGGGGACGCGGAGGGGCGCACGGTGGTCACGTGCATGCCGGGGGTGGCGGGTGTGCAGCGGGACCATTTGTACCACAGCTGAGGGCCGGGGGTGTCGCGGGAGATGACTGGGGCCTTCTTCGCCCTTGGGCCGGATGCTCAACCGGCGCCGGTGCTGGCTGACGGGGGCAGCGGCCTTGTGCCGTGTGTCTTGCAGGAAGGTGGTGGCCTGTGGGTCCGCCTTGTGCGGGCATGGCGGCGTGAGTGTTGTACGGCAGAGTGTGCGAGCAGCCCCTCGCTCGGTCCGCGACCCTGCTTTGTGTTGCGTCCCATGTCCAATCCCTGGACTCTGACTCCTTTCGCCCTACCAGGTGCTGTTCCGCGTGAGCCTGGCGCTGCTCAAGCACTGCGAGATGAGCCTGCTGCAGGCGGACAACGCGGGTGGGTGGTGGGTGGCGACGCAGCAGCTGGAATGCAGAGTGCATAATGATCAATCTACATTCAAGCCGAGTGCATAGCGCAAAGAGTACAGTACAGCGCGGGTGGGTGAGTGGGTGGTGCGTGAGCGGATGGGCGGTGTGGGAGCTCAGGTAGTCCAATGGAGACGACAAACGGCGCGGCGACGGCGCAACGGCCCGGTGGTTGTGCTCGTTACGCTGCCAGCCTTGCTTCATGTACCCCAGTCCGCTACCCGTCCTTACCAGTGCCAGCTACTGCTCTAGCTGACACCTCCGGCGCACCCATAACCGCTAACGCCCTACCCGACCGCACACATTGCTCAACACGACCAACGACGCTCTACACACCGTTCCTCTTCATTCTCCATACACCCGCCCTCCTGGCCCCCAGCAACCCACAGCCGCACTCTCAGTCCCCTGCGCGTACATTGTCGTACTACGTGAACACCATTCGTCCAGCGTTTCCTTCGGGATTTACGTTGCGTGTTTCCACTCCGCAGCGCGCACCCAACACCCGCCTTCCTGCCCCCCGCGCCCCCCGCCCCCCGCAGGCGAGTTCCTGCGGCTGGTCAAAGACTTTGTGTCCGGCACCTTCAACATCGAGCCGGTGCTCAACACCGCCTTCGACGGCATCGGCAGCCTGTCGCTGTCCACGGTGGCCGCCGTGCGCAAGGCCAAGGAGAAGGAGGTCAAGGTGGGGCGGCCGGCCGTGCCCCATGGCGTACCGTATCCGTGCTGAGCAACACGGGTGTTATGCATGTTGAAAACGCGGCTGCTGAGGGCCATGGCCTCACTTGAATGCCGAGGGATGTGAAACCGGTATCTTGTTTACGGAAAGGGCTACAGCCACCCAATTTGAAGTCCATATGTGGCCAGGAGTCGTCAATGCCGCCCAGCCATGCGTTCATGTCACGTTGGTGCTGCGGGTTATGGCCATGTATCGTGGTTATTTCTGTAAGGAATCCTGATGACCGTTTTCAGTACACAACCTTCTGAGGCGCTGCGAAACGGACTCGGCCCGCCTCCCTGCTATCTCAACTCCTGCTACATACACCTGCTACGTGTACCCCCTGGCTTCCGGTCCTTTTAGCAAGCCGCTCCGCGGTTGCCCCCGCTCCCCAGGCGTTCATGGAGGAGCGGCGGTCACGCGCCTCGTCCTCGTCCGGCAACGCCAGCACCACGCCCTCGTAGGCAGCCCGGGGCAGGAGGTCCTGTCCTGCCCCCGCTGTGAGGGGAGGCTGGCGGAGGCCTATCCGGGGTTGTGGGATGCTGCAGGGTGGGCCGGGTGCATCGTCAGTACGATGCCGTCATAGGCAAGCTGGCGGACGCTTGCTGGCGGGTGACGGGGTGATGCAGGCTGCCGCGGGAGCAACGTATGGACTACGCCCTCGTGCTCTGCCCGGGGGAGGATGCCATTCCCTGCCCCCACTGCGGGGGAAGCTGACGGAAGCTGAGGCCAGGGGGATGTGTTGCGACGTGTTGCCGCGCGGGAGCATCGGTATCGAGCTTGGGTCCGTGTTCCCTTCTGCGAGTCTTTGCACGAACGAAGCTGGGTGGGCGCTGACGGAAACTGCGGGATGGTTGTACTGCCGTGGCCGGCGAGCTTGGCAGTGTTCTAGGCTATGGCGGCGCTGGGGGGTGCAGCGATGTGGGGAAGATGTGCAGAAGCAGGTGGTAGCTGGCCGCCGGTGGCGCAGGTAGCTGGTAAGGTGGTGGAAAGCATGTAGGTTACTGTGGATGGTGGGCTGCGTCAATCATGCGGGTCGAGTAGGGACAGCTACCATTGTTGCAATGCGTCCCGGTTGGAGCTTAATCCTACTTGTACTTTCTAACGACAGGAGAATACTGCTTAATTTACGCACGGCATCGACCTTGTTTAGCGTGGGACTGTGTGCCGCAGTGCCGTGTGCCGCAACCAGCTGGCCAGGCTGCCTTGATGCCTGGGTCTGCCTGGGTTCCCCCTCGATTTTTGCTGCCACGTGCCGACCGGCCACGAGCCCTGCAGGGGCCACCGCTGACCGGTACTTCGGGGACCTTGCATCACAAGCCCTACATATGCCATCTGACCTGGTGCGTCTCGAGTTGTCGGCAAGGGTAGGATGGGCATATTCATGCATACGTACTTAAGGGGTGCTCCCCTGTCAGCTGCTTGCGTCTGCAACCGCGGTGGTGCGAGCCTATGGTTTACAGGCGTAAAGGAGTCCTTGTCTCTGCTCGTTGGCTCAGGTTGTCTCTGCACGTTGCTCGTGCGGTTCCCGCTGAGGTTGGTGACAGTTGCTGCTGTGCTGCATGCCAATGTGCTGACACCGCTGACCACGGCTATCCCACGCACGGGACCACAGTGCAATACATACGGTACTTACACTGGTGTCAACAGACTTCATTTTCCTATACACGCGCACTTTCTACGTAGGTCATACTTGTGGGGCAAATGCGTACAGTACCTCGAAGGAGTCAGTGGGCCTGCACGACGCCCAGAACGCAACCCAGGTCCTTTCGTGCTGCAGTCTCCCCCTTGCACGTGCACTACCGCAGCCTAGTTACCCCTCACTACCTGGGACCCTTGCATGCACACCAGCCAACACACTCCTAAACTGGTCCATAAGCTCCGCACGCATCAACGGGGCTGTCACAGCGTCAAGTTCGGACAAGCCGCTGCCTTGTGCCCCTTCCATCGTCGTCCCATAGTTGCTCCCTTTGCAGGCCGGGCTCCAGAACTGCGCCTCTTAAGTCTGAGGGCGACTACTTGGCCATAGCTGTGGGGTGGCGCGAAGCAGAGTGCAGCGTTGAGATACCCCGAGCGTGGTGAGCCATTGCGCGAGATTGTCTACGCCATCCGCAACAAACAATCACGAGTCTTACCTAGGGTCTCCTCTTCTCTCTGCAGGTACCAGTCACGACGATAAAGGGCTTTCTGCCATTGGTCCTTGTTGATGCTCCAAGCCGGCTTCTGCTCACGGAACAGCTGCACCTTATCAAGCGCAAATAGGCCAACAGTCCAGATACCGGTAATGATGACCAGCGACGGAACAGCGTTCCAACCCATGGTGCACACGCACGACGGAGCAAAGGCGCAAGACGAGTCAGTGCTGCCCCGTGTTAGCTAGGCTATAGCATATGTATGCCAGATAGACCTGCAGGATTGGCATGCCTCTGTCCTGAGCAGGGCAAACTACCGCTCCATTGGTCTCTCCCATGCACACGCGGTGCGCCAAGCTGGGCGTTGCCGCCCTAGTCCCAACAGTCCATATACTGAGTCAGCTCTGTAGCTTGCGCATAACGCTTCACTGAAGACTGCAAGTGGTCCCAAAGGCGACTGCAGATGATACTGGTAGCCTTTCCTTTGCTCGCCCGCCTGACCTGAGGTGCTGCAGCAGTATGCGCTATTATCAGTGCGGCAGCGCTGATCTACTTGGCGCTCGCGAAGCAGTCGACTCGCGGCGCGCTGCCGCAGCTGTGGCGGCAACGCACGGGAGGCCCCCGGCCCCCGAACTCAGGCCCACTGTCTGGACGCTCGGAGGAGCAAGGGGCCTTTCTGCTGCCGCTAACACTTCCGAGGATCCCCACTACAGGTACGTTCACCAGTGTGGGCCCGTTGCTGTCACGTGTCTGCCAAGTCAAGCTCCTGGTTCTGCCCACCGAAACAGCCCTGAACGGGGGCAGCTCCCCACACCGCCCCGACTTTCTCATCACTTCCGCTGTGCAGCGCAAGCTTTGCCACAGACGGCGCGCAGACGCAGCTCATCTTCACCACGCAGCACAAACCACAGCTGGATGAGGCAAACGACGATGGAGAGGGTGATGAGGGCAGCCCGGCCCCCGTAGGCCACGCCATGCGTTCCTCCGCACCAGAGCGCCTGGTGCTCAGTGTTCCTCCCTCAGAGGCTGCCTGGGCCTGGGCCTGGAGACACCACCAGTCCGCATCCGCGCAAGATTGCCGCAGAGGCAGAAGCAGCAGCAGCAGCAAGCTGAGGGGCATCAGCAGCAGCAGCAGCAGCAGGTGGCGCGGTGGACACATGTGGGCCGCTGCCGCTGGCCCTCGTGAGGCGATTCGGGTCCAGGATGCAGCGGATATTGCCAGCACTGCTTGGGGGAGGGTTGACACCGCACTTGACACCGAGCACAGGAACACCGACACAGCTGCACATCACAGAGAAGGTCGGCAGTGGGCGGCACGCAGCAGCAGCAGCAGTGCTACGGCGCTCCGCCCCCATTGGGCGCAGGGCAAGAGGGTCGCTTGGACGCTGCGTGCAGCCCCGCTGCTGCTGCAAACCCACTGCAATGCGCCAAGCAGCCAGGGCAGCCGTGCACTGGTCATGGGGCGGGCGGCCCGGGGGCCTGAGGCCCCTGTGCCGTTGGGTCAATGGGTGCAGCTGCAGCAGCAGGCGGATATGGATGTGGAACGCAGGCAGGCTTCATTGCAAGGCGCGGGAGGGGACGGTGGAGACGGCGGGTCGTTGTCCCATCCCCATGCCGCGAATCCCACCAACACGACCGGTGCCGCACCCTCTGGAGCAGCAGGGCCGGGTTCAGGTGCTAAGAAGGACTCTGGTGCAGGTAGTGCGGGAGCGGGAAGGGGCAAAGGCAGGGCGCAGGGGCCACCAGCCCCGGGGCCTGCTGCGTTGCCCGCCCGGGTGGTGCCCCCGGTGGTCCCGGCGCTGCTGGTGGGGGACGTGTTCCTGGCGTGCAACACGGTGGCGGGCCTCCTGCATGCGGTGAGAGTGTGGGCAGGGCGGTGCAGCGGTGTGGGTTGAGCAGGCAGGGTTGCTGCAGGGGGGTGCGGGGAGGAGCGCAACGCAACGCGACCACAGGGTCAAATTTTGACATGGGGAGTGAAGCTGTAGCACTGGAAGGGCCTGTGGGGGAAGAGGACGAGCATGTTGGGGTTGAGGACGGACATGTGGGGTTAGAGGACGGACAGCACACAGGGGAGGGGTTAGGGCGACTAACACAGTCGGGGGCGCTTGGGCTGTGCCGTGGCTGTGGCAGCCACCCCTGGCACACGCTCCGCGTTGCGGTAGCCTGGCGGCAAGCTGCGTGCTTGCGGACATACCGACCCGTGACGCATTCCACCCTTGCTACTACAATATCGCCCATATGAATGCAAATACTGGTGCCTGTTGACCACCACCAATTACTTCAGTATCACCGCATAACAACATTTGCCTTGCCTCTGCAGGACGAATGGGATTGGGATTGGGAAAATGGAAACCAAAAGCAACAGCAGACCGGCGGCGGAGGGAGAAGCAAGCCCGCAAGTTCAAAGCAGCAGCCGCATGGCAGCAACGGCGGCGGCGGCGGTGCGGCGGAGCAGCTGCCGTCCCCTCCGCCCGCCGTCCATCCGCCCCGGCCGCAGCTGGACCCAAGCGCCGAGCTGCTGCTGCGCATGTCCTCCCCGGTGGCCGGCCAGCGGCTGCTGTTCGTGAGCAAGGAGGGCGCCGAGGTGGTGCGCAGGGCGCTGCTGCTGCACAGGTGGGGCTGGAGGCCGTGGGCCGGGCCGCGGTTGGGCTGCGGTCTGTTAGAGGTCCTAGGCCGTACGCCAGGCGGCTGGCATTGTGTATGGTAACACTTGCCTAGGGGAACCCAGTATCCGTGTGGGCAGGAGCGGCACCACACGGTGGCGGATGGTGCGGGCGGTACGTTGTTGCACCTGGCTGCACGTTGCGCCGGATGCCGTAAGGAGCGCATCACATGGAGAACGCTCGCCATGCGCCGAGCCGTGTGCCACCCACTGGAATCGGCCGCCTGCAGGTACGAGGAGATCATGGAGGAGAGGCGAGCCAGGGAGCGGCAGCAGCAGCAGCAACAGGAAAAAGTGGACGGGCCAGGTGGAACCAGCACCACCGGCGCGGGTCCGGCTCCAGGTGGAGGTGCAGGGCTCGGGCCTGCGGGCGGCCATGGCGTCTGGCCGAACCCGCTGCAGGCGCTGTCGGCGTGGGTGGGCGGCCTGGGGGCAGCCGCCGGCCGACACGCCAGCAGCACCACCGCTAACGCCAGCGCCACGGACAGCGGGTTGGGAAAGGATGGCAAAGGCCGTGCAGAGGCGCCCACACGTGCCGTGCAGCCGGGGGTTGGAGGGGGCGTGGCGGCGGAGGGGCTGCCGGCGCCGCTGCGCGCTGCGCTGGGGTCGGTGGGCGCGGAGGCTGCGGGCGGGCAGCAGGGGTGGGGGTGGATGGCGGGGCTCGCGGCGCTGGTGGGCCACAAGGACGGCCCGCCGCGGCCGCTGCTGCCAGCGCCACCAGTGTCGCGTGCTATGGGCCTCCCGGACATTGTGCTGCCCGGGGAGGGGGAGCGAGGGCAGGGTACAGGCAAGGGAGGGCAGGGGCAGGGGGAGGGGGCAAGGGAGGTTGCCGGTGCGGAGGCGGGAAGTGGAGGCGGTACGGCGGCGGAGGCGGAGGCGGCGGCCGCAAAGTACAGCGCGGAGGCTCTGATGCAGGAGCTGAAGCGATTGGGTGGGTGGCGTTTTGTGAGCTGGTGCAGCTGGTTGGCCACCAGCTGCGTGCTGTGGCAGCGTATCGCTAGTGCCTGGCCCGATGGCTCATGCACTGTGGAGCGTGGCCTCACCGCACGGCGCGGCGTCCCGATCGATAATGTATGTGCAGTGCCTAGGCCGTGCCTGGCTTGTCATTCACAGTACTGATCCCAAGATACTCACTGATACAGTATCAATTAGTGGCACTAACCCCTTGTGTGCAGAGGAGGAGCGCGTCATCGCCGACGCAGAGGCACTGATGAGGTCCGCCGTGAGCACCGCCCTGCCCGGCCTGCGCAACAGTGCCAGCAGCAGCAGCAGCAGCAGCAGCACAAACACCAGCAACGCCACCAGCAACGGCGCTGTCTCTACTGCCTCCAGCGGCAGCGGCAGCGGCGCGGGCCCCCTGCCGCCCTTCTCCTTCAGCTCCTACGTGGCACGTGTGCCGCTGGACTCCGCGATCAAGGCCCTACTGGGCAACCCTCCGCCAGCACAGCTGCCGGACAGCAGCAGCAGCAGCAGCAGCAGCAGCAGCAGCAGCAGCAGCAGTGGCCCAGCCGCGGGTGCTGCAAAGCAGGACGCGCCTTCCGAGGGTGTTTCCACTACGTCGGCGATGGCGGGTGACGGCGCGCAGGGCCCTGGGGACGGCGGTTCGGCCGGCACGGGTGGTCTTCAACCCAGCGCTAACGCACACGCTAACCCACGTGGGGCGCCCCGACGCCGCATCGTGCTGGTGCCGGACGCGGCGGATGTGGCTGCCGTGGCGGGCAGCCGGCAGCTGGACAGCGCCTTCGGGGGCAGGAGCAGCGAGGAGGAGGAGGAGGAGGGGCAGGGGGAGCAGGGGGACAGGGGACAGGGTGGCGGTGCCGGCCGGAATGCGGCGGCGGCGGCGTCGGGGACGGGTCGGAAGCCAAGGGTGAGAGGGAGTTACAAACTGGGTGTCGGTGCAGATGTGATACGTTGGAAAATGCTGCTCATGGGGTTTGACAGGGGCAAGGGGCGAGGTGCGGGAACAGTGGTGGGGCCTTGCGGCCCAGTGCCGGCAGCGGCAGCGGCATGCTGCGTGGCACAGGGCGGCAGTCCCTGCCAGGGCGGGTGGGCACGAAGGTGGGCACAAGCTGGGTGTGGGCGCGCGGGCCGCTGCGCCAATGACTCGGTGCTTTGTCGTTGTACGCGCGTGCCGCAACCTCTTGCATCTACCTCAGTCGGTGCCCATGCTTTTGCAGCCGAGGCACAGTCCGCCAGACCCAATTGCGAATCATCGGGACAATGTGCACCTGTGCATAATAAACGGTGTGCACCATGTATACATCAGCAATGTTCATCATGTGTCGTTGCTGCGTCAGGCATGACCGACAGCAATATGCCTCGCCCTGCGCCCGCAGGTGGCCCTCAACGTGTACGACACGACTTCGGAGCACTGGGTGCTGGACGTGGTGGACGAGCACTGGGACGAGACGGACGAGCAGGAGGACACGGATGAGGAACTGGACGAGCAGCCGCGGCAGCAGCCGGGCGGCGGTGGCGGCGCCGGCGCGACCCCGGCGGAGAGGTTAATTGTGGGCTCGTCGTCTGGGCCCTCCGAAGAGCTGGTGAGGGTTTGGTTTGGTGAACAAGTAAGCAAACCCTGTGCATCTACTTGCAGGCCGGGAGGCATATGAAATGCGACGGTCCTGCCTCTCCGCCATCGTTGGTCACTGGTGTTCATCAGGAACCAGAGAGGGGTCGTGGCATTCTGGCGCATGCTCCACACCAGGCAGCAATGAAGCAGAGCGAAAGCTGACTGGAGCCTCAAGAGTTGCTTAGGCTTAGGACAGCCACACCTCCACCTTGCATGCCACTCCCGCCCCTCCCCCCTCCCCACAGGGCGGCCTCCTGCCGGCCAAGGCGCGCCGCGCCGCCGGCAAAGCCCCCACGCCAGACCGCGCCGCCGCCACTGCCACCAGCACAGCTGCAGCACCCCCATCCCAACAGCGATCTTCCGACACCGCCAGCAGTCATGCTACCCCAAAAACCCAAGCAGCTGCCGACGGCAGCGACAGCGGTGACGGCACCGAGACCTTGGATGAGACGGAGCAGGAGGGCGCGCAGCAGGGCGGGGGCCGCACGCCCATCTTCCTGCTGCCTGGCGTCACGGTCAGCGTGCGCGCGGCTGACGGTACGCTGCTGCGGCTGCGGCCCGCCTTCCTGTCGCTGCAGCAGCTGGGCGGCCTCGTGGCGCTGTGCAGGGACGTGGCGGCGTCGGCGTGGCGGGCGCAGCGCAGCATCGAGCGATGGCGGGTGGTGGGCGCGCTGGACGTGCTTGCCGTACACAGCGCTGGTGGGTGGTTGGCGCAGGGCGAAGCTGCGGAGGGGCAGCCGCGAGGGGTGGTGGGGAGTGCTGAGGAGGCAAGGGGGGTTCGTGCATGTGGTGGAAATGCCGCAGTGGCGGGGCATCATTGCGAACGCCCCTGATTCCACCTGCAAAGAGCAGGGTTCAGACATTGTTTACTCTTTACTCCTGAAGGTTTCAACGTCACGTGTTGCCGTCCCGTCCCTGCTCTGCCGTACAGGCTTCCCGGTGGTCCGCTTCCCGCCCATGCCTGGGCGGGGCAAGGACGGCAGGGACGGCCGGGAGGGCGCCAAGGACGGCAGCAAGGACAAGGACGACGACAATGGCGACGATGACGAGGAGGACAGCCTGCCGGAGGCAAAGGAGCTGCTGCGGGAGATGGGCATGAGTAAGTTGCACTGGGCAGTGGGGGGCGGTGCTGGCTAGCATGGCGCCTGCTCGATGCACACTCCTCTCACTGTCCGCCACTGTGCCCTCCTTTCAACATGCTCTCGCACGACCAGGTTGCGACCCGCACCTGCCCGCAACCCCTTGCTTGCCCCTTTGGTGCCTAACCGCTGGGCCACCGGCCCCTCCACAAGCAGTATGGGCGTCCATCCGCCACCCTGGTTGCCAGATACACTTGTAGGCAGACTTGCCCCAACTGCGAGACCGGCGGCTCGGGCTCGGCCCAGGGCCCCAGCCCGGGCCCCAGTTCCATCCTCCGCAATCCTCTCCCATTTTAACAACACTGTCCCATCCCTGCTAGAAAGCATCTGAACCTGTCGGCCCACGCCTTGCCCCTCCACCCCTCAGATCCCAACCGCAAGGCCGGCGGGGCGGCAGGGGCGCAGGCGCAGGGCCCCGACGCCGCCGCCCCGCTGCCGCTGCCCGCCTGGCTGGCGGCGCCGCTGGGCCTGGCGGCCACGGCGGCGGTGGGCGTGGTGTCGTTCGCCGCCTGGTCCGCCGCCTCAGCCATGGACCTGTGGGACGTGGCGTACTGCCGCACGCCATGGGGTGAGCGCCAGAAATGAAGCCTGTGGGCACTAACTTGCTCAACAGATTTGCCGTATGGGTCTGGAAGGGTACTAGGCGCGGCGGTACTACATCCGTGCGGTCGGAAAGACAGAGCTGTGTACGAGGTCTTTGTATCCGCGAACATGGCGTACGGCAACGCCGGGGGCCCTGTGGCAATGACAACTGGGGGCCCATGGACGACCATTATCTATAGACCTGGCAGCACAGCTCGTAAGCACTGCGTACCAATCAGAGGTTGCGAGCAGTGCGGCAAGGCATCAGCCCACAGGCGGGCTGCAGTGCCACTAAGATTTCTGTTTTGCATCGCTCCTTGCCCACGGTTGTGGCTCTTTACCCCGGCCCGTGTCCACCTGTGCCGCCTCCCCTCATCGCAGGCCTGGAGGCTGCGGGCATCACGCAGCACGTCAACGTGACGCCCACCTTTTTGGAGCCCCACCTGCAGCACCTGGCCCTCGCCAACGCCCCGGCGGCGGCGGCGGCGGCGGCGCGGGCAGAAGCGGCGGCGGAGGCGGCGCGGCAGGCGGCGGAGCGTAAGCGGCGGCGCAAGCAGCAGCGCCTGGAGCAGGAGCGACAGCAGCAGGAGCAGCTGAAGCAGCAGCAGCAGCAGGAGCAGGAACAGCAGCAGCAGCAGCAGCAGCAGCAAGGGCATGACGGGGGCGGTGGGGGCTGGGCGGATGGCGGGCACGGGCACGAGGTGCATAAGGAGGAGCCGGCAGGGGGACCTGGGGGCCATCCGCCTGCGCAGCATAGTGCCAGGGCGTGGGCCGCGGGCAGGGCGGCCGGGGCAGCAGCGCACCAGGACTCAGGCGCAGGGGCTCACGCAAGCGAGCCGCACACTGGTGGTCACAGTGGGAAGGGAGCCGTAGCGGCGCCATCGGCCCAAGCGCCAACTCAGCACACTGGGCAGCAGCAACACCACCATCTGCTGCTGCTTCTGGTGGTGGTGGTGTTGATGGTGGCGGTGGTGGTGGTGGTGGTGTTGCGGGCTCAGGCGCGCTTGCCACTGCGCCGTCCTCGCATGCGCTCACCAGAGGCGGTGCGGACAGGGAAGGCGGCGGCGGCGTGCCGGCCACAGGGGCCGCCCAGCCCTCCGCCTCTGCCGCTGCCGTCGCCGGCACTGCTGAGAACACACCCAGCAGCCCCACCACCTCCGCCCCCAGCGAGGGCCCTGGCCGTGGCACAACCACCGTGGCAACCGTCGCCGCCACTCAGCGCCACCGCCATCGCAGCGAAGCCGCCGCTGGCGCCGCTGGCGTTGGTGCTGGCGCGGCGCTGCTTGGTCTGCAGCCCGAGGCGGTGGCGGGCATGGACATCCTGTCCCGCCTGGTGTGGGCCGTGCTGCGCTCAGCCCGTGGCCACGTGGCGGAGCTGGAGCGCAACGGCGGCATGTCGCTCAGCGACGCCGCCGCCAGCAGCCTGCTGCTGAGGGGCGCCGCTGGCGGCGGCGGCGGCGCCGGCGGGAACGCCATGGCGGCCCTGCTGGGCGGCGGCGGCGGCGGGCTGACGCTGACGGCGAATGACGATGGCGAGCTGGGGCTGATCGCGCGGCTGGACCTCAAACCGATGGCGGGCGGCGCCGCCAAGGCGGTGCGGGGGGCGGGCGGCGGCGGCGGCGGCGGCGGCGCGGGCGTTTCGAAGGCTACCGCGGCCGGCAGCGGTGGCGCTGCCCCTGAGGGACGTACGCCAGTGTCCGAGGGAACTGCTGCAGCGGAGGGCGGAAGTGCCAGTGCAGCTGCGGCAACGGTGGCAGGGGCGGAGGGTGCTGCGGCTGGGGATCAGCAGCAGCGGGGGCAAGGGGATGTCGCGGGTGGGGACCAGGGTACAGCGGGAAGCAGCAACAGCAACAGCAGCGCGGGCATCCAGAAGGCAGGGCCTGCCGTCGGCCAGGGTGTGGGCCAGGGCGAGGGCGGGGTGAAGGGCGAGGGCGTGGGTGCGGCTAAGGCTGGAGACGGGGCGGAGCCCATTGCGGTTCGGGATGTTGGCGCGGAGGCGGGCGGGGCGGCAGGGCGGCAGCTGCAGGTGGTGCACGACGCGTCGGCCCTGGCGGCCAAGGTGGGGGGCAGGCACTGTGCGGGCAACTGTCCGTGGTCCATTAGGCCTAAATGATAGTGTAGCGGACAAGGCGAGGACGAGGTGCTCTGTCCGTGTGCCTTGGTCAGCCACGAATGTTCCCAACCGTCTGCCCACGAAACACGTAAGCGTCAGGAACCACACTCGCTACGCGCTTGCACACGTGACATTCCACACGTGCCGGTATGCCCAGCCCACGCGCGCACCCTTCCGTGCCGCATCCGCTCACGCTACACCCTTCCCACCGCCATGCTTCATTTACTGCCACTGACACCGCCCTTTGCAGGTGTCACAGATTTCCTGCCAGCACTTGCCGTTCCGGTAGTCCTGCCACTTCGCCGTTTCCCTCCCCACCCTACTACTACTACAACTACCGCTTACCTCTCGCATTACGAGTACGTGTTCCCCCTCCCGCATTGGTTCAATGACGCCTTGAACGGATTCCTCGCGCTGTACGCGTTCCACCTCCCGCCAGGTGTCCCGCGCGCACCGCTTCGAGGTGGGCCTGCACCTCAACCTGCACAAGCTGCTGGGGGACACGCCCCCGGACGCCCCGGACGCGCTGCTGCCACTGCAGCAGCCAGACGCACACCTGGCCCCCGTAACGCCCGTAACACCAGCAGCGGCGGCGGCGGCCAGGGCGGCGGCGGCGGCGAGGAAGAAGGCGCGGCAGGGGCAGGCGCAGGCTGCGGAGGGCCTAGGGGAGGCGGGGGAGGAGCAGCCGGGTGGGCGGGAGGGGGAGCGGAGCACAGGGGTGGTTGCCGGCGGGCGGTTGGGCCGAGGCGGGCCGCGGCTGTCGAGGGAGGTCCAGGCGGCTGCGGCCGTACCTGAGGCGTACGGCGTGATATTGATTGGCGACCTGGGTCTGGATGGTGGGCGGGGTGGAGAGGGGGAGGTGGGGATGCGGCCGCCTGTGCTCGGGGCTGTGGACCTGGCGGGGCTGCTGATGGGCGTGGAGCAGGGGAGGGCTGGTGGGGGCGGGGGTGGTGGTGCGGGGAGGCGCGGCGGGGGCAGCTTGCGGGGGCTGTGGGCTGGGAGGAGAGCGGGAGCGAGGCGGGCAGTGAGTATGAGGAGGATGACGAGGAGGGGGAGGAGAGCGAGGAGGGCGGGAACGGTGGGCGGAAGGGAGGGTGGGGTGCAGGGAAAAGGGGGTGGGCGTCGGGTGGGGCGGGGAGGCGTGGGGGTGGATGGGGCACGTGGGGGAGGTAGTGGCGCTGGTGGTGGTGGTTTTGGTGGTGGTGGTGCAGGGGGCGTGTAAGGACGTAGACCTGCGTACCGGTAGACGGTAGAGCCTGGACCTGGGTGGGGCAAGGTGTGGGGGAGCTCGACAAGCACCGCGATGAGGACGGGAGCGTGGTGTGGATGCTGTACCGGTATCTGTTGTGGGTCGGGGACTCGTGGGTATGGTCCAGACGTCCAGTCCTGCGACGGCGCTGCTCTGTAAACGTGCAACGGTGCAGGATCCAGGGTGCTGGACCCATGATGGGCCCAGGGTGCGGGCTTCGGCACGCCGAGCGTTGCTGCAGCTGGTGGCGTGGCCCGAATGCGTGCTACCTACTAGCAATTTATGGCACGCGAAGTGTGGAAGAGCGTTGGACATGCTTGAAGGCTTGCCGGAGCAGGCCGGAGTTGCCGCTGCCCGGAGTGTGTCCACTCGCTGTGTTGCGCAGCGGTCGTCTGGACCTGGGGCTGGGGTGCAGGGCAGGGGGTGACGGAACGGGTGTCCCAAAAGCTTAACCCTATATGCCTCCCAGCCGCACAGAATACGTCGCTTGCAGTTCTGGGGCTAGGGTTTGCTGCACCCCGCAAGTGGTGTGCAACAGCCCTCCGTTCCTAGGCACTCGTATGCACCTCTCCCTGGGGTGCACACACGGCCACACGGCCAGGTGGGGTTGCAAGTGGCCCAACGTGCTTGTGGGGTTGCAACAACATGAGGGCTGCACCCGGGCGACTAAAACAAAAGGTACAGACCAACTACCTTGCCCTGGAGGAGCCCCGATCCTTGCAAGCAATGAAACCTGTGACAGGTGACTCATGACACCGGAACATGCTTGTCCGGGGGCTCCTTGGCATATGCTATTAGCACTTGACGCCGTATGATATACATGAAGATGTTTCTTCTATCGGTAAGTAGTAAAGGGGCCTGTGCCTACGCAGCGTATCTAGCCCGTACATCAACTGACAGTTGTGAGCGCCGTAATGAACTATGAAAGTTGACATCAGAATAGCCTTAGGGCCGTTCCGGGAGTGATACAAGCGGTGCGACTTTCAATCATAGTCTTCACGCACGCGGAATGCTGAGTGCCTATCGGACTGCCCTACACGCGTCAGCTCGAGCTTCGTTGTTAGTCGCCTTTCCACGGCGTGCCAGACACGTTCAGCCCTTGCGTAATTATGGATGATCATGGAAAGCCGCTCGAACTTAGGCCCTTCAAGCGGGCACGGTCGCTGGAGGTTATTTCGATTGCCAAGGCTTCGCGTGCCCAGGGCTTGCCACACGAAAGTGGGCCAACCCGAGAGGAACCATGCTTATTTGACCTTCCAGTAGAGCTTGTTGATGCCATGATGGCGACGCTGACGTCAAAGGAGCTGACTGCGCTGGGAGAGACGTGCCGGTACTTTTGGGCGCGGGCCCCTTGCGGGCTACGCCGTGTCCACAAGTATGCCAAGGAGAAGTTAATTCGTCTAGCTGGAGAGGTTCAGGCGTCACGCTGGCGGTGAGTGGGCGACTGATAGGCTCCCGCCAACACCACAGGAAATGCACCCGGAGCATTGGCATTTGGTTAAAGGGAAAGAGATGCTGCGCACTTAGGAACTGAAAACCGTAAGGACGCACTGTGCGGATCGTTTCGAACCCAACGCATGCTGACGGCACTCTGCCAACAACACAACGCAACCGTCCGCGGCGCTGCTGGTACAATAGTGCATCACGGCACAGCTTGTCCTTGTATGCGCGTCAACCGCGGTGGGAACGTGCTGTCCCGTGCTCTCCTGCAGCCAGTTCAACTGGCTACAACGCCTCGAAATCGAGGAGACAGCCACGCGGTTCGACCGCCCGCGCAGCACAGAGCAGGCCTTCACATTCCTGGAGGAGCCGGACAGCTGCGGGCTTGTGCGCGACATCAAGCTGGTGCGTGGGGAGGAAGGGACCTGGGGGCTGTGAGTGGCCCCACACAGCTGCCCCGCAGACACCCCTGCCAGTTCACCTCGTGACCCAGATGCCAACCGTGCCACGCCTCTGCCCCGTGCCTACAGGATGCCCCCGGGCCCCGCATGCTGCTGTCCGACCTGTCCACGGAGGACACCCCTGTGCTGCGGTGGCGGCTGCAGCTGCGGGGCAACAACGCAGTGGAGTTCGGGGTGGTGCCCGTGGACCTGCAGGTGGGGGCGGAGGGCACGGGTGTTAGCGGACCTGCGCGGTACGTGTAGTGGAGGTGGTGCAGGGTTGGTGTTATGTGTGGCAATGTGGCACCACGAGAGGGGGCGGTGCCCCCGGACCT
Source organism: Chlamydomonas sp. KOR1 (assembly GCA_036984285.1). Taxonomy (NCBI): domain Eukaryota; kingdom Viridiplantae; phylum Chlorophyta; class Chlorophyceae; order Chlamydomonadales; family Chlamydomonadaceae; genus Chlamydomonas; species Chlamydomonas sp. KOR1. The sequence continues at coordinate 5,429 of BQMZ01000159.1, read as the reverse complement.
GTAGGTCGGGTGTTGGGAAATTACTGCTTGAGAGCTGGCGTAAGGGTGGATGGTGTTGGTGGCAGGTGGCCGTCTCCCGCGCACCAGTGAGAGGCTTTCAGCTCCCGCACCAGCTTGTGGGGCCGTGGTTCTCTTCTTCCCTTCTTCATCAGCGGCAGGTGCAAGCGGGCCTCCTACCTCTCTTGCTCCTTTGGCCACCCCTCCTCCCCAGGACCTTCCCAAGGCGCTGCACAAGTGCACCCCCAACAAGGACGAGGAGAGGGCCACCGGCTTCAGCTCCGCCATCACTGTGGGCTCGCTGCTGCCGGCGCGCCTGCCCATCATGAAGGTGGGGGGAGCGGGGGAGGAGAGGGGGGCGGGGGCGGGGGCGATGGCGGGGGCGGAGTTTGCGGGGGTGTAGGGACGGGGCACGAGAGCAGGACAAGGCGGGCAGCGAGGTTGGCAACGATATTGCCTTTGTCGCAAGTCATGGCAGCACCGCCAAGGTGCGGGTGGCCGGTGGCGTGCAGCACTGTCAGTCGCTGCTCGACTCAACACGTACGATCACACACCTCCTGCCCTTCCCTGCTCCCTCCCTTCCTACCCCTTCCTACGCACGTGCAGGGCAGCGTGGTGGAGGTGCTGGTGGCGCGCGGCGAGGTGGCGTTCATCGTCACCAACCCGGACGAAGGCGCGGAGATGGTGTGGCAGAACAACTCAACCGTGTCGCGGCCATACAAGTGAGAGCACGAACGCGGGGCTGGGCGCAGCCTGTGACAACGAAGGCATTGTGGGAAGTGGGGTTATGTGGTTTGTCCCGGACAGACCGTACTCCTGGAACCCCAGCGTACCCTGCCCAGATATATAGGGTCCCACTCGAGCTGAGGTGCCCGGGGGGCTCGAGCTAAGGCTCGCCTGCCCTCCTGTCCCCCGTGTGTCGGTTTTCTCTGTGTTCACGCGTGCCCCTGCGTCGTGCTGTCCTTGGTGCAGGGGTCCGCGCGAGCTGCGTCTGACGCTGTCATGCTCGTACCATGGCCCGCTGAAGCTGGCGGTTACAGCGTGGCAGCGGGCGGGCTTCGAGGTGCTGACGCACAAGCCGGGCAGCACAGGCAGCTGGAGGGCGCCGGGGGCGGCAGCGGCGGCTGTGGCGGGTTCGGGCGGGAGCAGACCCGGGGACGCGGGTGGAGGCAGTCGCGGCGGAGGAGCGGGAGCGGGAGGGGGAGCGGGTGGTGGTGGTGGTGGTGGTGGAGCGGGCGGAGGTAGCCACCAGCGTCAGGGGAGGGGAGGAGGAGGGGCAGAAGGAGGTGGTGGTGGAGGTGTAGGGGTGCCTGGTGGATTGGGAGGCATGGCACCTGGGCAGATGCAGTCGCAGATGCAGGGGCAGGGAGGGGGAGGGGCAGGGGGCGTTCAGTCGGCAGCGGTGGGCAGGGGCGAGGCTGTGTACTGGGAGGAGGAGGAGGGTGAGGGTGTGGCTTCGGATTCTGGCAGCCAGGTGGCAGCGGGGCAGGGGCAGGGAGATGCGGTGGGTGAGGCTGTGCATGTGTTGGTGGTGCTGGGGCCGGGGCCGGCAGGGTCAGTGGCGGGCCCTGGATGAGAGCCATTGCGGAAGGGGCGGAGGGTGCGGGTTTCAGAACAGGTGTGCAGACTGCGTGGTTTGTGTGCGGCTACGACTGGGACAGGGAAGGTGTGGTACTCCCGCTGTCCTGGCGTGTGTCGCCACGTATGCATGGGCATGGCACCAACACTTGGCCAAGGCGTGTTGCTGTGTTGTGGCACGGCTGCAGGCTGTGTGGACTTTCCGTGTCCGCGTCGTAGTAGTTGTGTGGAACGATGTCAGGCGCTGCAGCCCGCGTTGGGCTGCAGTGGTGGCCAGGGCGGGCGGGGTCGTGCCGTGAGGGCCTGCTGTGGAAGCATGGACGCGACATGATGATCAGAACACAACTATGCAACTGGTCGGGTGGTGGATGCGGCCAGATGCACCTGTACAGTCCATGCATGCGGGTGGTCGTGTATCCTGCACAGGGCTTTGCTTCGCCCGAGGGGCCTTTCTCCACATGGAGAAGTGTGTCAAGCAAGCGTGGTCCGGCCAGGGATGGCACCAATAAAATGTGCAGGTTGCGTTGCGTGTGTACGTCCTACGTGTTTTTTGTTGTTGGTTGTTGGTCTCTGGAGGGGCTGTGTGCCGTCCAGTGTTGCGTACAGTATGGGTGTAAAATTTGCAGCAGGGGGCGAAGCAAGGCCCGAGCGCTGAGCAGGATGATGTGGCACAATCGTACTGCTGTAGTGCTGATAGAAGGGCGTCCCTGCTGCCATTCATGGTTTTGCATGCCTTTGATCGTTTTGGAAGTTGGAGCTTGTTGGAGAGACAAGTCCAGTTGGGAAAGCTCCTTCAGGGTACCGTGCATGGTGCCACTGACCAGAACTCCAGAAGACTGTCTGCTTTTGACATGGCAGTTGGCCAATGTGTTTGTATGGGGCGCCGTCTGTCGCAAAGCTGTGTTGTTTACGGTATCGTTTCTGTTCATGGCGGCCGCCTTGTAGCTCGCTGGCTTTTACTGCGTGAATCGTGGTCCTGGTAGTGTGTATCTGGTATGGGCACCTTGATTGCTGCAGTGCGCTTATACATCAAATGTGCTACTTACATTGCACAATTATGTTAATCCGTTTTTGCTGATGGGCGTGGTCGGCCCCAGTAAGGATTGTGTGGCCACTCCACCTGTGTTGTAAATACAGGAGCCCCTGTGCAGGGCTGCGGGACACCGGCGATCTGCTTGCCTCACTTACGCTGTCCCAACTGCGTGCGCTGGCTTCCTGGCTCGCACCGGGCCGCAGCTGATAATGAAGTTCTTTGAGGCTCAGCATTATCCACAACCCTGTGTGCCTGTACGAGTCAGTGGTACTGGCACGGCAGCAGCCACGGCCCACACACCCTGTGGCTTTAGCTACCTCCATGAGTGTGAGTCAATGCAGGGTACAGCAAGTCAGTCGCTGCACATACAGCGTACTGTACGGCACGCACGTGCCATGCAGACTACGCGTCATTCGGTGGTCATACTTGAGGCCCGTTCTTATTGCGGTCTACCAACCTATTGGAGCTGTTTGGCTCCTGACCGTACAGCGAGAGGGGTGGGAAACCCCGTGTCCCTGTTTGCCGGAGCCAGCCCTGCCCCGTTTTGGGACGAGGCTGCGCCCTGGAAGGGGGCCAAAACTGTAAATCCATACATACATTCGGTGTACCGTACTGTAAGGCCCGAGTGACTTTGCGAAAGGGCCGGACGACAGTTGCCGAGGGGCGGGCGAGAGCAGCTCAGCCAGTCAATCGGTGTTACGTCGAGGGGTTCTCCCCTCCGTCAGTGCAACAACCCGTGTACGACACAAGGGCGTAACGGTCTCCGTACAGAAGGCAGCTGGAAGTGGGGTCTGGAGGACCCTAGCCGCGGCAAGAAAGGGGCTGCCGCCCTGCCCTCCATGGCTCTCTGCCGCCCCCAGGCACTCTGCCACTTCGCTCCCACGTCCCACCGGCGTGCCGGCTGCTATGCGGGCTGCTTGTGTCGGCATGCGTACACCAGTACAGGGCAGATGGCCTGCAGCTCACCGCGCGTGTGTGTGAAAGGCGGGTATTCCAGGGTATCCCAGAGCCGCGCGCTGTCGTTCACTCAGGGGGAAAGTACGGGACCGCTTCTCCTGGACGGATTGACGCAGACCTCAATCAGCAGGCATTCAATCAGCGTAGCACGCCGAGAGGTTTCCCCTACGCAGTTTCAACGAACCATGAACCGGCCAGAGCATCAAGAGCCAATAAGCTCAACATGCATTAAAGAAGCGCAGGAAACAAGTGCGACCTGCATACGGTACCGTGCACGCACAGCGGAGGCCTAGGCCCCCACCCACAGTCGTCAACGTCTACGTGAGTAGCGGGCACGGGGCACCCCCCATAACCCATGCGTTTGTGTCATCGCTGCGCCATGCGCTGCTCGCTGGTGAAGTTGTCCGGGCGCGTGTGTGAGGCGGGCTTGGCTGCTGCGATGACCTTCCTGCCGTACTCGGTGCCCTGCAGCCCCATGCGGGACAGCGCCTCGAACACCTGGGTGGTGCCGATCGGGTGGACAGAGGGATGGGCAGGGGACACGTTGCAGGCGGGAGGACAAGGACGTCGATGAGGAGGACAAGGTGCGAGGAGCTAACGTGCACAGGAGTAGCAGCAGGGGTGTGGGTGGTGATTCGGCAGGCACTGCGAGGGCGGTAGGGGACACAGGTGTGTGGTGCGCAGTGGCCAGCAGCTTGGCACACGTCACGGCCTGTGGCAGATGGCTAAGACATGCTGAGACACACCACTGCTGTGGGGCGCAGTCGCACAACCTCTGCTTGCCCTGCCGCTGGAGCCCAAGCCCGTCATGTCAACCCCTACGTCAAGACCAAGTTCCGTTCGGCAACCGCAAGGCTTGGATTTAGACTGATCAAAATGCTAAGGCACAGCACACAGCCTACAGCCTACACACCCGCGCCTGTACCCACCCCCACAACCACCAAACTCCCGTGACCTGCCACATACTTCGTACATCCCTGGTGCGCTGGAGGGAAACATCGCGCCGGCACGCGTGCCCCGGGTGGACCTCCGCAGCTGCACGGCCTTGGGGACCTGTCCGTGACCACCAGACCACTCCGCCCTCACCACCGTGTCAACCCCGGACCGCATGCCAGCCCACACCTTGAAGCGCTGGTCCTTGACCACCTGCTCCGTGGTGTACCCGTGCACTGCGTGGAAGGCGCCCTCGGCCTTGTCCACCACCTGCACGGGGGAACAAAGTACTACTCACGCGAGGAGGAGGTAGTAACCATGGTACGGAAAGGAGGAATTTCGACCCACTGTCTGCGTGGGGGCGGCGGTATGCGCACACCAGGGCGCACACTGACACACTGCGGATAGGAAGCTCGAACCCAGAGCCCACACCCCGAACACGCGCCTCGCCAACACGATGATGAGCACTGCCGGCCGGCAGGCGCATCCTGCACCACCTCCAGGCAATTACCACAGCGCACCTACGTTCCCCATCATCCGCCCATCCTCCCGCCCTGTTCTTAGCCATTCCCGACCTGCGCGGACGCGACGGGCGGCCCCACAACAGCTGCTGCGAGTCTCCTACCACCTCTCGGCGCCATGGCGGTCATGCACCCAAACGCACCTGCGTGCCCACCTGCCCTGGTTCCACGCTTCCATCCCCTCCCTCACCTGCGCCGAGGCCACGGTAGGCGCCAGCAGGCGCTGCGGGTCGGCCTCCACCTCGGGCGCCACCAGCGCCCGTAGCCGCTCCAGCCGGGCGGCCCGCGCAGCCTCCTCCGCGGCAGCAGCCTCCTGGCGCTCCTGCGGGGGCGAGGGAGAGGTGTGCGGCAGGCTGTCGGGCAGAGGCACACAGACATCAGAACGGCAGCGTCCCGACGGCCCGGCGAGC